>VDFB02000007.1:119102151-119376724 GCA_007258455.2 Sequoia sempervirens | reverse complement strand
CTAACAATGAGGTAGAATGAAAGCTCTTATAGTGGGATTAGGAGCAACACAAAAATAAAACATAAATAATAATAATGGAGGATGATTATTTGATTGTGATAAATACTTTTCACAAGGGAAAGAGTTTGAGTTGGGAGATGATTAGACATGTAGAAGAGATGTAATTTATAAATAAATTTTGTTACTATCCATTTTGAGCATTACAAAATAAAGATAAAATTTTTAGTAGACTATTTGTCCAACAAAGGGATTGAGCAAGCATTGCTAATAATTTTTTATAATCATAGTTTAAATTCCTAGAAGAATGTAGCTTCTTTTATATCCACCCCCTCCCCCCTCACAAAATGAGGAGTTACAAGTGTTAGAGGCTTGAGGGACTATTTAGATGATTAAATTGGGATTTATAAGTAGTTGTGCTACTCACCTTGTAATTATGACATGAAGATACACCGAGGTGATAAAAGGATGATTAAATGAAATACAAAAAAAACTAAAGAGCCTCTACACATTGGTGGTAGAGGAAGGTGAGGTTTCTTATAGATAGAGTGATGTTTGTTTGCTTCATAATAAGATAGAGGTAGGTGCTTTATAAACAATTCATATTTTGTGTTTGTTCATATGTTTATGGTTTCCATGGTGAAGAAGCATCTAAATTTTTTTTATATAATTCAGTTTGAGTCATATCTAGAGATGCTTTGATGAGGTTCACGAATTTTGGAACCCACCCTTAATTTTAGACATCTCTAATGTTAGGTGATACTCTTGTATTATCATACCAAAATTTTTCGATTAAAGATTTAATTTCATTAGTTAATTTCATGTCTGATCTTGGGAGTCTACCACTAAAACTCCAACATTGATTAATAGGATCTTTTTCAATACTTTCTCTTCTTTTAGCAGCTCTTATCAATGTTCTAGGATTTAAGTTTATACATTTACTAATTTACTTAACATTCTTTTATTGGAAGCTTTTTATCAACTAGAGCAGTTGTTATTGCTTTTATCTTTGATCGACTTTTTTACTAACATCAATAGCATTAGCAACACTAGATATGACTTGTTCTACTGAATCATCTTTCTTTTTTGGTTTTACAAAACACCTAATTTTTTCATCACTTTTCTCATTTTAAACATTCTCATCAATTGCACCATGAGTTGACATTGGAATCCTAATTTCTTTCTATAAAAAAACATTTTATATATTTTATTTCCATAATTTCTAATTTGTCTTGAAGAAACTTTACCACGAAGGTTATTTAACACATTTGTTTCAATTGTTAAAAAACATTTTCACCTTCATCCATAGATGGAGTCCCATTGCATCCAAGAGTCTCAAGAAAGTTATATTTAGCTTTCATTTCACTCAATTTGCTGCCATTTTTAACATTTGCAAACAAGGGTTTGAAGATCAAATTTGGTAACGACTTATTATTGGAGCATTTTAGCCCAAACAGACCTTGCCATTGCATCTAGGAGATTGATTCCATGAATTTTGATATAACATTTTCCATATCATTGGGAGGATAATTTTTTTTCTAGGAGGGTTGTATGACCCCCCAATGTAGCCAACAATCCATTCGCCCTTGGTCTTCCAAATCATGGGTGACCAACACCCAGGCTAGTTACCTAATTTTTTTCCTTTCTTGGAAACTTTAGCAAGATTAGGAAAAATGTCGTAAATTTTGATCCAAAGTCAGATTAAAACAATGAGATATTTGTAGAAAGATGGTTCTAAGCACTATCCACAAAATAGATATTTTTCATCCAAAAATTCACTTTATGTTTTATAGTCTATTGAAGTTAGATGTGCTTGATTTGGCTCCTAAGCTCATAATTTTAAATCCTTACTTCCTCTATTTTTCATGATAGAATATGGTGTTGGAAAGTTCCTTCAGAGCTCTTCAGAGTTAGAAAATGCATTTTTTCCATATTTTGTCCCTAGTATAATTAATTCATATTTTTGTGTTTTAACACTTTGGTTAATTACTTGGATATGTTGGCTCCTAGAATATTTTTATTTGCATGGGATGGCTTCATTTGGGCTTCTTTATATGTATATCCAATATTTTTTCCTTTGTGGGTATTTTGAGCATCATTTATAAGAACTTTCTTATTTGTAGACGCAAAAAGATAAAGTGCCACACTATTGTATATTCTTTTAGGTATTTTGCACGCTAAGGTTGTGCCATATTTTAGACTCACACTATATTAGTGCCATGGGAGGTTTGTGGTTTTGTTTTTTATCACACCTTTTATTTGAGTGTCTCTCCACAAGCAATAATGAACCTAGTAATTGTGCCTCATTTTGTGTCTTATTTTTACCCTTTTTAGTTGTAGTTTCTTTCTTATGCACTTTCAAATCTTATTTTCTCCTTCATACTACATGGTGATAAATATTTATGTAGAAAATGTTTTGTTTAGTCAACATTATGGTCCGTCATATTGTTCATGTTAATAGTTTCTTGGTTTCACTTTAGAAATTGAACTATGTATAGTATTCAACATATGTATTAAAAAAAAATCCAGGCTAGTTACCCATGTATTAGGTCTCTTTTCCAAAAGGATTAGCACACTCTTTTTTTTGGGTCAAAAAGTGTTGTCTTGTATCCTTAGTTGATATGGTTAAAAAACAGGGACTTTTAAAAATGATTTTTATAGATCTTTGCATTGGTTGAGTAGTGTCAAACTGGGTATTTTACATAATTTACATATTCATCTATAGATTCAAAATTCACTAAATTTCATATTACTGACTTTTTTTAAGATTCATTATTTGTGGAAGTGCCTCATCTTGTATTTCTATTTTTGGGAGGAGTTTTTTCCCATTGGGTTTTCTCCTTTTCTCTGTTTGTGAGAGATTGTTGTCCATGGGTACCTCATCAAGCCTTGTTGTCAAGACCCATCTTCTCCATCCTTTGCATCTTTGCATTGGTTTATTCCTCCCTAATTTGTACTTAAGAGGGGGTGTTGATGTGAATAAATTATTGTACTTCGTTAATTTCTACTAGGGGACTTATTCACATATTAAGTTTACTTAGCTCCTAAGATTCTTTCTAGAAGTCTTAGTTGTCATATCTATATCTTATCTTATCCTAGGTAGTTATAAGTAAGTTGTATCATGTGATAGAATTAAGACACTTTTCATGATCTTATCTATTCCTATCTCTCACTTTTCCTTTATAATTAAGGTGTCTCTTTCATATTTTACATCTTTTTCTCATATTGCACGAATCCTATATCATATTGTAACTCTTGTTTGGTGGAATAACATCTATTGTTGCTTCTCTCTTTTGCATGTGGGGGTTATTTGATGTTGCATATTGAAGATCTTGGTTGTTCACTTCAACATAATTTAGTATGATGGTTATGATGGACCTATGGCCATGCATGAAGGAATTCTAGATAGGAGGTTGTAATATTTCAATACCATACAATGTTATGGTGTTTAAAATGTGATTTGGATAAAAAAGTGTTATAGGCTAGTTGAATCTCAAAGATAGTATTGAAGGTTTTTTTTTTTCAAATTTAGTATATTTCATTCTAGATGGGGTGCTACAAGATCTATGAATTCAAAATATGTTTCTCCTTAATTTTTTTGAAGGGATGTTTGTTCCAATAACAAGTAAGCAAATAGAAATGGATAAAAATATTTAATTATGGAGGGCGAAGGTTCAACATCCTCCCCTCTATAGTGCTTAGGATCTTAGGTTGAGTGGAAAGAGAAGAAAAATTAAATGAATAACTACTAAGAATTTTTTATACTAATGTGTGTTAGGAAAGTGTAATATTTAATTGCAATCATAATTTAGTAATGTTGAATCACCAACAATTATGGAATGGTGTATGGACGAATCTCCCCCAATCTTGAGTGTACTATAACTCGGCTCTGCTCTGCTCTGATGTTTCCTACTATGGCTATTTTTTTGAATTTTCAGCCACTGTTGTGATTTGACCACTTCATGGGTCAGTCGAGAGGGGACCTCGGGAAGGATCCCCATTCCAAGAATGTTGTCTTCTTACCTAGCGATGTGCCTGCGGTGGCAACAACTAGTTTGGTTGTTCTCAATATGACGTCCCCTCCTCGTACTTTAGTCCTTTCCCCTGGGGAAAAGATGAAGGGAATCTATAGAAAGTCACCCATTTCACCGTCTTTTGGGCTCAACTCTTTCTTCTCAGAGAAGCACTGGCTTCCTACGTGGACAAACTAGTGGGGTCTAACTCACTAGCTTCGAGTAAAAGGCTATTCAAATTTTCTTCCTACTCAGTGACTGGCTGGGAAGTAGATGTCCCTGAGGTTCTGATGCTGAAAGAGATGGATAACCTCAAAATGGCACTTGTTGGAAAGTTTTTGGCATACAGGATAAATATTGAACTGGTTCATCAATGGGATGCTTCCACTTGGAATCTGAAAGTTAGTGTCACCATAAATGTTATGCCCAAAGGTATTTTTCTTTTTTCCTTTGCGGTTTACGAAGACATGCTGAAGGTTTTAATTGGTGTCCCTGGGATTTTGACTTGGGATTTAAAAAATTTCTCTCCCTCTGCAAATGGAAACTGGGTTTTGACCCGTTGGCTGACTTGGGGGCCTCAACTCCAACTTGGGTTCACCTTCCGACACTCCCACTGGAATTTTGGGAGAAGGGAATCTTAAAGGGAATTTCCAACTCCTTTGGGAGTCTTTTGGCTATAGATAAGATAACTCAAGAGAGATCAAGACTGATGTATGCTCATATTTATGTAAATGTGGCAGTGAATATGGTCCTTCCTTCCTCAATCTTGCTTAATTCTAAGTTTGGTAACTAGACTCAACCCCTTGAGTACGAAAATGCCCACCTCTTTTTCCAGCAGTGCAAGAAGTTTGGTCATTTGATAGATTCTTGTGGGAATAAAGTTGGTGAGGGTTCAAATGCTAAGGAAAAAATATTAGAAGAGGACCACTCTGCTAATGAAATGGCTTATCATGTGCAGCCTACTCCTATTCTAGCTTAGGAGGTGTTTGTTCCCCTCCTGAAGGATAATCCAGATCTAGACATGAAGTTTGTTTCTGATCCTCTTGTTGAAGCAAACGACTCAGTTTTCCTGAACCTTGAAGTGGCTGCCATATCTTCTTCCCTTCCAACTCTGGGCTTTCCTACAATGGAGGATATAGGAGAGGAAAATGTAAATATGGAGAATGTTCAAGTCGGGGATTCCCTGATAGAGAAAAATGTGTTGGCTCTGAGGGTGAAGGTCCAGAATCATGGTGTTGGAAAAGAACTTGAAGAAGGTGAGTATGTTCTGGATGATACAAACCTATCTTTGGAGGACATGAACTCCTTATCCCAAATTGGAGCAAGAAACCTGAGTGACTCGTTGGATCTTCTTGGCTTCCCTCAAGGTTCTAGTGATAAGGAGGATGAAGAGGGATGGTCCCAAGCTCCAAAAAAATCCAAAAAGAAAAAGAAACTGGATGTGGGAGGGGAAATAAGGTGGGAAGACCATCCCAAAAGGATTCCAGAACTAAAGATATTGTGAGGGATTTGGTAGCTAGAAAACAAAGAACCTCAGACTCGATCACAAGATTGAAGCCCAAGAAGAAGAATCCTTAACTGCTGCTTTGGGGTGGAGGTGGGGTTGAATTTTGTCTTATCAATGAAGTACCTCTCCTGGAACATGAGGGGCCTTAATAGCCTATATAAACAGTTTTTGGTGAAATCTTGTATTCTTGATAATAAAGTGGATGTTCTCCTTCTACATGAAATAAAGATGAAGAAATAGAATTTTCATAAAGCTATTTTGAGTATCTGGCCAGGAGCTAATTATTTTGTTAGTTAGGTAGAATGAGCTTTAGGTGGTATTGCTACCCTTTGGAATCCTTCTAAACTGAAAGGCACTTTGTGTTAAGCTTGTAAGAATAGTCTTTCGATTACCCTTGAAGACATTATTTCTTAGGAAAAATGGAACCTTATAAATATTTATGCTACAAATTCGAGGAGGGACAAAGTTCTACTTTGGGAACATCTAAGTGATGCTATTTCTGTTAGGAAAGATGACCATTGGATTCTTGGAGGGGACTTCAATTCTCCTCTCCTTCCCTTAGAAAAGTCAAGAGGGTTGGATGATTACTTTGACAGTATGACAGAGCTGGTTGAGTTCTTTGATTTGGCAGGTCTTATTGATATCCCCCTCTAAGGAACTAAGTATACTTGGTCCAATAGAAGGAATGGAAACCATCTAATCCAAGTCAAACTGGATTATTTTTTGATCTCTACTAATTGGAATATATCTCAATTCCTTTCTCTTTCATCTCTTCCTAGTTCTGGTTCTAATCATAATTCCTTGGTGCTTAAAAGAAATGTGGACCATAATAGGGGACCTTTCCCTTTCAAATTCGAAGCTATGTGGAGTCTCCACTCTGATTTTTCTGCTTTGGTTAAAACTTGGTGGGAGGAACCTATAATTGGCACACCTATGTATTGCCTAGTGGAAAAGCTAAGCAAAATAAAGCAAAAAGTGAAAAGGTGGAATAAGGTGACTTTTGGAAACATATTTGAAATAAAGAACACCCTAGGAAAAAGTATAAAAGAGGTTCAAGATATTATGGAGGCTAGTCAAGTGGATGAAGAGATATGTGCTAAGGAAAGAGACCTCAGATCCCAATGGTATAAGATAAATGAAAAGGAGGAAATCTAATGGAAATAAAAGTCTAGGGTCCAATGGCTAACAAAAGGGGATAGGAACACTAAATTCTTTCACCAATCCACTTTGAAACACAAAAGTAGAAACAAAATTAGATCACTTGTGAAAGAGGATGGCTCTATTGCAACCAATGAAAAATATATTGCTCAGGAAGAAGTTAACTTCTTCTCTACCTATCATATGGCTCCTGGAAATTCTCTTCAGGTAAATGCTAACATTCTTGAAGTGATCCCTAATGTAATTTCAGATATAGACTTAAAGATGATGACTAATGATGTTTCTATGGAAGAATTCAAAAAGGATATTTTTTCATTTGGAACTTTTAAAGCTCCTGGCCCTGATGGGTTCCCTCCAGCCTTTTTCCAAACCTAATAGGACATTGTTAAAACTGATCTTTTTGATGTTGCTAGGGACTTCTTTAGGTCGGGCAGGTTGTTGAATCAATTGAATGCTACTTTTATAGCTCTTATCCCCAAATCTATTTATTCCTTAGCCATGAAAGATTATAGACCTATCAGTCTCTGCAACACGGTCTATAAAATTTTCTCTAAAATTTTGGTGTTAAGACTCAAACCGGTGCTTGGTAAAATGATTTCCTCAAACCAAAAAGGTTTTGTCCAAGGTAGAAGTATTCTTGATGTTGTTATTTCTACCCATGAAATTATTCATAAATGGATCACTCTAAAAAGCTTGGGATGGCCTTCAAAATTGACATTTCTAAGTCCTATGATAGGGTTTCCTGGTCTTTCCTTTTTGTTGTTCTTAAGAAGCTTGGGATAGAAGGAAGATTCCTAAAGATGATATCTGCTTGTGTTACCTCACCCATTTGTTATGTTATGGTTAATGGAGTCCCCCAAGGTTTTTTCTCCTGTGGTCATGAGCTTAGGAAAGGTGATCCCCTTTCTCCCTACCTTTTTATTATTGTTGTTGAAGTTCTTGGTAGGAATATTCAAAAATTGGTGGACTCAGAAGCTCTCAAAGGTGTTAAGGTTGCCTCTTCTCTCATGCTTGATTCCCATCAATAGTTTTTTGATGATACTCTGATTTTTGGGGAAGCCTCGATGGGGGAAGCAAGTCTCTGGAAATAGGTTCTCAATGACTATGTTGTTGTTTCTGGCCAGTGCATAAACTATGAAAAAAAAAATTTACTTCTTCAATATTGACCAACAAATTAAGGATAGAGTGATAAAAATCTTGGGATGTCAGGAAGTTGCTTTATTTGATGCCTATCTGGGCCTTCCTTTGATCTCTAAGAAGTTGGAAAATAATTATTGGAATCAGTTGATAGAAAGGATCCAAAAAAAACTTGTTGGTTGGAAGGGGAAGCTTCTTAGCTTGGTGGGAAAAATTTAACTCCTTTAAGCCTCCCTTCAGAATATCCATGTTTACTATCTTATCCCTTTTCAAAATCCCAGCCTCTATTGGGGAGAAGATTGAATAGATCCAGAGTAAAATTTTATGGTTAGGAACTGAAGAAAAAATAGACTATACCTGGTCAACTGGGAAAAAGTGTGTACTTCTAAAAGAAGAGGGGGTCTAGGATTAAGAAGAATATCCATGCTAAACAAATCCTTAATAGCTAAAATTGGTTGGAATCTTCTGGAAGGATCTAAAGACTGGGTAAAAAATTTCCAAGCAAAATACTTGAGGAACAAGAATTATGGTTGTTTTCTCTCACTATTTGATCTACTTAGTGGTTCAACTTTATGGAATCATATAGTGAGATTGAGGAATGTGTTGAACATGGGGGTAAGAAAGAGAATTGGGAATGGAAATGATACTAATTTTTGGAAGGACCCTTGGATAGAGAATTCAACTCTGTCCTCCTTAGAAGAACTTAATCCTCTTAAACTTAGCCTAAACAAGATCTGTGGTAAAAAGGTTTCTAATTATATTAATTAGGATATGGAGGAACCTAAATGGAAGGAGTTCAATTTTTTATTGAGGAACAATCTGAGAGGCCAAAGACAGGTGAATTGGGACTCAATCCTCACAAGATTGCATAACCTGATTAGGGAGGCTAGGTGGGTTGATAGAGAAAGATAAGATGAGTGTCTTTGGAAAGGTAGCTCTTCTGACTATTTCTTGGTCAAAAGGACCTATGAAGAACTGTTGAAGCCTCAAGTTGTTGTCCTAGACCATTTCTAGGATAGGGTGTGGATAAAGAACATAGTACCCAAAATTAACTGTTTCTGGTGGACTGCAGCTCATGGAAAAATTCTCACTATTGACAATCTAGTTAGGAGGGGTTTCCAATTGGTTAATAGGTGCTCGCTCTATAAATAGGAAGAGTCAATTACTCATATTTTCTTTCACTTCCAATTTATTAGGGAAGTGTGGTCATGCTTCTTGATGTTGTTGTCCTCAAATTGGGTGTTTCCTAATTCAATGAATATTTTTATTGAAATTTGGTCTAATTTCCCCTTTTCACATAATGTAATTGTTGACCTCTGAAACCAAGTTCCTCCATTCTTCACTTGGGGTTTATGGAAGGAAAGGAATAATAGAATATTTAGGGAAGTGGAGAGAAGTCGCTGGGAGGTTAGTTTGATTATAAAAACCTAGATTAAGAAAAACATTGAGGTTGGAAGATACAACTTCTCCAAAACTTGGCCTAACTACAAATAAATGAGGATTAAATAGAACTGGGGAATAAGGAAGGATCCAACCAAACTCAATTGGTCAAAGATGGTTAACATAATGGCTACTGTATGGAGCCCTTTGCAGGAAAATTGGATAAAGTGTACCTTCGATGGGTGCTCAAAAGGCAACCCAAGACAAGCTGGAGAAGGGGGTTTGGTAAGGAACCATAAAGGTGACTATATTGTGAGCTTTGGAGTGAATATGGGTGTTCTAATAATAAAGCTAAAGCTATGGCTGCTCTAGGGGGTTTCAATACTCTAAAAGAGCTGTGTTATAAAAATGCCATAATACAAGGGGACTCTAAGCTAATAGTGGACATTCTAAATGAAGAAGTTGCGCCACCATGGGAATTAAAAAATATAATAGATAAATTCCAAGTCATTAATAATTTTTTTAACAACTACAGGGTGCAACATGTGTATAGGGAAGGAAATAAAGCTACATACTTTTCCACAAACGTGGCACTGAGTTGTAGGGGATGGACCCGATGGACTAATGGAAACATGTCAAAGTCTTTAAGAGACTTAATTCTAAACAAAAAAAATTGAAAATGAATATCATATGCAAAAATGAAAGGTAGGTATTATGCAGGAATAATGAGTACCAAGTGGTGCCTTTTGGCTTTCCATGTAATGATGACATTTGGAGTACAAGATTGTATCAGATGATCTTGACAAGAAGTAATTTTAATAATTTTTCCTTCAAGAAGGTGACCAAAAATCACATGAAGTTAATGAAATTGTTAAGGGATTTGATTTCTATTCGTGCCAATTTTCCTTGTGTCATCTATTCTCGCATTTCTAAAGTAGAGAAAGGTATGAAATTTAATAGGGATTTAAATTCTTGTAAGAAAAATGATGAGAATTGTGTACCGGGAAATGTGCCACTAGCTTTCTCAATAAGAAACTTCTCGATTCACCACTCTTTATCGGCTCTGTGTGTAATCTGGCATAAGAGTGTTTGTTGTATTCTGGGAAAGAAGCAGATAAAGTGGGTGATTATGAAGAAAATCCAGTCATAGTAAAACAATTTGCAGATGAGAAAAATGGGAGGACCAAGGAAGTGAACCGAGCCTCTGAATTGTCAACCCCTAAAATAGAATGTGGATTTATGGAGAATGTTTGAGAATGCTGGTATGGTCCCATTCTTCCAATCCTTGAAAGGATATAATGAGAACCTAATGGAAAAGTTTACCAACTCCTGGAGGAAGGGAAATGACACCATTGGTGTGATGAAGTTTGAGGTAACCACAAGATTCATTGCAGAAGCAATAGGTCTGCAAAATAATGGGCTTAAAGTTGCAAAGAAAAGCGGGGCAGACTATCAGAAGTTTGTTGACAAATTCCTGCATGAAGGGGAGAATCTCAAGAGATTTCAGAACGGGTATGCAAGATTGGAACTCCCTTCTCCCTTTGCTTTAGTTAGCTTGTTTGTTATGTGATAATTTACTCTTGAGGGTAGGTATATGTTGGTACATGCATACCATTTCCCTTTGCTAAACCATATCCAACATGGTGAGAGAATCAATTTTCCCTTCTATTTATTGTCCTCCTTGTAGCTTAATATTGAGAAGGGTTCCAGTCCTCCCCTCCACCAAGGTCTCATGCTAACCCTATATAAGTATGCCTTGGCATTGAATCCTCTTGGAAATGCTTTAGCTGGTAGAAATGAGAACCTTGATCATTTTGAAGAAGATATTGAGAAACAACCTATTGAGGAAAACCCTACTGTTGTTGAAATCCTAGCTAAGGAACCTATCCCTCGCCAGCCTCCTGCAATTGCTGCTAGGAGGGTGCTTATCCTTGCTAGAAGTAACTCTCATGTGGCCAATGTGTCAAACCCCTCAACTCTAATGTCACAGAAGAGTGAGGAAAAAATAATTTTTGAGATTGAGCTCATTAGAGCTATGTCGGAGAAAAGGAAACATTTGCCTTTGCTGTTGGAACTCCCCAAGGCTAAGAAACCTAAAAGAGACTTAAATCCTAGCGATGTAATTAATATCACTGAGGAAGGGAATCAAAATGAGGAGGTGAAGGAAAATTTTCAAGGGCAAGGGAGTGGTGGTAGTGGGGGGAGAAGGTCGGCATACCTGGCTAAAGCAGCCTCAAAGGATAAAAAAGGAAAATAGAAAATGACTCTGAGTGAGGAGGAGGACCTGGGGTATGATGAGTTTGAAGCCTAGGAGGAAGAAGACTCTGAGGATATGGACTTTGAGGACTCTACGTATGAGATGGGGGAAGATGGTTTAGAGGAGGATAAGGAAGAGGAAGAGGATGAGAAAATTGAGCCATTCGAGGATAAGAATAAGGTCAAAAATGTTCAGGATGTTGGGGATTTGGGTATGGAGAAAAAAACTAAGGACTTAAGTAATGAATTTTTAAAGAGTAGACTAACTTTTTTGCAGGTTTAGTTCGAAGATATGGAGAAGGTGTTAGTTGCACTCATGAAGGTAACTAATAGACTGATGAGGAGGGAAATGTTGGGAGTTGCTTCCGGAGAAACAAAAATCACCAGGAAGCTAAACAAACAGGGGAAACTTGATACCTTGAAGATGTTGGATGAGATCGAGGGACTTGATTGGAGAGAATACATTACTCTCATGGGTGAGTATGGGGACCTATTGAAGAAATCCAATTAATGGCTTGGTGTTGCTGCTTTGTTGTTAATGATGAGTTTTTTGTCCTTTTGTTTTAACATCTCAAACTGTTATTATATTATCTGTATGATATGGTGGAATACCACTTGGGACACTGTCGACTTAATTAATGGTTTACGTAGAACTAAGTATGCTAGTAAAAACTTACTATTTTTTATTAGTATTGGTTGGACTATGGTTACTATTTTAAATATTGGCCTGTGTGCTAATATTGTTGCTATTTTTTGGTTTTCTAGTGGTGTTGTTTCCCACCTCTCTCTGTTTCCTTTTCATTCACTACTATAACCATGGGATCAAGGCCCTTCCCTGCTTATCTAATAAAAAACAATAGAAGAAAAATAAGACCTCAGTCAAGTTTTATGTTGATCAAGATAATTCTAAAGATGAGGAGGCTGACATAACTAATGCTAAGGAAAAGGAAGAGGTCAAAAGTGGGCCTGATTTAGTTAAGGAATTTGACAAGCCTAATCATAGTGTTTGATGGTCACATAGACTAGTAGTCTATTCAATCCCTAACCTCACTATGGATGAAATATCAAGCGAATCGATTGGGGGAGAGGATAATGATGATCATTACAACAACAAGGATGAGAAGTAGGATTAGGATGCAAATATTGAGGGCTTCAGCCTATTCCTAGAGCTAAATTCTATGTTGTTGGACTTTGAGGACCTAAAAACCACCCCTACTAAGCAACCTAAATAAAACACATGCTCAAAATGCATGAAAAATGTGGAATTTACTACTCCGATGTCTTGGGTTGATGGTCTAAAGAGGAAGATACATTGTCTTTTCTACTTTACTTTAAAAGTCATCCACCATTTAGTGGCCACTCTAGGTCAAGTGTTAAAAGAAGAATTTAAAAATTATGATGATTACAAAGGAGCTAGCACCAATTCTAATAACTAGGACCTATTTAAATTTTGCAAGGAGGATTGGGATAATTTTTTTGATTAGTATGGTGCTCCCTTGTTTAAGTTCCTATGTTTTAAAAAAGTTATCAATTGTTGGTTTATTTCGTTTGTGTTGTCTTTGGCGAATGGCCTTTGATCTTTTTGTTGGTTGTTGAACTTTCTTCCTTATTGGTCCTTTTTTGTATGGGTTCAATACCATGTAACACTACTTATATAATAAAAAATAATGTTGTTGAAAGATTATTATTTTATTATCAATTCTCCTAGCTGACTTGGAATATTAGTTGTAGTGACATTCATGAAGGTATTAAGCATAATGACCTGGTAGGTACAAATTCATTTGAGGTCATTTATAAAAATTTTCTAATCTTAGGCACTAGGAGGGAGTTATGTAGCATCTTTCATTTATTGGGTAGGTCCTATGTATTTTGGTGGAGAGTGTTAGGTGCCATTCTTAATATATTTTCCCATATGGGGTGGTTATGATTCAAGTATATTTTCCATTATTATGGTTTATATTCTTGAAAGATGCACTTCAAGTAGGGCATGATTTTTTTTATTATTTTACCATGGTTTTTTCTATACCCATTTTTTCATAAATTGGAGCCATGAGATAGTATTTTCATGGGATAATTTATAGGTACACAAGTTTTGCTTAGAATTTTATCAAATTAAGGGTAGAAGTGTTTTATGTATATGCTTATTGTTGGAATCAAGGAACACTAAGAGAGGGGGGTGAATCAGTGTTCTGCAATTTTTAACTTTATTAATTTGATCCTTAATGTATTGATAACATTCAACCAAAATAAAGATGCATGAACATAAGACAAATAACCACAACACCATAACACAAGGATTTTTTACATGGAAACCCTATTAGGGGAAAAACCATGGTGGAGGTCAATCCACAATATTATCTGAGTATACTCAAAATATGTTTACAAAAATGGGAATGCGCTTGCATTCAGGCACATTGCCTAGAGCTCACTGCTCAAAAATAGAAAGGCTCACTACCTTACAATCAATGTCAAAAGACAACTGGAATGGTGAACTATGAAATAACATCTACAAATTCCTGGGAATAGTTCTAGTTAAGCTCATAGATCAAATTCTTGACCTTTTGTCTAATTTTTCTCTTCTGCTTTGTTTTGCTTCAACTCACATCACAAAATCCTTATTGCACAAGTGAAATTGTGCAAATTCGCTCTACAATTCTTCTGAAAATCACAACACACATCAACTCACTTTGGTCACACATCAAAATGATATAATTATCGATCGCTTATATATGTCCACTACCAAGGATTTAATCGCTACATGTCGGCTTCAATAAAATATGAAAAAATTTACAAATTGTTGGATCAAATCATGAATAATATTCAATGTGAATCCACCAAAGTTGGCCACAACATAGTGAGGAACCAAATCAACATGTTCGAACAAAAAAACACTTAAACAATTGCTCCTCGAATATCTGCAACACACTATATTCACCAAGTCGGCCTTCATGCACTGTTGAACAAAAAGTCAATCAATCAGATCTTCTAACTTGCACAAAATTTGATACAAGGCTCTAAGATTCAAAGATAACATTGATCTTGTACCAAAAAACCTTCCCTGAGATCCACAACTCAAAATAATAACATAAAATTTGCATGTGAAACGATGAACACAAATCTGTCGGATGCTCTATTATAGCTTGACTGTCTTCAATTTGTCTGCTGGTATGATCAAATGTTGATGTGTGGATCGACTAACTAACTAGGGTTTCCATCAATGACAATGCCAAAAAACATTTGCATTGTCTCTTTCCAACAACTTTTATGTTTAATATTAATATATACTTGAGAATCTCTTAAGTGGTATATTTTTTTTCTCAAAAGGGTTTCACCACATACATATTCTATTTTATCTGTTAAATTACCATGGTTTGATATTTATATCTGTTATAAAATTTTACTTAATCTAATAATGATTGTTCCAATGTTGCATTAAGAAAAAAAAATCATATTTTTAAAATCTAACAATTGTAGTGGTTTACCTTTTTTAACAACATTTGGTACTAGAGTCTTGGTTTTGTTGACAAGGGGAGGAATTTCTTGAACTACCTAAGGTTTCTTGATTATAGTGGACTCTTTTGGTTTCAGTAGTTTTATATATTTGTGAAGTAATTGAGAACCATAAAATCTACCTCTTATTCAAATGTTGACAAGTTCAATGGAACTTAGTATGAGTTATGGAAGTGGAAGATGGAGAATCTCATCAAGGAGAGATATTAGTGGATATTTGTTATAAATAAAGAGAGATTGAATAGTATATTTCATGATGATGGGATGCAAATAGAAACAAAGAATGAGGAACCATTCAATTATGTCTTTTATTTTTTTTCCTACTAAATTTTTCTAAGGAAGCCATTGCATATCTTCTATAAACAATGAATGGTGACATTTACCAAACAAAGATTTTGGTAAATAAAATTTATTTAAAGAGGAAGTTCTATAATATTTGAAAATAAGAAATAGGAATCTAGTGTAGATAATTTTGAATTCATTTAATTTTATTATGAGTCAATTAATATCCATTTATGTTATGCTTGAAGAAGATGATAAGTGTATTTTATTACTTTGCTCTCTACCCAAATTAGGGAAAAATCTAATCCTTTCTTTGAGTGGTTCAATAATAGATCCAAAGTTGGATGACATTATTACTAATTTTATTACAAAGGAGATGAAAATAAAATCTATGGATGGGGATCAAAGGATGCATTAATTTGTTAGAGAAGAAAGGATAAAGAAGGGCCAAAAGGGGATACAAAAATTTCTCTTGAGACATTTAAGTGTCAAGGTCATTCTAAGAACCTAGGAAAGAGCATAGTAAAGTGCCAAAACTATGGAAAATGAGGTCATATTAAGAAGTTCATAAATAAGAGGAAAATTAATGTTTCGTCCATTAAAAATCCTATCATGATGGTGATGAAGCTTTGTTTATTTTTGATAATGGTATTTATATTGAATCCTAATTGACTAACTTAGGTTTCTTGTAACATATGAATTCTAAGGAGTGGTTCTCTTCCTACCATACTTGATGGAGGAAAAGTTTATCTAGGTGACTATAATTCATATTGGATTGTTGGGACTCATGGGGAGGTATATTTTGGTTTTAGTGATGGAAGGGTAATTTTTTATTTATTATTGTTTTGTATATTTTAGGAATTATAATACAATTGATTTCCGCATCCAAATTGAATGATTCTAGTTTATATGTGGAAAATTTGGAAAGTTTGGTTACAAGTTGGCTAGATGAAATTTGGTGACCTTGCTAAAGGATTTTGGGTTCAAAATTTGTGTTGGCTAAATTCATCCATATTTTGTAACTCTACAAATGTAGTTGGCAATTCTAACAATTAATGTATTTTGTGGCACCAACATTTGGGCCACATTAGTGAAAAATATCTTTGGACTATGATTACTAAAAATTATAATTGGTACATTTAAAAAAAAAAATTGATGGTAAATTTATTTTTTGTGAACATTGTTTGTTTGGTAAGAAATATCTTTGAAGGGCACATAATATATAAGAGGGGGGCCGGGGGGAGGGGGTGAATCAATATATGCAAAATATCAACTTCAAATATAAATTATCCTTAGTAGCATTTTTGGACATTACTTTATCATTAAAACAATTATCCAAATGATAACATAAACACACATCCACACATGAGAACACTAGATATACATGAAAACCCAAGATGGGAAAACCACAATGAGAATAGCTATTTCAATGTCACATAAACAATGAACAAATTACAATCATGAAGTAGGCACCAACCTATTGGATACACCAATACCTTGTTGTATTTGTAGGCACCAACCTACTAGAGACACCAATCCCCAATAAAAAGATCTAAGCACTAACTCAAAGATTAGAACACTAGTCCTACCAGAATACAAAGATAAAGCTTGCATAACCTCAATGTTGATAACACAACTTGCACATGATTTGAGCTTGCCTCATACACACTCTTACACTCCTTATGATCTTCAAATAATTGTGTACAATTATTGCAATTCAACCTACATTGAATTAAATTTCTTCGCACATGAGTAAACTTCCATACGAATTCATATCCACACACACATATTTATCACCCATATCTTGTGAATTAAGATGATGATTATATACATCATACTACATTAACATCAATTCATGTTGGCTAGGGGTCTGCAATTAACCAGGTCAACATAGGGTGGACCTAAATTCAATTTATATTCAAAACATGTAATGGGTAGGTCCTAAAATAAAAATATTGCTTCCAAATGAGCATGATGTTGTGCACTTCCATAGGAACCTTAACTTGGACCTATTTTAGCACCCCACACCATCTCTGGATGACACACACTACTAGTCATTGCTACATAGTTCCAAAACACCTACGAGTTAAATGATAAGAAAAATAATCCTTCTGTCACTTCAATCTTTTTAAATAACTTCCAAAAACTCTAGAATAAGATAAAATAGATGTAGACATACTCTCCTTTCAAATCATAGAGAAAAGGACTGCGTTCAACATGACTATATTTCCAAAGAAAAATATCTGTCTTGAGTAACTAACCTCCAATATTCTGAATCGGACTTTTAGATTAATTCTATCAAAAAAATAGATACCAACATGATATTACAAGAAAAATGCAACTAATACTACAACTTGTTATTGAATTCCCGAAACACATGGAACACAAATGCATATGCAACATTCTAGAAAAAATCCTTCTAAAACAAACATCATTCTAGATAGCATCCTTCTAGATTCCCTATCAACAATGATAGAATTGACTAACACCTTTGACATCAATGAAAGCCCCTTTTTAGCAATATCTTCATTTCTTGTTGTAAGATATAGAGAAAATAAGTTACTATATTTTTCTCATTTGGATGTTTTTGGTCTAGTGGATATGGGTTTTATGAAAAATATTTCTATTATTTATATGTTACAAGATGTTGTGTCCCTTGGTCTTCCTTTCAGCACAGTGCTTGGGTTTGTGACATGTTCTAACCACCTCCTATGGATCTTAACTAATGCTTGTATTGGGAATTGACATGTTGACCTTTTGGTGCAACGACAAGGCCAACAATTGGTATCAGAGCTAGTCACGGGTTCAAACCCCTCACTTGTGTTGGGGGGATTATTGCAAGATGGTGTGTCCCTTGGTCTTCCTTCCAGCACAATGCTTGGGTTTGTGACATGGTCTAACTGCCTCCTATGGATCTTAACTAGCGCTTGTACTAGGCATTGACAAGTTGACCTTTTGGTGCAATGGCAAGGCCAACATTATATTCATGGATGATGCCTCTAGATAAATTTGAGTTTATTTTATGAATTTTAAATGTAGATTGTTCTCTTAGTTTAAATAATTTAAATATTTGGTTGAGAAACAATCACATAATGATATAAAAGTGTTGGGATCTGACAATAGTGGTGAATCTTGTTTTAGGGAATTTTATGAGTTATGTAAGCATGCATGCATTATATAGAAAAATAAAAACCCTTACATGATGTAGAGCATCATAAAAAACACCATTTCTTCAAGGGATTTCAATCCCAAACAGAATCAGGAGAAGATCAAATTCTTGATTCACTTTCTTTTTCTTCAAAACTCATACTTCTTTACAATATTCATCAAGTTCACAAACTCAGAAAATTACATCATTAAGCATTCACCAAAATACTCATCCTCCAAGGCAATCAAGACAACTAAACCATGCTTCACTATTGTTAACCCAATATTAAACCATCAAGTTACTGTATACATCATATCTTTAATGAAATCATACCAATATCCTATTATTGTGTCATTGTTTTAGTAGATACCTTACTTCTAGCAGCCAAACATAACTTTTCACCCTGCTCTATCTTTGCTCAAGACATCAAAAGCAACAAATACACCTTTTCCAACATAGAGACAATTGTAACAATATCCAAAAGACAATATTCAAACAAATATAACCATTCCATTCACTATTTCATCAGATTACCTAGACTTTGCTTAAATACATCATTAAGCACATTGAGTTCTCAAAACCAAACCTCCACATTATCAAAATCTACCCCTCAACCCTTACCCAGGCATTGATGCACCTCTAATACCACTATACAAACAAGTTAATTAGACATCCACACATAATTACCTTTGCTACATTAGGGTTCCACGTTCTATGCAAACAAAACACTATTTTGTCTTTTTGGACTCTTTACCTTATATTGGGTAAATCTCACAATCCATATGCAATTTCCAAGCACCGAATGCTTCTTTAGACATCTCTTACTATCCAATTCAACAAAAAAAAACTGCTTACAGTGATTGTCCCAAAGAAAATCTTCAATTTCTCATACTATGTGCCTAAAAAGGCTACTAGAATAGGTTTATTTTACAAAGGAGACCCATCTTACATTACTCCCAAAACCTTATCAACCTCTAACAGTCATTAATCGTTCCTCAAAAATCATGATTTCACCATTTGTAAGTACTGAAAACCATAAAAACAATCTGATCCACTAAACCCTTGTTTATAGGGTGTAAAAGCACAAATTAAGGAGGGTTTCATGACTGAAGCACTTACAGACCTCCAAGAATTCTGCCATCACTTGGAACATGACTAACTACATCTTCCAAGACCTTTGGAATCATCACCAAGTCAATTCTTTTTCGATTTCTCCACTGTCATACTAGTAACCAACCACTTTGACTAGAAAACTTAGATTTTCTCCATCAACATAGCAAGTCTTTCATCTCCATGCTTACCCCTGCACACACATAGAGATCTACACAACAAAATTTACAAAAGAAAAATCCTACACATCCCATCCCACCTTTCTACTGGGTTTCCATCGACGGGATGGGCCTTAACCTTTTAAATGACCCTCAAAACAACTCTGAGTAATCACATATCAAAACTCAAAATCTGAGTTCAAATTTCTTTATTACTGAATTTTCTACTCCTACACCCTTCAAGAATGAAAGAATACTCTTTTCTTGACAAGAACCAAGGCTTGAAAATCTTGAACCAACTGTGTAAATTGAAACAAGAAGAATTTTTTTCCAAAGAAACTGAACAGGGGTATTTTTATTGATTATATGAATTTGAGAATACCAGATCTGCCTCTTCTTGCCATATACACACTTTTATAGTTGTTTTTAAATTCAAAAGGAAACTTTCTATCCATCTTTCAACTGCCTAACTACTTTCTCCATCGAGTTATCTCTTCCTATTCCTTGATTTCTTGTTTTTCTTACTTTTATCAACTTTAACAACTTTTAACAATATGACACTAATGCAAATTTTATATTTTTTTTCCTATTTTGACCTCCTAGTAACTTATCCCATGACTTGAATCACATGACCTTGAGTACATTGAAATTAGCTTTTACATGGCCTTGAATATGTTTTACATCTTTTCCCCATTTTCACAATTCTTTGCACAAATTTGACATGTTTTGTATTTTGACTCTATTGACATCCTGAAGAATTGTCAATGACTCATTTACACTTAAAATGAATCTCATATGACTTCTACAATGCCATTTACATTAAAACATCCATATTTTACAAATGTGTATATGAAGGTGTTCAATAACCAAGGTGCTCCTACACCATACAACTAACCAACAAAAGCTTCCAAGTCCCTTGGAATCATGTTGCATCATCTTCACTTGTACCTGCAAAACAAAAATCAATCTGCCTAGTTCTTTGTCTTCTTCATCTTCATTTGTCTTCATCTCTTGCACTTATCTTCATCTTCACTTTTCTTTCTCTTGTCATATTATTTCTCCATCTATATCTGCATCTCTTTGCCTTGTACCTTTCTTAGTCTTCATTATCAGGTTCTCAAACTATTTTCTCTTTCAAAAGGACACAGGACTTTCCTTGCACAATTTCAACTTTATTCCAAGGACACAGGGTTGTCCTTGCAAACTACTTCTCCTCAGCAATCATCTTTCATCTTCAACTTCTACTACTCCCATCAGTGGAGTATCCTTCATCAAGGCTACAACTCTTAAGTGCTTCTTTAGTCAGGAATCCATCAAGTTTTAACTGCAACACAACTCAGCTTGCCTCACCTAGGTGTTCTGCTTACTCTTCCCTAGTCTCTTGGAATTTCTCAATGCAGCTTAGATGGATAAGCACCTGCAACCAACCAACAATCTCTTCCTATTATCAGCAACAACATAATATTAAACAAATCTCCTAGAGCATCTTCAGGCTCTGATACCACTTTGATGCAGAGCATCATAACAAACACCATTTCTTCAAGGGATTTCAATCCTTAACAGAATCAGGAGAAGATTAAATTCTTGATTCACTTTCTTTTTCTTCAAAACTCATACAACTTCTTTACAATATTCATCAAGTTCAAAAACTCAATAAATTACATAATTAAGCATTCACAAAAATACTCATCCTCAAAGAAAATCAAGACAACTAAACCATGCTTCACTATTGTTAACCCAATATTAAACCATCAAGTTATTGTATACATCACATCTTTAATGAAATCAGACCAATATCCTGTTATTGTGTCACTATTTTAGCAGATACCTTACTTCTAGTAGCGAAACACAACTTTTCACCTTGTTTTATCTTTGTTCAAGACATCCAAAACAACAGATACACCTTTTCCAACATAGATACAATTGTAACAATATCCAAAAGAAAATATTCAAACAAATATAACCATTCCACTCACTGTTTCATTAGATTACCTAGACTTTGCTTAAATACATCATTAAGCACATTGAGTTCTCAAATCCAAACCTCCACATTATCAAAATCTTCCCCTCAACCCTTACCCAAGAATTGATGCACCTCTAATACCACTGTACAAAAAATTTGATTAGAGATCCACACATAATTACCTCTGCTACATTAGGGTTCCACGTTCTATGCAAACAAAACACTATTTTGTCTATTTGGACTCTTTACCCTAGATCGGGTAAATCTCACAATCCATATGCAATTTCCAAGCACCAAATGCTTCTTTAGACATCTCTTACTATCTACTTCAACAAAATAAAATGCTTACAGTGATTGTCCCAAAGAAAATCTTCAGTTTCTCAGAATGTGCGCCTAAAAAGGCTACTAGAATAGGTCTATTTTACAAAAGAGAACCCTCTTAAATTACTCCTAAACCCTTATCAAACTCTAAAATTCATTAATAATTCCTCAAAACTCATTATTTCACCATTTTTAAGCACTGAAAACCATAAAAACAATTTGATCCACTAAACCCTTATTTATAGGGTGTAAAAGCACAAATTAAGGAGGGTTTCATGACTGAAGCACTTACAAACCTCCAAGACTCCTACCATCACTTGGAACATGACTAACTACATCTTCCAAGACCTTTGGAATCATCACCAAGTCCATTATTTTTCCATTTCTCCACTATCATACTAGTAACCAACCACTTTGATTGGAAAACTCATATTTTCTCCATTAACACAGCAAGTCTTTCATCTCCATCTTTACCCCTACACACACACACAGATCTACACAAAAAAATTTACAAAAGAAAACATCCTACTCATCCCATCCCACCTTTCTACTGGGTTTCCATTGACAGGATGGGCCTTAACCTTTTAAATGACCCTCAAAACAACTCTGAGTAATCACAGATCAAAACTCAGAATTTGAGTTCAAATTTCTTTATTACTGAATTTTCTACTCCTACACCCTTCAATAATGAAAGAAGACTCTTTTATTGACAAGAACCAAGGCTTGAAAAGCTTGAACCAGCGGCACAAACTGAAACAAGAAGAAATTTTTTCCAACGAAACTGAACAAGGGTATTTTTATTGATTATATGAATTTGAGAATACTAGATCTGCCTCTTCTCGCCATATACACACTTTTATAGTTGTTTTTACATTCAAAAGGAAACTATCTATCCATCTTTCAACTGCCTAACTACTTTATCCACCGAGTTATCTCTTCCTATTCCTTGATTTCTTGTTTTTCTTACTTTTATCAACTTTAACAACTTTTAACAATATGACACTAATGCAAGTTTTATATTTTTTTCCTATTTTGACCTCCTATTAACTTATCCCATGACTTGAATGACATGCCCTTGAGTACATTGAAATTAGCTTTTACATGGCCTTGAATACGTTTTACATCTTTTCCCCATTTTCACAATTCTTTGCACAAATTTGACATGTTTTGTATTTTGACTCTATTGACCTCCTAAAGAATTGTCAATGACTCATTTACACTTAAAATGACTCTCATATGAATTATACAATGCCATTTACATTAAAACATCCATATTTTACAAATGTGCATATGAAGGTGTTCAATAACCAAGGTGCTCATGCAACATTACACAACAAAAAAAGGTGTTATAGAGAGTAAAAATTCAATATTGATGGAAAGAGATAGAAGGATGTTGAGAGGTACATAGTTGAATTGGTGCTTTTGAGTAGAGGTTGTGAGTACTAATTATTAATTGGTAAATTGATCTCCTTGTATGAATTTTGTTAATAAAAATCCTTATGAAGTATGAATAGGTAAGAAGCCATATATTCACATTTATGTGTAATTGGTCAAGGCTTATGTTTATGTGCCTAAGGAAAAATTATCTAAATTGTATCCAAAAGCACATAACTGAATCTTTGTTGGTTATTGTGAGAATATATAAGGTTAAAAGATATAGTATCCACTAACCCTAAAAATAGCTATTCTAGAGATGTGATTTTGAGGAGTTTAGTGTATTTCAAGTCCTATACAACCAAATAAAAAATAGGGAAAGAAAATAATGCATTTTAAAACCAAGGTTAAAAATTAGGAAGATTCACACTGAACACAAGGGAAATAGGTGTGTCCACCTTTTAGGATATGGATAAATTTGGGGACCTGTTTTACACTTTAGTTCGTTAGGAAACCAAGATCTCTCAACCAAGTGATTCAATTGAGGGAAAGGGTCCTTTTTACTAGGTGGTTTCCTTAAGTGTGATTAAACGAGGGGTTCACCATTAAAATGAATATTCAAAGGAAAGATGCAAAGTCTAATGCACTAAACCCTAGAAACTTGAGAACATGAAATCAAATAAATAGACAAAAATCAGATAGAAAGGAACCTAGAAAATTGATGGCTTCAAAGCAAGGTCTGAAACTCTAAAATTCTACTTTTTATGGTGTACTGGGAATCATAAGCCAGGTTGGGAAATTTAGTCTTGGTACTAGAATTTGGGTAGAATTTGGAATCTTTAGATGACAAACTAGGATCTACAAAAAATTGCTCAAAAGAGGTATATTGGGACTCATACTCTAGGAGAGGCGATTTAGTCCCAGTATTAGGGTTTGGTTGAAACTTTTGTAGCCTTTAGTGATCTTTTGTAGCTTTCATCTTGTCTAATCTCCAAGTTTGAAAGTTTGAATTTTGGTATGTAGGTGAGTTTCCATGAAGGTGAAAACTTCTTAACAACTTTGAAAACTTTATTCAATCTTACAACTTTGTCTTCAAAAGACCTTCAATCTCCAAATCACCTCGATCTACAATCACACATGAAGAGGGAAAAATGTTGTGTTAGTGGATAGTAGTTTTTGGTCAAACCTCATTTTGGTAATCAAACCTTGAAATGAAATGAAGTAGCATGAAGGAATGATGAATGAACAAATGTGATGTTGCAACTCACCAAACCCTTGTAATAAAGGCTACAATCTTTTGTGAAATGGATACAATCGATGTGGATCTTGATTCCTGATCTTGATATGAGATAATGTCTTGAATGCTTGATTTAATTATGAAAAACCTACTGTTGATGGTCAAAACAACACAACAACATTAAACAGAATATTATTATTTTATTTCTCCTGAAAGAGAAAGATAACACATGGAGATCTCACTCCCAAGGTCCTGGTAATTGGTTCTCAATTATTCTGACTTCACTCAGTGATTGATATGACTATAATGTTCAAGGGGCCTTTGCTGGTAACAAAGAACAAGAATGCATAACATCAAGTAGTCTACGTTCGAGGGGTTTTAAATAAAAGAAAAAGATAAATTAGAGCTTTAAATCAAAGAAACGTCAATAAAAATCTTACACATCCAGACATGCATATTAATAATGAGTGTTTATTCCACCTAACCAGAACTATAACAAGATGCAATCCATAGAATAAACTATGCTACTACATACATCCATAATGCTAATTCAGATACCATCAATAATCACTAAACATACTTCAAACAAATCACCCACTCATCATCCAAAACACAAATCAAATGAATACAATAACAATTTAATTCACAAATAATCCAATGATATGATCTTGAATACAGTTCCTTCTATTAACTTTCATCAAATAAGGAACAATTAAGCACAACAAAATCACTCGCGTATGGATTGATCATGTACCATTTAACCTTATCAAAATGGATCCAAACTTTGAAAATCATGACATGAAAATGTATGAAATCTATAAAATAATCAAGCCTTTTTACTGAACTTTTTAGAGTATCTTTCTAAAACATTGAAATCCTAGATCTAATTTCTATCTTCTATCATCAGGTGGTTGATCTTTCTTCAATTAGCTGACCTTTAAAAAGTAGATTCTAATAGTACATATAGGGTGCCACATGCACAAATTTATCAATTATCAATCAAGATCCACAATTCATGGAGTTAGAACTGAACATAGAAGTGGACTAAAGAACCCCTGTTTCAAGGCTGATCACTCTGTTGTACAAAAAAGGGAATCTGATACTCCAAGAAGAAAATGAAACCCACAGATTAGACTCAGAGTAGAACCTATGTCAAAATCCAAAAAAAGAGGAGAAGAGAAGATAGAGCATGGTGAAAAGAGTCAATCACTTTTGCACTGAATGCTCAAGAATGTACTCGTCAAAACTGGAGAACATATGTTGACAAGTACCCAAATCCAGGCCATCCAACCAGTCACCTTCAAATTTGATTCTTTCAAAATTTGTAGAAACAAACTTTTACATCTCCTTTAACTTGATTAGCTCCATTCTAACAGTTCTTACCTCCTCCCGGATATCCATAAACTGATCTAACAATAAACTCTCCCTATCATCTCCATTTTGCATGATTTCTTCAAACCTACCCCTCCATCTCTCCCTTAGTTTATCCAATGACAGGACTTCTTTGTTTGAGGAATCCAAGTTGATTACAATGGCCACAATTGCCTCTAATTCGACCATTTGTTGATTCAAGTCTTCACTCATTTCTCGGATTTCTTCTTGATGTCCATGCATAGCTCTTGACTTATATCTTATGATGCTCACAATTTTCTCCACAAAATCTTCATTACCCTACTCAAGAACTGAATATTCCAACAAAGTGGACTTGGGAATTTTGCTAATATCCTCAAGCCTTTTTAACATATTTCTTATATTCATTATCCTGCTTATCCAAATCCTTAGCCTATTGGTCTAGATCTTTTGCCAACTCAAGAGTAGCCTTATGAATCTTAGAACCCTCAACAAGAACATCATCAACCTCCTAGTTGAGCTTATCCAACCATTTATCCATCATTCTTACCTTGCTCTTCATTTGGACCAACTCATCTGCTCTCTTTTTGGTTAACAAAACTAGGGATTCAGGAAGAGTAGCTTGTTGGGAAATGGGACTTGAGACATCCTTTAAAAACCTATGAAGCTGATCCAATTGATTCTTAAGCTCATCCTTCCTTTGTTTATCCTTGATCATCCAAGTTTTGGTTGAAGAAGCCACAATATCAATCAAACTCATTTGTTGGTTTCTCGTAGGGTTTCCCAAATTTACTACCCCCAACTGATAATCAGTGATTTTCATATCATCACGGCTCTTCTCCATTACAAGTATGGCACATTCAACAATGATCTCTCCAGCATTAGTGAGCCTAGTGGAGTGAAGAACCCAAGCCTTCTTTTTAGGTTTCTCTTTCCCAATTTATTTCATCATTTTTTCCAAGTCAATTGTTGTGGTTGGACAACTTGTTTCCTTTCCAACTCCAGTTTTAGCCAAGTAGGAGCAATAGGAGTAGTGGCTGCCTCGGCTTAAGAAAAAGCAACAATAGTGGAAGACAAAGGTTGTAACAACGTAGGCCCCTGTTGAGAATAAACCGCCTGTACATTTTTCTTATCACTTTGCTCCTTTTCCTATGCTAACCTTTCTGCGTCCTCTTTATCCTTTTTCTCTTGCAGTCTTTTAGCCTTCAGCTCCTGATTTAAGCATTCCTCTTCTATTTTATTCTTTTCTAACATTTCATCTCACTGCTTCTTCAATTCCTCAACATAGTCCCATGCCTCCTTGGACTTCTTTTCATGTTCAACAATCTCAGCAGCCTCCTTTTCCCTTTTCAAATGTTCTTGCTCTTCCTTTTTCCTATAAGCCTCTTCTTGTTCCTTGAGCTTGGCTTCAATAGCTTCTTTTTCTCTTCTTTGTTGGGCCTTTTCCTCTTCAAGGTTATGAATTTTCTGCTGCATTATCAACTTATCCCTCTCCTCTTGAATCTTGAGCTCCTGCTCCTTTTGTTGTTGTTGTTGAGCCAATTCATCAGCCTTGACCTTATCTTCCAACTCCTTATGTTTAACTACCAACTCAGATTGTGCCTTGGCCTCCTCCTCTTGTTGCTTAGTTGATGCCTCAACTTGTGCCTTGGCATCAACTTCTCTTTTTTCATCTTCAAAGAGTTCCCACTAATCTTCCTCAATCAATATATGTTCAGTTCCTGCATCATCTATCACATCCAAAGATGCTGATACATGATGCTCTTTATCAGAGGGAGTCTTTTCTAAATCTTTTTCTATATTATGTACCTCAATTTCATCCTCCATTCACTTTAAGACCTCTGCTTCATCATGGAGGGCTCCCTTTGGTGATTCTTGGCCTAATTCTTATGCATCAGAGGGTTGAGTAGATGCCTCCCCTGCTGCAGATGAAAAAACACCCACCTCCATAGTTGTTTCATCTTCCTGTACCTCTGGAAGATCTTGAGGAACCACTTCCTCTTCCTATGCACTAGAAGGCATGAATTCTAAAGGTTCCTTAGGTGCCATCCTTCTCTTTTCCCTTTTATATCCTTGGGTAGTACCTGCAACCTTCCTCTTCTTAGATGATGTAGCATCGGCCTAATTAGTCCTTAAACTCACCCATTGAATACTCCTGTCCAACACCTATCTTGCAATCTGCTTTATGTCGATTATCTTCTCAACATTCCAATCTATTGGATGAAGATCTTTAGTACTAATCTTTCCCGCATCATACCCAGGATCCAAAACAATCCCATCATCAGACAATGTTTTTGGAATGTCTTCCTTTATCCCAAACTCAACCATAAGTGGGATAGATATCCTTTCATAATTCTTCTTTCTAACATCATACTCATCTTGCAAGTCCTCCCAAAAATCTTGCAATGGATTAAAATTCTTCTCAAATACACTGGGAAGCAAAGCCCGCATCTTGTGTTTGGTGTCATAGTATTTCCTAGCCATGTACAAGCCCAAATTCAAATAAACTAATTCATCACAAACAGTCTTAGCTACTTGAATGTGTAGACAACAAAAGGCCCCCAGCTTGATTGGAAACTTATGGCATCCAATCTTATGTTTGTTGCTAAGCTAGAAATTCATAGCCAAGGTTTGATGAATAAACTCCATTAAAATGATCCTATCACCACAATATCTAGGTAGCAAATGGGGGTGACCATTAAAGCCTACTAAGTTGAAATAGGTGAATGTGGGGTACAAGATAAACCAATTCCCCCATTCATTCACAAAAGCCATTGCCTCCCTGCTAAGCCTATACCCTACATCCCCATTAGGATTTTTAATAATGACATAAAGAAAGGCATCATTAACCCTTTTATAATGTTGCTCTGATGCCTGCAAGGTGAGCTGGTTATAATACTCCCACACTTTCTTCTGTCCTTGGGCTTCCCCTAATATACCTACTGTTTGAAGTCCAGGAAAAATCCCCACACGGGCAGCTGCATAAACTACACAGGAGGTCATAAAGAAACACTTGGTTTCTCTCACTTTTATCATCTGATTGTGAATGTTGTTTGATACTATCATTGGCCAATCAAATTTTTGCCTCCCATCCAAAATATTTTGAATGAAAGGAAACATCCATTCTTTGAATAGTGAAGCATCCCTTTTACCAAACACCCTAGAAAGGAACATGATTATATCTGCAATTTCTTTACTGAAGTCTGCCCTCTTAGGTTGGTTTGGAACCTTGGTCAGAGACTTCTTCTCCACCCTCATCCAAGTCTTATTTATGTGAAACCTATCCCTCTCCTTATTATCACTGTAAAGCTTCAAAGCTTCCGCCTCATTCAATTGCTTAGGATTCTTGGGATTAGGTATATGAAACAAGAATTTGATCATTGCAGGCATGAAGTCAATAATGACATTACCCTTTACATCCACACACTACCTAGTAGTAGGGTTGTATGCTCCAGCTACTGCAAGAATCAACTGATTTGGACATTGGACAGATAGGGGGAAGCGTGCAACATGTGCCAGCCCGGATTGAACTATCCATTTTGTCCTTCCTGTGACCTGCTCCTCAGTGAGTGTCTCCTCATGCAATTCGTCATAGTTAAAAGGACTCAAATTGGTGTCAATAATATCAGTCCAGTTATAATCAATTTTTCTAGCCATGAGGACAACCTCCCTATGCTTACATCTCAAGGTATACGAGAGCTGTTCCACTTTGATCTTCTTTGGCCTAACTCCTTTCCATGAAGTTTCACCTAGCTGGCTCCTTTGAGAGGCCTCATCTGATGCTCCCACCATTTCTTTATACCTGCAGCAATTCCCTGTATTAGATGAACAAATCATCTAAGTAGTTAATCATATAATCCCTACTCCATCCTCCGAAGATAATATTTACTTGGTCAAACCATGTCCTTTATCGGAGGTAGAATCGTAGAAGCATTAGGCATAGACAATGTTTCTTACATGTGGCAGGACCAAGATCAGAACTGGACAAGGAGTAAAACAGTGTTAGAAGCGGGACTGGAATGGGAACCAAAACCAACATAGGCTCGGAGGTGGGATGGGAATCGGACCAAAAAAAAATGTTAGCTACCAAGTTCAACTTCTCCTCTAGATCAGGTTCTGACCAAGAGTAAAGATATAGTAACATCATAATAATGAACAGGGAGTGAAATAATTTCAGCAAAGGGAGAGTATTTCAAACAAGGTATGGTCATACGGACCCTAAACCCTAGGTCACATGGTTCCCAAAGGAAACTAGAAATAGCCTAGTTTGTCCCTCCTACAGCTCCTCCGTACAAAAGTAATTAAAACCATGGAAAAGGTTATATTGCAAAACCCTAATTCGCTGGATATGTCATTTCCAAAAACTAGGGCACAATGAGAAACATGTACGAACAACCCAAAACCAACGTGATAAAACCAGAATAGGGTCTCAAAATGAAATTCATCACCCAAGCAAGGAAACCCCTTCAAAATCGAAACCCTAGTCAAAACCAGAGCATGACAAAATGGACCTATCACGAAAGAGACAACAAAACAAACAACAAAACATAAATGACAAATGGAAAGACAAACCCAACAAAACGGAATGGAACAGAAAAGAAAGAACCAAGCAAACAAAACAAGGAAAGAAGAAACACCAACAAAGGAAACAAAAAACAAAAGAAAAAAGAAAAAAGAAACCCTCCTACGAATACGCCAAAACAACACACTCGAAAGAAGAATAGGAGAAAGAAAGAGAAAAAAACCTACCTCAAAACGCTCCTTAGGATTGACTAGAAATTCGCCAAGATTTGCTCTGCAATTTGCTCCCGTGATCAAATCAATTCTCTCGAGACTTTCTTGGCCGTGATTTTCTTAAACAATTTGCATAATAATAACAATGAGGCATTTTAAGCATAATTAAACCTTTAATCAATAATTCACGCATGCAAATAGGCTGCATTTAATGCCATAAATGCTGTAGTTTGGGGACAGAGCCAATGACGCGAACAGACAGTTAAGTCACGTCCACGAAACATGAAAAGGTAAGGCAGATGCGGAGCTGGGTCAGAAACAAGATAAAGAAACTACACAAAGTTCCCTATTTCATTTCCAACCCCAGATCCGGTCCCGACAAAAAGACCGACCGAAAATGACAAATGAAGACGGGGGCAGAGGAAAAATAGAAATGGAACTTCACAAAGTTTGAAGTTCGATTCCAGGTCTGAATCCGGTCCCGACCAAAAAGAAAAGAACAACACAAGAACAAGGGAAGCAAGACCTGAGCGAACACCGGACTCGACCTGAACAACAAAGAGCAAGGAAGAAAAAAGAGCGGAGACGAAGTCGGGACAGGAACAAAAAATGGAAACTTGAAACTTCCCATGTGAGTTTCAATCCCGGTTCCGATCCTGCGCGAGAAAAAAAACAAAACACAAGGAAACTACCAACAAACAAGAGGATGGACCAACCCATGTGTTAGTAAAAAAAAACCAATAAAATAAAGGAGAAACAAAAGAGAAGGCGGAGTTGGAGTCGGAACTATATCCGATCTAGAAACCTTGAAATAGTTCCATGTTTAGATTTGGTTCCGGACCCGCCTCCGACAAAACAAAAGATAGACTTAGGAGCAAAACAAAAGAACTCCTACGACCCAGCCAAAAAACCAAAGGCGACCAAAACAAAAGAAAAGGGGACCCATTTTATTCCAAAATAAAATAAAATGTGGTGGTTATGCAAGGCATAACAAATGGCGACTCAATTGGAAGAATGGTTTACCTATTTTTAAGATATTGAAGAATTTAATCACCCCAAAACTTATAATTTATGAGACATTTTAACTTAAGTGTGATCAGAATATTTAAGTAAAGTTGAGCTGGAATCTCAGATGTAGAACCAACATAAACTACTGCTTGAATCTGAGTGTGTGCATGTTTATAGTGCATCCTTCTTTATTTGAGGTTTATCCACACCTAAACAACTATATCTATGATCCAAGCTACATGGGTTGAGTCCTTCAACTATCGGGCAATGGAATCCTAGGTATTTCTCTAATTCCAGTCAGGCGTCAATAGCTCTGACGAAGATACCTCTAGTTCTCTCAAAGCATTGCTCTACTGCCAGTCAGGCGTCCATAGCCCCAATAGAGATACTTGAATTACCCATTTAGTATTGAGTTTTCCTTTTATCTTAGTGCTTCTCTTTTTCTTATTTCTTTTACAGGCCTTGCTTGTGAAAATTCTTTTCAAAAACCTCCTCAATACAAAGACTTTAATAGTCTGAGATGTGGGTTGAGAACTATAGTGGATCCCATGATAGTTTTGGGGAAACAATTTTTTCACTTGAATCGAAGATATAATCAACCTAAGATGAATAGGCACTTTATAGTCGAATGTTTTATCTATTTTGTGACAAATTTCAATGATAGTTCAGAAGGTTATCTACAATATACCTTACTCCTAATAGCCTTCAGACTCATGCTAAAATGACCATAAGGCATGAGCTTTAGAAAAAAATATTTCGACGTATACGCCCAAAAATGCCTAAACCAATTTCTCTCCTAGTGCCCACATCATTCTTTGAATAACAACCCCAATGTTTTAAGATGGAAAGAAAAGAGAATCCCCAAAGAAGAAGACAAAAGCAGACACAAAACAACAAAGGAAACAAAAAGAAACAAACAAACAAAAAACAAACAACAAAAAGGAAGCAAAGAACTAGCAATTACACAAAATACATATATACAACTAATTCAAAAACTCAAACCTTTACGATCCGAAGTAATGCTTGAGAAACTGCCCATTGACTAGAAATGGAATAGGTTCTCCCATCAAAGTGATCAAATGAAAAGCATTCTCACCCAATATCTTGGCTACTTGATACAGACCTAGCCAGAGTCTGTCAAATTTCTGGTGATCACCCTTTTTCTCCTTAGCCTTGTCCCATAGCAACACCAGATCTGAGATTTTGAATGCCTTAATCTTAGCTCTTTTGTCAAACCAATGTTTGACAATAGCCTGATGCTTGAAAAACTACTATAGAGCAGCATCTCTCTATTCTTCCATGTTTAAAAGTTTATTTAGTCTTACTTCAATTTGGTCATCTCTTGTATAAAACTCCTGCATGAACTTAAGAACATGTATCTGTAAGTGTATGGGGAAAACCAGATCTTGGCCATAGACCAATTTAAAAGGGGAACTTCCTAGAGCAACCTTAATACACGTTCGATCTGCCCATAAGGAAAATCTTAACTGGGTATGCCAGTCTCTAGAATTACTTTCAAGTAACTTCTTTATCACTTCTAACAGATTCTTGTTAGTAGATTCCGCTACACCATTTCCCTGAAGATAATAGTTAGAGGAATATTCCAAGATAATTTTATGTTCGTAAGACCATTTTATAAATTCAGCAGATGAAAAGGTAACAATGTTTTCAGTGAGAAATTTGATAACCACATCAGTGGTGCTGTTCTTGCATGGTTGAGCCTCAGTCCAATGGGTGCAATAGTCTGAAGCAGTTAGGATGAATTTGTGTCCTGCAGAAGAATTAGGATTAATTACCCCAACAAAATCCAATGCCCATTGGGAAAATGGTCTTACCTCATATACTGGTTGTAGAGGCATTGCTGGATTACGCTCCTTTGATGCAGAATTCTGACATGTATGACATGTCCTGACGTGTTGATGTGCATCCCTGAACACATTGGGCCAATAAAATCCTAACCTGAGGATTTGATGGGCCAAAGAATCTGTTGATCTGTGTCATGTGCCATGCCTACCATGGAATTCAGCCATGGCATGCTTAGCTTCTTGTTGATCCAGACATTGTAGGTACACTCCCTCATAATTTCTTCTGTATAGAGCCCCTCCTTTGAGCATGTAATGAGCACTCTTCATCCTCAGTGCCCTTCTCTGGGTAGCATGCATCCCTTCTAGGCATCTGTTATTAAGAAGGAAGAAGATCAAGTCAGTATACCATGGGTCCTTGGTAAATGAGTGCACAGTATACTGCTGACAAGTAATATTCTTGTCAACATCTGCTATGGCCTTTGATAAACCTTGTCCTCAGACAAGTTTCATTGGATGGATCTCTAAATCATACTCTTGTAGGATAGCCATCCATTTTCCTCTTCTTTCCCCTAATTCACTTTGCATAAGGAGAGACTTAATCATTGGATCAGGCACTATAGCAATAACTTGGCTTCTCAAAATGTAATTCCTGAACTTTTTTACTGCTCGCACCAATGCAAAGGCCTATTTTTCCAAGGGTGGGTACCTGACTTCTGCATTCTTGAATGGCGAGCTCATGAAGGTAATTGGTCTTTCATCTCCTTCACCTCTGCGTTGTGTTAGTATTGATGCACATGAATGATCATATGCAAATGAATAAATATAAAAGGGCTTTAGGTAATCTGGGTTGGTCAAGACCGGTGCCTCAGATATTGATTGCTTAATCTATGAAAATGCAGATTTAGCCTCATTGCTCCATTCAATTTTAGCATCTTTCTTCATCATCTCATTGAGGGGTTTGACAATTTTTGCAAACCTTGTTATGAACTTCCTTATGAAATTAATCCTCCCGAAGAAGGACCTCATCTCCTTTTTACTGCCTGGCATCGTCAATTTCAAAATAGCCTCAACTCTATCAAGATCTACGGATATTCCCTTTTCTGATATCACATGCCCTAGAAGTTTCCCTTTAGAAACTCCAAAGACACACTTCTTGGGATTTAGAGATACTCCATAGCTGATACATCTCTTAAGGACCTTTGCTAAATCAGTAGCATGATCCTTTCTTTTCTTGGAAAATATTGTCAAGTCATCCACATATATAATAATACACTTACCTATCAAATCTTTAAAAGCCACATCCATTGCACATTGAAAGGTAGCTCTAGCGTTAATGAGGCCAAACATCATGCGTCTATAGGAAAATGTTCCCCATTTTGTAGTAAAGGCAGTCTTCATCCTGTCCTCATGACTGACAAGCGCTTGGTTATACCCAGAATAGCCATCTAAGAATGACATCATCTGGGATCCATTAATAGTTTGTAGTACCTCATCAAGAGAAGGAAATGGATAGTTATCCTTTTCAGAGGCTTTGTTCAGATTCCTAAAATCAACACACAACCTGATCTCCCCACTTTTCTTACGTACTAGCACTAGATTGGCAACCCACGTGGAATGCCTTACTGGGAAGATGATTCTTGCTGATAAAAGATTTTGCACTTCATTTTGTATTAAAGGCTCGATCAAAGCATTGACCGGGCATTGCTTTTGACAAAAGGGCTTGGCTTCTGGCTTTAGTGGTATTGTGTGTGTGATCATAGAGGTGTCAAAAGTCTTCAAATCTTCATAACTCCAGGAAATTGCCGCAATATCTTCTTTTAACACCTTAATTATCTCATTTCTGATCTCCTCAAGGCAGGTCTTGCCTATAAGGACATTTCTTTTGGGGCCTGAATCAGCCAGATTAATAGACTCATACTTCCCTCCTTCACTCTACATGGGCACTGTCTCCCGAGCCTGAGGGTCAGAATCAAATATCCTTTCTGGGGCTACCATCCCCTTGGGGATGTTGTTACTCTTTAAGTTCATTACTCTTTCTATATCACAACCTTCAGGGTCCCATTCTCCCTTATCTCTATCTGATTCATCTATGATATTCACTTCAAAGACATTTGAACTTTCCAAGAAGGCGAGTATGTGTTGGTTGTCCTCGAAGACCTAAAAATTCTGAACATTATCAGGGACTGCTGGGATTGAAACTAGCTCAACTAAATTTTTTTCAATTTGGAGTCTTGCATAGGCTCCAAAGTACTAGCAGTAACTGCCAATTTATCTGCAATATGATTTTGTTCCCTAGGAATCAAAATAATTTTGAAAGCGTCAAAGTCCTCGATCAGATTCCAAACCCTATTTCTGTAAGTAGCCAATCTTTTATTATGGCAAGTATATTGGTTGCAAACCTATTTGATAATGACTTCAGAGTCCCCCATCACCATAAGAGATGTGATCTTCTTCTAATGAGAAAACATTAAGCCCCTAGCAAGTGCTTCGTACTCTGCCACATTGTTTGTGCAACCAAACTATAGCCTATAGGAAGCAAAGTAAGTCTTCCCCTTTGGATTGGTTAATTCCACCCCTGCTCCACTTCCTGATTTGGACTTAGAGCCATCAAATTTTAGAATCCATAATTGATCTAGGGCTGGGATCTCTATCTTTTTCTGGCCTATAGTCTTTTTCTTGGCGGAAGTATATGGCGGCTCGGATTAGTGCTGATAATCAACACTTGAAAGTAACTGGGGGCACAGTTCATCAGAAGATTCTTTTGAATTGAAAATTTGTTCAGGAAGTGAATCCTGAACCTCCCCTTGAGCTAGGTCATGATTTAGTACCTTTGTCACCAATACCCTGGGCATTGGAAGTGTTTCTGGGGTAAGTGTGGCAAAGACTGAGATTCCTCAATCTCTAGTGATAATTCAGAACACAGAACCTGAGTCTACTCGAGTTAAGAAGATGATTCCCTCTGAGTAGAGCTGGCTCTCGTAAGGATGGTTGCATCCTCTGCTTGAAATGGAAATTCATTAGTAGATGCTTGAGGTTGACATTCACAATTTTCTTCTAGCCTGGAGACATGTTTTAAAATATCTACACAGGGTTGGCAAGTTAACTCAGAATGATTCTGGTAATGCACCCTACACCAGTTAGGAAGTAGGAGACTCCACATATCGACCTCCTCTCCTAGTACCAGCCTATCCTGTTGTAGTTTCCTTGTTAGGACTTGCTGATTAACAGTAATCACTGGGTCATTTTGTTGTGAAAGGGGTGAGTCACTAGAATGAAGTACTGAAAAGGTCATGATTTCCTCCTGCTTGTAAACTATTATCTCGGTTTCAAAATAGGCTACCTCATTAGGGGAATCATATTCAGTGATCATATGTTTGAGCCTGGGCTCACTTTCAATTCTAATCTAGCTTGCTATTCCTTTCCAGGGCAGCCACATGTGTGAGAAATCCAAAGACAAATATCCACCTAGACTTTTCATCAAGCCTCTGCTCAAGAGCATACCATAGGTTTCTCGGATATCTGCAACTTGGATATCCACATAAGTTTGGATCCTTGGATCAGATCCAATTTGTACATGGATATTTTTAAGCTCTCCTACCACATTAACTTTTGTTTTATTTAATTGGATAACCTTTTTATTTGTCTGGAGTGGGCTCATACCTAACTTCCTACAAATGGAAAATGGCATGACATTCCCCAATACCCCAGAATCCAACAGACAATTATGTAAATTCTTTCCAAAAATTCTCAAACTTAGCAAGAAAGGTGGAGTACCAGTCTTACCTTTATAGAGAGTTGCATTCATCTCATTAGTAGGAGTCACCTTTTCTCTTCCTTTTGACCTATCTGCTTCCCCCAAGGCTTTCAACAAGATTTCCTTTTGAGTCGGGCACCATTTCAAAATATCAAAGAAAGACATTGAAGTCTTCTGCCTTTGCATCTCTGTAATGAAATCAAATTCTGAATCATTCCTAACCTAATATTTAGGAATTGAAAATGAATTACCTTTGTTCTGAGAATCTGATGGCCCCTTTGGTGGTGGTGGATTATTATCAACATTCTGATTTGGCAGGACCATGTTAATAGGAGGGGCAGCGGTCGTGAATGGACCCCCTTGGTATGGAAGGCTTGGGAATCGTACACATCTTCTACTGCTTCATTGACTTCCTGGTTGGGAAATGGAAGTTCTTCCTCAAAGATATCATATGCCATGGTAGTATCTGGTGAACCACCAGATTTGTTGGATGCACCCTGAAATGGAGCATCATCTTGGGCTATCTTAACCATTTTTTCCATCTCTGGGCAATTTACCTCATAATGGATTGCAGTATCATGTAGTCTACACTAATTAGTCATAAGGTTGAGGTCTGCCACATTAGCAGTGTGTGACTTCTCGTCTCACACTTGATAATTGTGGGAAACTCCTCTGTTATTGGGTCTAGTATTCCATGGCCTATTGTTGTTAGGCCTTTGATTGTATCCTCTATTCTAATTTTGATAGTTTTTATTAGAGGATTTTTGGTTCTAGAAATTCCTATTGGTGTTCTGGTTGGTATTATAATTTTGACTAGGATTTTGGTTAGGATAACCACCCTGATTAGAATATCCTCCCTGATTCTGAAAACCTTGGTTCTGGTTCTGAGGGGGATTTTGTCTGAGTTGAGCCATGTTGTTAGACATCTGAGACAGTTTCTTTTTGAGAGTCTCCATCTCGTTGGTCAATTGGAGAGTCTTTTCACTTTCTACATTCTTCACAATAAAAGATTGATTAACTGAACTTGATCCTCCAACTTGATTTTGGTAATTTTGATTTTACTAGGAGGAATCCTGGGGACCATTATTAAAAAATGGAAAAGGAGGTGAACCTTGGAATTCAAACATGGGTCTATATTGGGAATAGGACATCCCTGGGACCGTATTGAATAGAGGGGGTGGATTGGACATTTGGTATCCTATAGGAGGGAGAACTCCTCCTAGACTCCCAGATTGCAGACTAATCTGCTGTTGCAACTGAATGGCGAGATGATATATGTTAGCCAAAGAGTTAGTTTCATTAGCATGATATGTCTTTTTCAAGAATAAGCTAATCAAAGGGTCCACAGCCCTTAAGTATGCCAAGATGGCGATGTTCTCAGCCACCAGGTAAGGATCCTACAACCTTCAGTACATTCTTTGGAACCTGGTGTTGAATAGAGGTAGTGGTTCATGGTGTTCTTTTCTTATAGTGGCAAACTGGTGGTAAAGGATAGAAGGGTCTACATAAACCCTGAATTGATTGATAAAGGTGTTCTCTAAATCCATCCAAATTAGAACTGACCCTTGGGGTAAGTTCAGGTACCAATTATACGCCATGTCTCCCAACGAATAGGGGAAAAATTTGCATATGTCCTGATAAGCCACCTGAGCATGGGTATAGGAATCTTCAAAATGCCTGTGTGTGCTCCTCAACACTTCTTGACTCCCCATGCATGTACTTAGGACAAAACCTCTTTGGGTTCTTTGGGAGATCATGTATACCTCCAGGGATAGTCCCTAATGGTGAAGGGTTATTAATAAAGTAAGCCATAGGTCTTGGTGGTGATATAGGTTGAGTAGGTTGTTGAATGGGTGAAAGTGGTCGGTGAGGTGGTGTAGGCGGATTTGGTGGAAACCTAGGTGGGGTGAGCGGTAGTGATAAAGGTTGGATCAAGACTCTACAAGCCAGGGGCCTATGCCCAACAGGGGTTTGGAGTTCAACAAGTAGTTCAAGATTCTGAGAAGATCTAAGAACTCTCTCATACCTATCTAGTGAAAATGACCCAATTCGAGCTAGCTTGTTCTTCAGACCCTCCTTCTAGCACTAGATTTGTTGATGGTCAAAAAAACACAACATTAAACATAATATTACTATTCTATTTCTCCTGAAAGAGAAAGATAACACATGGAGATCTAACTCCCAAGGTCCTGGTAATTGGTTCTCAATTATGCCGACTTCACTCAGTGATTGATATGATTGTAATGTTCAAGGGGCCTTTGCTAGTAACAAAGAAAAAGAATTCATAACATCAAGTAGTCTACATTCGGGGGGTTTTAAATAAAAGAAAAAGATAAATCAGAGCTTTAAATCAAATAAACATGAACAAAATTATTACACATCCGGACATGCATATTAATAATGAGTGTTTATTCCACCTAACCACAACTATAGAAAGATGCAATCCATAGAAAAAACTATGCTACTGCATACGTCCATCATGCTAATTCAAATACCATCAGTAATCACTAAACTTACTTCAAACAAATCACCCACTCATCATCCAAAACACAGATCAAATGAATACAATAACAATTTAATTCACAGATAATCCAATGATATGATCTTGAATCCAATTCCTTCTATTAACTTTCATCAAATAAGGAACGATTAAGCACAACAAAATCATCGGCGTATGGATTGATCATGTACCATTAACCTTATCAAAATGGATCCAAACTTTGAAAATCATAACATGAAAACATATGAAAACTATAAAATAATCAAGCCCTTTTACTGAACTTTTTAGAGTATCTTTCTAAAACATTGAAATCCTAGATCTAGTTTCTATCTTCTATCATCAGGTGGCTGATCTTTCTTCAATTAGCTGACCTTTAAAAAGTAGATTCTAATAGTACATAAAGGGTGCCACATGCATGAATTTCCCAATTATTAATCAAGATCCAAAATTCATGGAGTTGGAACTAAATAAAGAAGTGGACTAAAGAACCCATGTTTCAAGGTTGATCACTCCATTGTAAAAAAAAGGGAATCTGATACTCCAAGAAGAAAATGAAACCCACATATTAGACTCAGAGTAGAACTTATGTCAAAATCCATAAAAAGAGGAGAAGAGCAGATAAAGCATGGTGAAAAGAGTTAGTCACTTTTGCACTGAATTCTCAAGAATGTACTTGTCAAAACTGGAGAACATCTATTGAAGAGTACCCAAATCCGGGCGATCCAACCAGTCACCTTCAAATTTGATTCTTTCAAATTTTGTAGAAACCAACTTTTGCATCTCCTTTAACTTGACTATCTCCTTTCTAGCAGTTCTTACCTCCTCCCGGATATCCATAAACTTATCTAACAATAAACTCTCCCCATCATCTCCCTTTTGCATGATTTCTTCAAACCTACCCCTCCATCTATCCCTTAGTTTATCCAATGACAGGCCTTCATTGTTTGAGGAATCCAAGTTGATTACAATGGCCACAATTGCCTCTAATTCGACCATCTGTTGATTCAAGTCTTTACTCATTAATCAGATTTCTTCTTGATGTCCATGCATAGCTCTTGACTTATATCTTATGATGCTCACAGTTTTCTCCACAAAATCTTCATTACCCTACTCAAGAACTAAATATTCCAGCAAAGTGGACTTGGGAATTTTGCTAATATCCTCAAGCCTTTTTAACATATTCCTTGTATTCATTATCTTGCTTATCCAGATCCTTAGCTTGTTGGTCTAGATCTTCTGCCAACTCAAGAGCATCCTTATGAATCTTAGAACCCTCAACAAGAACATCATCAACCTCCTGGTTGAGCTTACCCAACCATTTATCCATCATTCTTACCTTGCTCTTCATTTGGACCAAATCATCTGCTTCCTTTTTGGTTAACAAAACTGGGGATTTAGAAAGAGTAGCTTGTTGGGAAATGGGACTTGAGACATCCTTTAAAAACCTATGAAGATGATCCAATTGAGTCTTAAGCTCATCCATCCTTTGTTTATCCTTGATCATCTGGGTTTTGGTTGAAGAAGCCACAATATCAATCAAACTCGTTTGTTGGTTTCTCATAGGCTTTCCAAAATTTACTGCCCCCAACTGATAATCAGTGATTTGCATATCATCACGACTCTTCTCCATTACAGGTATGGTGCATTCAACAATGATCTCTCTAGCATCAGTGAGCCTAGTGGAGTGAAGAACCCAGGCCTTCTTTTTAGGTTTCTCTTTCCCAATTTCTTTCATCATTTCTTCCCAATTCAATGGCTTTGGTTGGACAACTTGTTTCCTTTCCAAGTCTAGTTTTATCCAAGTAGAAGCAATAGGAGTAGTGGCTGCCAAGGTTGAAGAAGAAGCAATAGTAGTGGAAGAAAAAGGTTGTAACAACGTAGGCCTCAGTTGATAATCAACCTCCAACACATTTTGCTTATCACTTTCCTCTTTTTCCTATGCTAACCTTTCTACTTCCTCTTTATCCTTTTACTGAAGCGGCCTTTTAGCCTCCAGCTCCTACTTTAAGCATTCTTCTTCTATTTTCTTCTTTTCTAACATTTCATCTCGCTGCTTCTTCAATTCTTCAACATAATCCCATGCCTCCTTGGACTTCTTTTCATGTTTAGCAATCTCAGCAGCCTCCTTTTCCCTTTTCAAACGTTCTTGCTCCTCCTTTTGCCTATAAGCCTCTTCTTGTTCCTTGAACTTGGCTTCAATAGCTTCTTTTTCTCTTCTTTGTTGGGCCTTTTCCTCTTCAAGGTTATGAATTTTCTGCTGCATTATCAACTTATCCCTCTCCTCTTGAATCTTGAGCTCTTGCTCCTTTTGTTGTTGTTGTTGAGCCAATTCATTAGCCTTGACCTTATCTTCCAACTCCTTCTGCTTAATTGCCAACTCAGATTGTGCCTTGGCCTCCTCCTCTTGATGCTTAGTTGATGCCTCAACTTGTGCCTTAGCATCAACTTCTCTTTTTGCATCTTCTAAGAGTTCCCACCGATCTTCCTTAGTCAATATATGTTTAGTGCCTGCATCATCTGTCACATCCAAAGATGCTGATACATGATGCTCTTTATCATAGGGAGTCTTTTCTGAATCTGTTTCTATATTATGTACCTCAATTCCATCCTCCATTCGCTTTAAGACCTCTACTTCATCATGGAGGGCTCCCTTTGGTGATTCTTGGCCTAATTCTTGTGCATTAGAGGGCTGAGTAGATGCCTCCCCTGCAGCAAATGCAAAAGAACCCACCTCCATAGTTGTTTCATCTTCCTGTACCTCTGGAAGATCTTGAGGAACCACTTCCTCTTCCTATGCACTAGAAGGCATGAATTCTAAAGGTTCCTTAGGTGCCATCCTTCTCTTTTCACTTTTATATCCTTGGGTAGTACCTGCAGCCTTCCTCTTTTTAGATGATGTAGCCTCGACCTGATTAGTCCTTAAAATCACACATTGAATACTCCTTTCTAGCACCGGTCTTGCAATCTGCTTTATGTCAATTGTCTCCTCAACATTCCAATCTATTGGATCAAGATCTTTAGTACCAATCTTTCCTGCATCATACCCATGATCCAAAACAATCCCATCATCAGACAATGTTTCTAAAATGTCTTCCTTTATCCCAAACTCAACCATAAGTGGGATAGGTATGCTTTCATAATTCTTCTTTCTAAGATCATACTCATCTTGCAAGTCCTCCCAAAAATCCTCCAATAGATTAAAATGCTTTTCAAAGACACTGGGAAGCAAAGCCCTCATCTTGTGTTTGAGGTCATAGTATTTCCTAGCCGTGTACAAGCCCAATTTCAAATAAACTAATTCATCACAAACAGTCTTAGCTGCTTGAATGTGTGGATAGCAAAAGTCCCCCTGCTTCATTGGAAAGTTATGGCACCCAGTCTTATGTTTGTTGCTCAACTGGAAATTCATAGCCAAGGCTTGATGAATAAACTCCATTAAAATGATCCTATCACCACAACATCTAGGTAGCAAATCAGGGTGACCATCAAAGCCTGCTAACCTGAAATAGGTGAATGTGGGGTACTGCATAAACCAATGCCCCCATTCATTCACAAAAGCCATTGCCTCCCTGCTAAGCCTATACCCTACATCCCCATTAAGCTTGTTAATAATGATATAAAGAAAGGCAACATTAACCCTTCTATAATGTTGCTATGATGCCTACATGGTGAGCTGGTTATAATACTCCCACACTTTCTTTTGTCCTTGGGCTTCCCCTAATATACCTACTGTTTGAAGTCTAGGAAAAATCCCCACATTGGCAGCTGCATAAACTACATAAGAGTTCATAAAGAAACGCTTGGTTTCTCTCACTTTTATCATCTGATTGTGAATGTTGTCTGATACTATCAGTGACCAATCAAATTTTTGCCTCCCATCCAGAATAGTTTGAATGAAAGGAAACATCCATTCTTTGAATAGTGAAGCATCCCTTTTACCAAACACCCTAGAAAGGAACATGATTATATCTGTAATTTCTTTACTGAAGTTTTCCCTCTTAGGTTGATCTGGAAGCTTGGTCAGAGACTTTTTCTCCACCCTCATCCAAGTCTTATTCATGTGAAACCTATTCCTCTCCTTATTATCACTATAAAGCTTCAAATATTCCACCTCATTCAATTGCTTAGGATTCTTGGGATTAGGTATCTAAAATAGGAATTTTATCATTGGAGGCATGAAGTCAATAATGATATTACCCTTTACATCCACACACTGCCTAGTAGCAGTGTTATATGCTCCAGCTGCTGCAAGAATCAACTCTGGACATTAGGCAGATAGAGGGAAGAGTGCAACATGTGCCAGCCCGAATTGAACAATCATTTATATCCTTCTTGTGACCTGCTCTTTAGTGAATGTCTCCTCATGCAATTCTTCATAGTTAAAAGGACCCAAATTAGTGTTAGTAATATCAGTCCAATCAGAATCAATTTTGCTAGTCCTGAGGACAACCTCCCTATTCCTACATCTCAAGGTATACAGGAGTTGTTCCACTTTGATCTTCTTTGGCTTAACTCCTTTAAATGAAGTTTCACCTGGCTGGCTCCTCTGAGTGGCCTCATCTAATGCTCCCAACATTTCTTAATACCTACAGCAATTCCATGTATTAGATGGACAAAGCATCTAAGTTAGTCAATCATATAATCCCTGCTCCATCCTCCCAAGATAATATTTACTTGGTCAAAGCATGTCCTTTATCGGAGGAAAAACTGGAGAAGCATTAGGCATAGACAATGTTTCTTACATGTGGCAGGACTGGGATCAGAACTTGACAAGGAGTAAAACAGTGTCAGAAGTGGGACCAGAATGGGAACCAGAACCAACACAGGGTCTGAGGCATGACGGAAATGGGACCAGAATCGAAACAGGGTGGAAGCGGGACCAGAACAAGAATCAGACCAAAAACAAATGTTAGCTACCAAGTTCAACTTCCCCTCCGAATCCAGTTTCGACCAAGAGTAAAGATATAGTAACATCATAATAATGAATGGGGAGTGGAATAATTTTAGCAAAGGGAGAGTATTTCAAACAAGGTATGGTCATACGAACCCTAAACCCTAGATCACATGGGCCCCAAAGGAAACTAGAAATATCCTAGTTTGTCCCTCCTACAGCTCCTCCATACAAAAGTCATTAAAACCATGGAAAAAGTTATATTGTAAAACCCTAATTCGATGGATACATCATTTCCAAAAACTAGGGCACAACAAGAAACCCGTACGAACAACCCAAAACCAACGTGATAAAACCAGAACAGGGTCTCAAAATGAAATTCATCACCCAAGCAAGGAAACCCCTTGAAAATTGAAACCCTAGTCAAAACCAGAGCACGACAAAACAGACCTGTCACGAAAGTGACAACAGAACAAACAACAAAACAAAAATGACAAACGGAAAGACAAACCCAACAAAACATAATAGAACGGAAAAGAAAGAACCAAGGAAATAGAACAAGAAAGGAAAGCAAAAACACCAACAAAGGAAACAAAAAAATAAAAGAAAAAAGAACAAAACACCCTCCCGCGAATGCGCCAAAACAACACACTTGAAAGAAGAATAGGAGAAATAAAGGCAACAAAAGCTACCTCAAAATGCTCCTTAGGATTGACCAGAAATTTGCCAAGATTCGCTCTGCAATTCGCCCCTGGGATCAAATCAATTCTCTCAAGACTTTCCTGGCTGTGATTTGCTTAAAAAATTTCACATAATAATAACAATGATGCAATTTAAGCATAATTAAACCTTTAATCAATAATTTGCGTGTGCAAGCAGGTTGCATTTAATGCCATAAATGCAGTAGTTCGGGGATGGAGCCAACGATGCAAATAGACAATTAAGTCACGTACATAGAACATGAAAAGGTAAGGCAGATGCAGAGCCAGGTTAGAATCAAGATAAAGAAACTACACAAAGTTCCCTATTTCATTTCCAACCCCAGATCTGGTCTTGACAAAAAGACCAACCGAAAATGACAAACGAAGACGGGGGCAGAGACAAAACCGAAATGGAACTTCACAAAGTTCAAAGTTCGATTCCAGGTCTGAATCTAGTCTAGACCAAAAAGAAAAAATTAACACAAGAACAAGGGAAGCGGGACTGGAGCGAACACCGGACCCAGGCCGAACAAAAAAGAGCGAGGAAGAAAAAAAAGCAGAGACAGAGTCGAGATAGGAACAAAAAATGGAAACTTGAAACTTCCCATGTGAGTTCCAATCCTAGTTCCGATCCCACGTGAACAAACAAACAAAACACAAGGAAACGACCAACAAACAGGAGGATAGACCAACCCAAGTGTTAGTCAAAAATAACCAACAAAACAAAGGATAAACAAAAGAGAAGGCAGAGTCAAAGTCAGAACTATATCCGAACTAGAAACCTTGAAATAGTTCCATGTTTAGATTTGGTTCCAAACCCGCCTCCAACAGAACAAAAGACAGACTTAGGAGCAAAACAAAAGAACTCCTAAGACCCAACCAAACAACCAAAGGCGACCAAAACAAAAGAAAAGGGGGACCCATTTTGTTCCAAAATAAAATAAAATGGGGTGGTTATGCAAGGCATAACACCTACATCACAAATGTTAGCTCAAAAACACACATGATGCATGAAGACTTTGACATGATTCTTGGATCTTGAATTGATGCTCCAAAATGCTTGATGATTTTCTCTTGAATTCTCTTGAATTCTCTTGATCTCATAAAAATTCTAGGAATGCTCTCTTGAAAATCTTAGTGAAATTATGTGAAATAATCTTGTATTTATACTTTCTTATGCCAAATTTCCTGAAATTACACTACAAGCCAATATCAGATCTAGAATAATAAAATACCACCAAGAATTTGATTTAAATTAGGTCTTGCTTAAAGCGGGACTCATACACTAATTGGGGTATATGAGTCCCAGTGTCTTAAACACAAGACACAAACTTCAAGAAATGTTAAGTTCAATGCAATATTTTAAAATCAGGCCCTAAAACCTAGGTGGGACCCATACACCCAAGGTTGCGTATGAATCCCAAATCACTAGATCTAGAACACAACCAAAAAACATGAATTATGATTGGTCATTTGTTAAATATCGGGATTATCCTCAGAAAAATGCATTAAATTGGGCTTGTGGATGCAAAATAGGACCAAATAAGGCATAAAGAAGCCTCATTTTAATAGGGAGGACCCAAACAAGTGTGAAAATGTAAAGGGATACATTTTCCTACACTATACACACATTTAAGAATAAAGTGATGAATAAGAGGATAGTGAATAAGATCATTTGTATGAGATTTTATAGTAGGATGAGTAGGTTGAACATGTAGAAGAGGTAGAGCCCCTTACTCTAATATTAAGATAATCCAAAATAAAATGAAACCTAGTTGATAGATAGACCACTAGATTTATATTATGTATTTACTTTGTTATGTACTATTGATGAGCCTAGTGGTATCCAATTTGATTGTGTCCAATTGTGATTGAATAATATCCCTTTTTATGAATTTTGACCTTATTTTTCCCATCATAGATAACCAATTTGAGATGCTTCCTAATGGGTTTCCCTTGGTCAAAACTTTTATATGTGTTGTTCTTCACCATCCCCCATGTACCTATCATGTGTTAGAAGTTGCAAGGGTCTGAAAAGATGTAATTGTCGAGGTTCTATTTTTTTAAATTTCTAAGGACTATGCTTATGTTGGAGGTTTAGAGTTTCCATTCTTGGTATTCCTTTCCTCCTAACTCTACTATTTCCTTTATTACTATTGGGATACCAAACTTTACCATACATGCATACCTCTTATCCATTATGTATATTCAAATCCTTTTTCTATCACGACTTTAGAGTTTTCCTTCTTGGCATCCATTTCCTCCAACCTTCACTTTCCCTTGGCTTTGTTAGTGTTTCACACTTTCTTATAGTATCATACTCTTCCCCTAAACGCTAACTCCCCAATTCTTATATTAAGTTAGCTTTTAGAGCTATATTTTTAGCCATCCTTTTACTCAAGTACCTTTTCCTTGGTATCCTTGATCCATGACTTTTAAAATTTTATTCTATATAATTTTTTGGAGTTAAAGTAATGGGAATAATTCTAATGCAGTACAAGGTATGAAGTATCCTTGAACCCTAATCCTTGATAATTTTTACTATGTTATCTTATTAGGATAATTGGTTCAAACTTATCCTTATTTACATGCCTTAAGGGATGAATTCCTTGGTACCCTGAATCCTTGACTCCTCAACAACAATATTTATCATATGAGGTATTCCTAACCTCCAATCCTTGAAAGTACAAAAATTCCATGTTTTGCATAATTCACTCCCACATACCTCCCTGTATGACCTAGATAACACCATTAATGACTTGGTAAGCCTTAAATCACCCAATTAGATTCTTCCACCTATATATCATTGTTTATTCCAAGGGTGTAGATTCAAAGGTACTTTTAGTGGTAGAAGATGAATATTCCCATACAATAATTAATGTGGAAATTGAGTTTCAAACCTTGAACATTCTCACACGATCTCCTGACCACCATTTTAGTATATTTTATAAGCTCCTACTTAACTTGTATACAAAAATTTAGTGACATCATTAATTTGTATGATGGCTATGATAAAAAGAAAAGGATTTATGATATTTCAAGGGCATGGGTGACCTCAATATTACCAAAATATCACATTTATTCTCTTGAGGTTGCACAAATGTGTTAGGGAGATATATATTGATAAATTTTAATTGTGAAAAAGGATAAAAAAGGGGTTATAGAGTGAGAACAAAGAGAAAACTCATTGTATGTCACTAGGGCTTGTCTTCAACAAGTTAATAAAGACATATTGTAATGATTTGGGTTTCATCCCAAATATGTAATAAACTATTGTAGTCCCTAAATAATAGATTAAATATGCATATTTCATACTATATAAATGTCTTTATGTATTGTGTATGTTTCTATGTGTTAGTTTTATTACTTGGCTTGCCAAAATTCTATAAAATCCTTGCAAATATTTTGTAAGGTATATTTTAGGATAATAAAAGAAACATGTGGGTTTATTCACATATTACTAGGTTAGAATATTTTAAAGTTCTATAATTTCACTCATTCCTATTTTTATGCATAAATATTTTTATATAATGCCTCACCCAAAGCACAAGGAAAAATTTGACCGAACAAAGTTTTTTCTTTTAAACACAACAACCACAACACAGAAGATATGGCATCAACATGTCACACTCGCAAAAAAATGTGCACACAAGTGTCACATGAAACACAATAATACAAGGACAACACAACAAGATGACATCACCATTACACAAGAAAGGTGGAAAAAATAGAAGACTAACCACTCGTGAGATAAATCCACCACAAAGAACAAGAGAGAGAACATCTCCTACATGAAAATTGTTTACAAAACACAATCACATTATCTTGCAACATGAATATAGAATAGGATGAGGGAATCATCAACCTACAATTCACATCTAAACTCACTTAACCAACCAAAAAAAGGACAAACCCTTACAAAAATATGCCAAACTAGGAGATACAAACTCTCAACTAACTAGAATTATCAATGCAAGAGCCATAAAAATGAGTTAATATTATAGTAAAGGAGTTAAAATTAGAATATTTATAGCATGAGAATCAATAATTAAAGGAATTACCTAATATTTAGTAGCAACCTTTTCCTTGGCGATATGTTCAACTCCTTTAACTATAGTTTTCCTTTCTTGAGATGTCCTTGTCTAATTTATCATGTGGTGTTTTTATTGTGACCTTAGGATGTTCTCCACCACTAGCCAGTATGTTTATATATTTATCCTTTGAGTAAAGGCCATTAGAATGGCATGCATCTTCTTATTTAGTGGCGATATTGTTGAGAAAATGTGTCTCAAGCTTGCAATTACATAATATATTTTTCAATCGACAATGATGGGGTAGGGGGATTCCCCTCCACACGAGGGGTCTCCTAGTTGGGGTCCAGGGGTAGCATGCCCTAGTGGGGGCTCGGGGGCAGTGCTCCTAAAAGGAAAATTTTATTTATATTTTATTATTGTAAATTTGGACTGTTCATCATTATGTCTCATATCTGACGGTCAATATTTTATTAGATGGACTTTCCCTAGAAGGCAACCCTATTTTATGAGGGAATTTTATTATGGATGTGTATTGCAATGTATTCTGAGAGTGTGATAGTAGTTGTGTTTCCTCTGGATCTCTAAGTGGTGATACTCCTATGAGAAGCTTGCTCTGCAAGTATATTGTAATCTTTGTGATTTTTGAATAATATTTGTGTAATCTTTGTGATTTTTTAGTAGGATCTGCGGGCGAAACATTCTTATATATATATGATATATAAGAGGATGGGGGATATATGCAAGATGATGGAATGGAGAATGAAATGCAATCCTAATGCAATTTTCCATCTTTGGAGCACTGATTTTTGCTATAGCATAAGACACCAAGTGCTAGGGTATGTGGAACCAAGGCGTAATAGTGTTTAATGCATGAAATAAACACAACAAACAAGAAGGCTATTCCAACACCCCAAGGTCACAAAGACCTTGGTTAGGCCAGGTATTGATATAACCACAAGCACAAAAGGATGCCCCAGCATAACACAAGACCTCGGGGGATCTTGAGTGGGTACTCACGTGGGACAACCAAGAAGACACAATCAAACAAAAGATCAAGATATGCCCCTATGTGGACCAATCAAAATACGCCATAATATGATGGATCATGGCGGCCTTGACAAGTGATGATAGGGAGCTCAAATGATAAACAAAAGCCAAAAGCATCAACAAAATTGCAATCAATTTCAAATGTCCTTTGCCATAGGATCAAGGGGATAGATGGGATGGATGAGGTCTATTAGGAAGGATGCATTCTGTTGAGACCGATGATGGATACTAAGCTAAAAGATTGATATGACGTAGGATATTCAAAACTGATTGGATTTGTTGATGCAAGTGGATCTTGTTTGTTAAGAACCAGCTAGATAAGGGCATAGCTTGATGACAAGACACAAGGGAGACAAGACATGAGACTGACACACCCTAAAGACCTAGGGGCTCAAGGGCCGATCAAAGATTATCCTTGCCTACGTGAAAGCGCAGAGCCCTCGTAGTTCGATAAAAGGCTGACGATTGACCAAGATGGAGACCTTGATGGATGGTAAAGATAAGAGGGACAAAAGGAGTAAAGTGGAAAATGGCGATCGATGAGATATGATAGATGATAAAGGAGCCTCGGGGGTGGATCAAGTGATTGACCTTGCCTACGTGAAAGTGCAGGGGCAACGTAGTTCGACCAGAGGCTGACGACGGACCATGATGGAGACTTCGATGGATGACAGGATGGAAAAAGAAGAAAGACTGATGAGAGATGATAAAGGATCCCCAGGGGTAGATCAAGTGATCAACCTTCCCTATGCGAAAGCGCAGGGGCAATGTAGTTCGACCAGAGGCCAAAAATAAATGATGGATAAAGGATAATGATATGATGAGTGGAGGATGATGATAGGATGAGGACAACCACATAAAGCACAGGGATGGGATAGTTATCCAAAAAGATGAATTGGTAGGATGATATGATGGGATTGATTCTACACCAAGTTTTGGGGTTTAAAGGGCGTAAGGTGTTGACAATCAGATTTTTCCATATTTGGCAATTTTCAAAAATTGTCAAATTTTTCCATTTTAGGAAACTTCACGGATATACTTTCGAGAGTCCAAATTTTTTCCAAGAAATACCCAATATTGATATAGGATGAATTGCCAACTAACATCCCAAATTTGAGATATGCATTTTGAGTTATGAGTGAACAATTTTTCAAAATGTTGGAAAAAAACACTAAATTGGGATTTTGAGGGTCAAGATGAAAGTTTGAGGCCCCGAAAATGTGCCAAAACGGGTTCCAACAACTTTCAAAGAAACTAGTTGGAAATCCACTTGTTATCTCATAACGCAACCACCTGTCAAATTTCAGCTCAAACGGACACCCAAGTCAAAAGTTATGGCCTCCGGAAGTTTCGGTGTAAAAATCAAAAATCAATTTTGAAAATTTCAACACATGGGTTTTGATGGCGGGGGGAAATTAGAAAATGGGTCGGGATTAGTTTTTTGAAAAAGAAAGTAAAAAAGTGAAATTTTGGTGGGGGGCAAAGGACGGTGGGATAGGGGCCGCCTTCTGATTAGGTATGCACCGGTGAGGCGGAGGCCTGCAGCCAGGCGGGGCTCGCGCCTGCAGGCAGGCCTGCCCGTCGGCCAGAACCTGCTGGCGAGGCCCGGACCGCCCAAAGAGGCCGAACCGCCCAAAGAAGCTGAGGCCCTTAGAAGTGGAAAGCCAGGGCAGAGAGCGAACAGCCGGGAAGGCGGAGGCAGCCACAGAGCCGAGAATGGAGCACACCTCAGAGAGGCGGAGGCAGCCGGCCGAGACACGAGGGGCCGGAGACACCCCAACACCACAGGAGGCCCGGAGATGCCTCGATGGGGGGCGGAACCTGCATACAGGGAAGAAGCGAGCCACTTGCAACAAAGAAAAGTAGAAAGAGGGATGGGGTGATGGACGTGAGAAAAAGATAAGAGATTGAAAAGATGTGTAAAAGCGAAGTGATGGCGATAGAGATAAATGGCATTAGGGTGCATGGAAGGAGGAGCTATGGCCAAAATGCAATGATAAAGAGTTGTGAGATGGGATGAGGATAAAGATGAAAGATGGATGAAGGATGGGAGAGGATTGTTTGGATGGATAGGAATATAAGGATTTGGGAGATGAAAGGGATGCTAGGATAGATGGATACGAAGATAAGGATGGGGAGATGGAAGGGATGTTATGATAGATGATGTCTCCAAGGACTATGTCACAAAGGAAGCAGATGCCCCCACTCTAGATGTGTCATATATGATGAGGCATGAGGGATGGGAGATGAGTGGATGGGAAGAGGAAATAACTAGAGGAGGATAGGATGGGTGACCAAGGAATACAACAGAGCATGGATGAAGGGAATGTGGCCAAAGCATGTATAGATAGGTGCCCCTGTTTTCATCAAGATCATAAGAAGGATGGAGGGATGCAAGATAAATGGGATATGATGGTAGGATGCGGAAGATAGGTGGGATGGAGGGGTTTTATGAAGAGGACAGATAACAAGAAGATGGGTGCATAGCGAGAAGCATATCAGGAAGTTGCCCCCAAGTACAGATGGGGATTTACGCATGACACCTGTTTGCCAGGTTTTCATCACGGTACTTATCCAAGGCGCTTGTTTGCCAAGTTTTCACCATTGGACGAATTATTTCTCTTTACTATTTATTTATTTTATTTTTTTGTGACATTTTTTCAAATTTTCAGATTTTTGGATAGTAGGGGGATGAAAATGGATAAGGATAGGGATGTGGATAAGGGAATTTAGAAGATACATGATAAGGATATGGATGAAGGACTCAAGCATCAAGTTCTATATGAGGTATTAAAATCCCATGTTTGAAGTGACTGTTGGATGTTGGTACAACCTTATTAGGATAAATGGATTATGTAAGAGGATGAATTAGAGGGATTTGAGAGGGGAGATACATGAGATAATGGATGGGATGCTGCAAAGGGTATGGATGGAATGATGGGGGGGATATGTGATGGGGATATGTGTTCAAGACCAACATTGGCACATGTGGTGGTGGATGTGAAAAGATAAGAGGATCAAGGGATGTAAAATGTGTGGATAGTGGAGGAGAGGGGGTGGTGAAATTTGGAATATAAGGACCCAAAATAGACTTAGGAGATGAAAGGGGTGTATGACTAGCTTTTGGGTTAGCAACTTTGGATGTTCTTATAGATGTTTCATTTGATTGCATTGCATATTTTTTCTTTGGGATCCACATGGTTTTGATTTTTGCTTTGGTGGGCCTTTGTGGCCTACAGATTTGATTTAGATTTAGATTTTTCTTCTCTTCACCATGTCTTTTGGAGGGGACATGGGGAGCCTTAGATTCATGTGGATGTTTGGTTGCCACATTTTTATTTAACAACCAAAAGTGCTTTTAGTAGCAATGGGATGGGTGTGAGGAGATGGATGACCAGGAAATGAAAGGTAGTATGGGGATTATGTGTAGACGGAGGATGTGCAGGTATGTGCCTTTGTTGATCCTGATTAGGGGACATGTGAGAGGGATGTTTATGATGGATGGAATGGATAGGTGATGAATGGATGAAAGGATGAGATGGAGGAGGTGATCTTGGGATATATGGACCCAAGATGGATGGAGTGAATGAAGGATAGGATATGGTGGATGGAGGGATGTAAGGACCCAAAATGGATGGAGCAAATGAAGGAGGGATATGACCCCGGTGGTTTTGGTGATATGATAGAGGGAGGATGGCAACATATGATCTAGTGGGGAGGCGATAGGAAAGTGACATTGCTACACAGAAAAAGGCTCGTTGAGGACGTCTAGACGTTGTACCAACATCTTTAGATTGTGAGTCTTGGGAAATAGGTCCAAGACCTTGCATGCAGATTTGTTCTTTGACTTGGATGGGCTCTAAAATACCTTGCTTATGAAGGCCTAGACCTTTTCCTTGATAGTTCATTTTCTTGAGCATGCGATCCATGATAGGATTTGTGTTATTCTGAAAACATGATGCAAGTCCATTATTAGGTGGAGGATGATGGGTGGTAAATACACTGTGTTTTTCTTCTGCAAGGAGGCCACCATGGAAGAATGTGAGAGTACCAAGGGGATATGCAAGAGGTGTAGGGATAGTAGTTTTAGGCGATGATGGGGGATCGTGAGAGGGAGATGAAGGGATAGTAGCATGTGGATGGGTGATATCAGGAGAGGGATTAGGGGATATGATAGGATCTGGATTTGTAGTAGTGGGCTCATGCGATGGAGATGGAGATGGAGTGGTGGAAGATTGAATGACAAGGGAATCATGGGATGGAACGGATGGGGGACTATGGTCTTGAAGTGGACTAGATAGGATGGTAGGATCTTGATCTAGAGAAGGGGATATGTTGGCATGCTTTGGATTAGACTCTTGGCATGACGCATCTTGTGTGGATGGAAGGATGACAGAGTGCTGGAGAGACTCTTCAAGTTGGGGAGATGGAAGGATGGAGGATTCGATGCAGTCATCAGAATGGATTTGGGCATCATTGATGGGTTCGATGACTCTTGGAGTAGGAAGTGGATGTTCAATAGATTCAACAGATTTAAAGGATGTGATGGGAGGAGATGGGGGCTCAGTGGATTCAGAGGGTGTGATGGTAGGAGATGGGGGCCCAGTGGATTCAGAGGATGTGATGGTAGGAGATGGGGGTTTAACAGATTCAGAGGATGTGATGGTTTCATCAGTGATAGGTGTTGAGTGGAGAAGGGTCTTGTCACTAATGACCGTGGATGATGGGTTGGGATGGCATGATTCCATAACTTCAAGGTATGGAGTGGGGGATTTCTTCTTTATTATAAGTCCTTGGAGAACTTCTGGAGTGAAGAACTTGAATGCTCTAGGCTGAGATGGCATGGTGGGAGTGGATGAAGGATTATGGATTGGTGGACCAGGATTAGATGGGGGAATGGGATTGGATGCAGGACTGGAAATAGATGGGGGATTAAGGTTAGATGAAGGGTTAAGAGATGGTGAATTAGGACATGAGGATGCAGGTGGTGGATTGTAGTACGAGTATGGGGATGGTGGATTAGGATGGGAAGATTGAGGTGGCGGATGGAGATATTGAACTGCGGATGTCAGATTAGGATAAGTTGATGTGGATGTTGGATTAGGATAGGAAGGTACGAATGTAGGATTAGAGTGAGTAGATTGGCATGGAAGATTAGGGTAATGGGTATATGAGGATGAAGGATTTAGATAGGAGGATGTGGATGGGGGATTAGGATAGGGGTATTGAGATGGTAGACTAGGATAAGACAATGTGGGTGTTGGATAAGAGGATGATGTAGATGAAGGGTATGACAGATATGACGGATATCCCTTGTCAAAGGTAGTAGAAGCAACATGATTAGGCATGGACGAAGACATAACGGGATAACTCAAGGGGGTGATTGGATTTTGGAAAGTGGGTGGAGAAAGCTTACTAGCAATGATAGTGTCAAGGGGATCTATGTCATATTCCTCTTGATTAACAAGACTTTCGTTATCGTTGTCAATGTAATTAGGGTTTCCCTTGACCACTATTGATGGAGGATAAGGATTCATGATGGCGAAAGGATAAAGAGGATGGATGAAAAGATTTTGGATCGGATTGGACTAAAGCTCAAATTGGGATTTGGGTCAAGCTCAGATTAGGATTGGACTAAAGCTCAGATTAGGATGATTGGATGATGTGATGGGATTGATTATGACGATAAAATTTGATTATCAAAGGATGATTGCGACACCGAATCTACTTCAAGATGGAAGTAGATTGATTGGGTCAAAGGTGATTGGATTGGATTGGATAAGGTTGATTGGATCAGATTTTGATTGAATAGATCAGATTGGATAGGATTGTAGTGATAGAACGAATGTGATTTGATTGATTGGGTAATTGGATGATTTGACAAAATGATTGGATTTGATAGATTTGGATGATTAGATGGGTATGTTTAGATGATGAAAGATGTGAGAGAGACCTTGAGTTTAATCAAAGGAAGTTACCCTTAGTGACCTAGAGCTTTAATTGATTAAGAGGATGATCATGGCACCAAATCCACCTTAAGATAAGAATGGATTGATTGGGCCGAGGATGATAACTTACGACACTGAATTCACCTCAAGATGGAAGTAAATTGATTGGGGTCAAAGTTAAAGACTAATAATCAAATTCAAGTACTATGGTCAATTTGGGGTAACCACTTTGTAATACAAGGTTAGGATGATTTGGTTATGCAAATGGTAAAATTATGGCATTCGTTAAATGAGGGTATGGACTTTTGAATGGATTAGGGAAAGATTAAAACAGACGGGTGGATTGAAGATAATTGTGGAGAATGAATGGGGATTTAGATGGTTTAAACGAAAGTTTGGAATGACGAGATGGAGGTTTAAAATGGTCAAATAGAGGTTTTTGGAGGTTTAGAGTGACAAAACAAAGGCTTAGGATGATGAGAAAATGGTTGGGAATGGTTAAATGATGATTTAGAGGCTAAAGGGATCCAAATGGGGTGATTTCAGGTGTTCAGGAGGGCAAATTCGCCCCTCTGCAGCAAACCAAGGGCATAATCACCTCACTGCGGTAAAAACAGGGGCATAATCGCCCCACTGTGGTAAAACAGGGGTGTAATCACCCCACTACGGTAAAAATAGGGGCGTAATCGCTCCACTGTGGTAAAAACAGGGGCGTAATTGCCTCACTGCGGTAAAACAGAGGCTTGGTTTGATGCAAATGACTATGGAAAGGACTTTAAAATGACAATGATAAGGCCAAATTGTCAAAATTTCATTGGTTTCTCACAAGAAAACATTCTCAAGCAAACACAACCCTATGATTAGTGTTTAGGGTATGGCCAAAGGGGTCTTAATCTAGGATGCACAAGGTGTCTAGGGAGTCCTCGATATACTCTCAGTACGTGAGGTACAACCGTGAACACCAGCCCATCACAAGCATTAGTCGGGAACCCCAGTGAGATACTGAAGGGCTCGGACCAACTCTTCACGTCTATCTAGGTATCACCCTAGCTTCGACGCTCTGCCAATTACGATGTGACTGGATTGGGGTACAACTTTTGCTCTCCCCCCTTTATATACCCTGCCGGTACGCATGGTTGGAATCGTCCCTTGGGGTGATGAAATCCCTAAGCAGGTCCCACTATAAAGAAAGCACTAACCGTCTCCAACTATTCCCCAGGCTCACACGAAGTGCAAGGGGAAAGCGAAAACAAGCTAATGCTCCCTTTGGGTAACACAAAAAGACAAGCACAGCAAGTAATGAATATTACTCCCTCTAATTAAACTATGTTCTTAGATTAATGCAAACAGCAAGGATAATTTAAAAAGTTTGAGCAAATGGATAGCCCTGCAAGCAAATATTAGATATTTTATCCTGCTTTCTCCATCAACTTCACAAGAATATGCTACAAAAAGTTAGCAAAAAACACATGTATCCTTGCAAGAACAATGTTAGGGAGAAAATAGCAATGAAAAATTGAAGCCAAGATAACAGTTTTACCTTCCAGGGGGCGCAGTCGCCCTTCTTCAGCAAATCAGGGGCGTAATCGCCTCACTACAGTAAAAACAGGGGTGTAATTGCCCCATTGCGGTAAAAACAGGGGTGTAGTCACCCCACTGTGAAAAAGTGAGCACAAATTTCAACCCAGAGGGCATAATCGCCTCACTACAGAAAAGTATTAGCACAAAAACAATTTTCAGCCCAAGAGGGCACAGATGCCCTACTGCAGTAAAGTATTAGCACAAAAACAATTTTCAGCCCAAGAGGGTGCGACGCCCCACTGCAGTAAAGTATTAGCACAAAAAAAATTTCAGCCCAAGAGGGCGCAAACGCCCCACTGCAATAAAGTATTAGCACAAAAACAATTTTCAGCCCAAGAGGGCGCAGACGCCCCAGTGCAGTAAAGTATATTAGCAAAAAACAATTTTCAGCCCAAGAGGGCGTAGACGCCCCACTGCAGTAAAGTATTAGCGCAAAAACAATTTTCAGCCTAAGAGGGCACAGACGCCCCACTGCAGTAAAGTATTAGGACAAAAAATAGTTTTCAGCCAAGGTGGGCACAGTCGCCCTTCAGAAAAGTATTAGGATAAAAAATAGTTTTCAGCCAAGGTGGGCACAGTCGCCCTTCTGCAAAAAAGTATTAGGACAAAAAATAGTTTTCAGCCAAGGTGGGCACAGTCGCCCTTCTGCAGTAGAAATAGGGGCGTAATTGCCTCACTGCAGTAAAAACAAGGGCGTATTCGCCCCACTGTGGTAAAATAGGGGCGTAATCACCCCACTGCGGTAAAAACAAGGGTGTAATCGCCCCACTACGACGTGTTCTTGCAAAAATCTCAACAACAACAAACGTGAAGTATAGGAACCCGTTTGTGGGTCCCACCGGGCGTGCCAGAAATGTGATCCTAACAATTTTACCCTACTCTAATGTGCAAAATGACTTAAAATGCAAGTGATAAAAGACTAAGGACACCTCAAGATTAGCCAAAAGAGTGATAAAACAAAAAGGAAAATGGACAAAACAAGATACAAATGATTTCACCTTCCTTGCTGTTGATGTCTCCTTGATTGGCCCTTGCTTGGGATGATTTTGTGTGCTCCTTAGATGGCTTTTGAGTGACTAAATGCAAGATTGTATGTGCAAAATGACTAGAATGGATAGCTAGATGATGGTAAAATGATTGAGAATGCAAATTGGCAGCATGTAGTTATCAGATGGCTAAGTGTTCTAAAATGCCCTTGAGGAGGGGGTATTTATAGGAGAATTTGAATTCTCTAGAGAATTCAATGGTCAAGATTGATCCAACAAGGTCAAGATGAAGGGCTAAGGTGAGTTCAAGACTCACAAGCCCTCACATCTTGACATGTGGATTGTGAAGTGGATAAAGGTAGGATGATGTGTAGGTGATGTGGAAGAGAGGTACATGATGTGGAGGAAGTACAAGTACCTTGCAAGTACATTGGGAGATGGGAAGAATCTTGGGTGAATAAAAGTGAATTAAAAATTCACAATGATTGGAAGAATCTGATGGATAAGACAAGGTTCCCAAAAGGTGGGAATTTGTCACATGTGACTTGATGTGACAAGTCAAAGGTTCTAGAAGATGCATGGAAAAGGGATTCTTGGAGGAATAAAAAGGAATTAAAAATTCCTTGGGGATGGAGAGAGTTGACCAAGGTACTGATTAAGATTAATTAATCAGTAATTAGAAGATAAATGAGGATTAGAAGCCAACTTGCAAAAGTTGGAGGATGTGACACATCCTAATCAAGGATTAGGCATGTACACATCCCTAATGAAGAAATTAGGAGATGGATTAGGATTAGATGAAAATGACATGTGAGGAATTAAATAAATGAAAAGGGGATTAAAGAGGGTAAGGTATTTAATTAATAAATACCTTAGGGATTTGGAAAAATTAAGGATATTAATTAAATAATAGTAATATTACTTAATTAACTCGGATAAGAGGATGTTTAGATGAAAAGTGATAAATTTGGATAAATTAAGTGTCCAAATTTGGATGTCTACAGAGACAAATATTTAGTAAACAATATTTTCTTGAGGAAGAAATTCTATTCCTTGAGAATGGAAGAGGGTGGATGAATTACAGACCACTTGGAAGCATTCAATATGTTGGTGGTTTAGTTGACATCAGTTGGTGTTAAAATGGAGGAGGAAGAGAAATGTCAGATCCTACTTTGTTCTTTTCCTGATTTGTAGGATTATCTTGTTATGGCTATTGAGAGTACTTCTATTATATTGAATATTGAAGATGTGGTGGGTTCATTTATTTCTAAAGAGATGAGGAGGAAGGTATCCATCAGTGACAAGGAGGTCCAAAATGTTCATGGAAGACCTAACAAAAAAGGCAAGAAAAATGAGAAGCATGACAAATCCAAGTCTAGGGGGAGATCTAAGTATCCTTGAACATCCAAATTTATTTGCTAGAGTTGTGTAAGCTTGGACATGTTTGTAAGGAATGAAAAGAATAAATTTGAGTATGATTTTGAGTACAAGAAGGAAGATGGTGACACATTCATTACAGCTTTGGAAACTCGTGTAGGTAATGATGCATGGTTAATTGACTCAGGTGCATCTTTCCATATGACCTATAATAGAGATTGGTTTTTTGAATATGAAGAATTTGATGGAGGTAAGGTGTACTTGGGTGATGATTCTTATTTAGACATTGTTGGTCATGGTAAAGTTAAAATAAAGTTTATTGATGGTAGAATAAAAAGGATTAATGGTGTGTTGTATATCCCTTGTCTAGCACAAAGTTTGTTATCTATGAGCAAACTAATAGATGTAGGCGTGCAGGTAGTATTTTATGATGCATGATGCAAGATGGTCAGAGGTGCTATGGTGATTTCTAAAGGTGTCATATATGGCACATTGTATAAGCTTGATGCATGCACTATTGAGTGCAATAGTACTTTTGTGAAAAACAAGTATGTGGAAGAAGTGACGGTTTCACCTTTAGTAGATGGTCATGGCTTTTGGGTACCCAAGGGTGCTCTTTCTTCTAAATCAAAGTTAAAGAGAAAACTATGTTATGGCACCAAAAACTTGGCCACATTGGAGAAAAGGGTCTAAGGACCTTGAAAAATAAAACCCTTGTTGAAGGTCTATTTGATTGAAATCTTGAATTTGATTTTTGTGAGCATTGCATTTATGGAAAACAAAACTACATTAAGTTTTACTTGAGTTATCATAAATCTTGTGGTGTATTAGATCTTATTCATTATGATGTGTTTGGTCCTATAGATGTTACTTCAATTGGTAAATCCACATATTATGTTTTATTTATTGATGAATATAGTAGGACATGTGTATACTTTCTAAAGAGTAAATCTGAAGTTTTCAATTGATTTAAAGAATTTAAAGCAATGGTTGAGTTACAAACTGGAAAGAAAATAATTTTTTTAAGGATTGATAATGTTGGTGAATTGTGCTCTAATTATTTTGATAGATTCTATAAATATTGTGGTATTCATATACATAAGAAACTATGTATTCTCCACAACATAATGAAATTGAAGAAAGAATGAATAGGACACTTATGGAGAAGGCTAGAAGTATGTTGAGTGGTGTTGGTCTAGAACAAAGGTTTTGGGCTAAAGTTTTTGCCACTGCTTATTACTTGATTAACAAGTCTCCTACATTAGATCTTGTTGATAAGATGCCTATAGAGGCATGGTCAAGTCAAGCATTCATTAAGACATCTTAGAGTCTATGGTTGTGAGGTATATATACATGTGCCAAAGGAGAAGTGATCAAAGTTGGAGAACAAGGCTATGAAATGTATCTTCATCGAATATAGTTATGGTGTGAAAGGATACAAACTTTGGGATCCTATTGCACAGAAGGTAATACATAGTAGAAGTGTTATTTTTAGAGAAACTAAGCCTTCTTCTGTTACATTGTAGCCAGAACAAAGTAAACAAGAAGATATGATTCAATTTCCTTCTACACCTGAGAAAGTTGAATCAAGGACCATGGATAGAAAAGAGGTTGAGGAGATCTCATCAAGCTCTAAATCTTTAGAAGAGGATGAAGAGCCTCCAACTCAACTTGTTCATAGGTCTACAAGGCACAAAAAACCACCTAAAAGGTATTCATCTGATAATTGGAGATGTATTTTTGCTTTGAATACTAACATGGATGAACCCATATTAGTAGAAGAGGCATTAAGTATGAATGATGCAAAATACTAGAGGATTTCCATGGATGAATAAATGACAACTTTGAAAAAGAATGATACATGGGATCTTGTACCATTGCCTGAAGGATGAAAACTTGTTGTTTTCAAATAGGTTTTCAAGAAAAATATTGGTTCATATGGAAGTATTGAGAAATACAAAGAAAGGTTTGTTGCAAAAGGTTACTCTCAAGTTGAGGGTGTTGATTATGGTGAGATATTTTCTCCTGTTGCAAAAATGACATCCATTATATTTTTACTTTCTATTGTTGTTGGTTATGATTTAGAAGTTGAGCAAATGGATGTGAAAATTGCTTTCCTTCATGGTGACTTGGAGGAGGATATTTATATGACACAACCAGAACACTACATGGTGAAAGGTAAAAGTAAATTGGTTTACAAATTGAAGAAATATTTGTATGGTTTAAAACAGAGTCCTACGATGTGGTACCAAAAATTTGATACATATGTGTTGAGTTTGGGATTTGAGTGTTCTAAATTAGATCATTGTGTTTATTAAAACTGATGGTGATTGTTTCCTATTTATTACATTATATGTTGATGATATGTTATTCATTGGTAAAGAGAAAGGTATGATTTCAGAACTAAAATCTCAAATTGCTACTAAGTTTGAAATGAAAGATCTTGGTGCAGCTAAACACATTATTGGGATGGAAATTAGAATAGATAGAGTGAACAAAAAGCTATGGCTTGGCCAAAGTATGTCAATTCAATTTTACAAAGGTCTGATATGCAGGATTGTAGACCATTGTGTGTTCCTATTTTAGTTGGAACAAAGTTAAATCTATTTCAGATTGTCCAACATCCCCATTAGAGATGGAAGACATGAGTAGAGTGCCTTACCAGAGTGTAGTTGGAATTTTTATGTATGCTATGGTTTGTACTAGACCATACATTGCCCAAGCAATGGGAGTTCTTTCCAGATATATGTATAATCCTAGTAGAGTTCATTGGGATGTATTTAAAAGAGTCTTTATATATTTTTGTGGTACCTCAGATTAATCCTTATGTTATCACAATAATATGACTGAAGATGAGATTTCCCTTGATATTCATGGTTATGTGGATTCAGACTAGGAAGGTGATGTTGATAGTAGAAGATCCACTAGTTCTTATGTGTTTAATTTATTTGGTGGTGTAATTAGTTAGATGAGTAAGCAATAAGCTGTGATTGATTTGTTCACTACTGAAGCAAAATATATGGTAGCTACTCCTGCTTGCAAAGAAGCCATTTGGCTTAAGAGAATGTGTTCAATATTAGAATAAAACAAGGTGTAGTGACAATTTATTGTGATAGTCAGAGTGCAATATGTCTATCCAGGAACTCAAAATTTCATGCCAGGACCTTGAACATTGATGTACAATATCATTTTGCTAGAGATATGGTCAAAGATGGCAGGGTGAAGTTGGTTAAGGTAGAGACTTTGATGAATGTTGTTAATTCTTTAACTAAGATTGTGAGCATAGAGAAGTTGAGATGGTGTTCAGAGACTATGGGCCTTTCGGACCCTAGAAATTAAGAGATGATGATGACTCCCTTTTGTTGTCCTTGCAAGGTGTTAGACAAGTGGGAATTTTTTTGAGAAAATGTGTCTCAACTTTGCAATTACATAAGGTATTGTTGATACATAAGGTACTGTTTAGCTAAAAACAATGTGAAAGGGGGGGGTTGTGGGGGGATCCCCCCCCCCCATGAGGGGTCCAAGGGGATCATCCCACCAGCTAGGGTTCAGGGGAAACACACCCTGATAGGGGCTCGAGGGCAGTGCCCTTGAAAGGAAAATTTTATTATTGTAAATTTGGACTATTCATCATTATGTCTCATATTCGATGATCAATATTTTGTTAGCTTGACTTTCCCTAGACGGAAACCCTATTTTATGAGGTAATTGTATTATGACTATGTATTGCGATGTATTCTGAGAGTCTGGTAGTAGTTGTGTTTCCTTTGGATCTCTGAGTGGTGATACTCCTATGAGAAGCTTGCTCTGCAAGTATATTGTAATCTTTATGATTTCTAAATAATATATTGGGTGGCTTTTGGAGTGTGGGGTTTTCCTCCCGAAAGGGTTTCCCCACATAAATCATTGTGTTGTGGTATGCATGATATTTTGTATTTATTTATATTTAATTTTCTATAACTATTAAAGATCTATAAAAGTTTTGCATTATTCTCCTCTCAAGATTAGTGTAGGAAGTTGTTCTGCTAGCTTAGCTTCCTTATAGATCTTATAATATGTCTATTCATATGCATTTCTATATTAGATCCTCCTTTTGTTTTCCTTTATTTGCATGAGCAATTGTCACTTTTGGTACATAGCTACATGTCCAACTTGACCTTTGGCATTCAATTTTTTTATTTTTGAGTTATTATTCACTTTGGAATTGTAAGAAAACTACATCAATAAGAGCTTTAACATCTTTACTTGAAGGTATTTATATTTTATAAATTTATTGCATGAGTTCCTTGAGATGATTGAAATCATGATTTGGAAACTCATACTAAACTTGGTAACTATTTCGATCATACTAAAATAATTCATCAAGATTATAAGTGTGAAGATGTTACACATCATCACCTTCATAGTACTATGGGGAACCATGTATATTTGACAATTCTTTCTCTTTCAATAGTTTATTTTTACAATACAATTCATTTAATCATCTTAGAGATTCACATGATCCTTCCTCAAGGGATCAGGGATGTGTTCATCTCAATGTCCTTAGTTTCCTTATCTAGGAATCATGTTTTATTTTATTTCTATCCTAGTGTCCTAGACCAATACATGTTTTAGGGCCTATTATTCATTCTATAACCTTCATTAAAATTTGTGTCAATGCTAGTAGAAGGAAATACAATATTATTTATTACAATCTTATATGAGAGATCCTTCATTTCCCCATCACCTTTTCAAGTTTATCTTTAGTAGTGAGGGGTTTACTTGAAGTATCTAAATTTGTATTTAAGATCTTCACATTATCTCTCTTAATATGTTTCATAGATGCTCTCATAATACTCTTTATATTAATTTCCATGACATAATCTTCCCTTAAAGTTTGAGGGTTCTTGTCATGGATGCAACATCCTAGCTTGCGATAAAATACTCCATAATATAGGACCCAAAAAATTGATTCATTTGGCCTAAAATAGGGGGGAGTGAATTTCCTCATTTTTTATCACAAATCTATTGTTAAAAATCAATAATTACTTTATTTACCCATTTATTTATAGAAATCAACTCACTAATTACAAACTTAGGATCAACTCTTTTTATATACTATGATTTTAAGACCCTAATAAAGTTATCCCATGAATATATGCTACTTTCTAGAATTCGCCTATAGTATTAACTAACACTCTCTTCCCATGACTACACAAAGAGCTTCATCATGACACATTCATCTTCTATTGTTGGAATAAACGAACAATCTCAAATCCAATTGTTAATCACCAAATCACTAAGATATGATACCAATTGGTGAGATAAAAGGCTTTGACTACTACAATATAGAAATCTGAAAATTGTATGCAAATCTATAAATAACTTTTCTTAATCCTTGAAATACCATGAAGAGATTCAACTTATTTATGATGCTAAAATCAGCCACTCTAACATGCTTGATAAAACCACCTTAGATGAACTTATAACAGCAATATCATCACCATAAGATAGCAGCAACAAAGAGGCACAAATCAGCAACATAAGAATGCAAGATTTCACAACACAAGGTAGCAATGGAACAAAAGAATAAACTCATAACACAGTGTTTACGTGGAGAAACCCTTGTGGCAAAAAACTCCACCAAGAAGAGAGGCCCAAGTTGTATTATCTTCAAAACAAGATTACAATACATCCACTTCCAATCTCCTCTTGAGTCTTCAATCCTGCAGCACCCTGTTACTCTTGTTACTCTCTCTCTCTCTCTCTCAAACTTCACTCTCAAGTCTCATATTTATACAAAATGAGTACCCACCAAAGGAATTCGTGGGAGATGGAAAAAATCCAATATTTCTATCTTGGGATACACCAAAATCATCTTCTTACATATTCCCTTACACTTGTCATAGGCATCTTCCCAATATAGGCGCCTAGAACCAAGAATAGGAACTTACAAGATAATAATAGCTGTCATATGTTGTCATAGAATCTCTTACACCTTATGACAGTTGTAAGTTGTCATAGATGCTCTTACAACCTTATGACATGCGTCATAAAAGCACTTAAATACATTTCCCTAAGATAGGCACCAATATTCTCCACCTCACCTCATTTACTATTTACCAAGATTCCTTGAGCAGTAAAAGTAACTCTGTAATAAACTGTCAGTGAAACCTATTCATCCCTTATGGGTAATTACAAATTAAGAATAATAAATGGAATAAATACAATATTGGGATTTACAAGGTTAATGGCACCTTATCCCAACATCTATTTCATATTCATCGGTGATATTAATGAAGCATTTGAGGTATTTTTATCTAGTGATAGCATTGTTGCCTTAAAATTTCCTCTAATCTCATTTGGTATTAGATAAGGATGATTTGGGATTCCCTAAAACTCAAAATATATATATTTCCATGCCTAATTTGACTATCTAACTAGAGAGAATCTTTGAGTATGCATCTTGAATTCAAGTTAGATATTATTTGTATACTTTTGGTTGTGTTGATGGTGTGGTGGTGGTTCTAAAAAATCATGATCATGGTTCCCATTTCTATTTTATGGTTGAGATCCCTAATCTTATGATTTGAATTTCCTAAAATTTATAGCTTTGCACACTTCTCTTAACGTCAAAACTTGATTTTCCAACTATCTAATGTCATTGTCATGTCAAATTTTGAATCTATATATCTATCCCTTAAGCCGTCATTTGAATATGTTCCTTCACTAACATAATGAAATGATGGGTCATATTAAATCTATTCTTATGTGTCATGTTAGGAGAAGTGGGATTTCTACCATCAATATGCTTCTCCATATTTTAATATCTTATACCAAAATATTGCATGAGTTCATTATATGTCCTATCCCTATTTCTCCTACCAATAACAATGTCATTCCTTTGTATTTTACATTTGAGTTTATCTATTTTAATATGTGTTCTAACCATGTTATCTATTAAATAATCAATTTAACTAAATTTATGTTGATTAGATTACATTAATGAATGCATATTCCCTACCTAATGTTATTAATTTAGGATTTTTCGTAATCTGGCATATATGACTTATTAGAGATTTTATTTGTCCATGTGGCTTGTTGTAACTTGATATTAGCTAAAACTTCTTCTCGCTCTTATCATTCTATAGGTTTCCTTCCTCTTGTATTTTGATTCTTTGAATTTCTAGATAGTTTTGGATTTGATATTGAACAGAGTCATTCCATTCTCCACTTGGGAGAGACAAACAATTCTTTATTAGATTTTTTTTTTTAAATATCGATCAAGGACTTATCATCTTAGTAGCCAAAAAATGATTTAATATGTTACCAAATCGCCAAGATATTTAAAATATAAATCAAATTAGATCTTCTACATGACTTTAGCATCAATATGTTGGTCCTTAGAATTGTAGGTTCCCAAATCCCTAAAGCTAGGTAATTCTCTTAGTGCTAGGGGTGTCAAACTTAGAGTAACAAATGTTTAACTTTTGATCAGGTAGGGAAATGATAGAATGATTATTAAGAGTGGATAATATCTCTTTTAATTCAAGATCAACTATATCTAAGGGGGTCATCCCAATATGTAAAATTATTAACAGTATTAATCAAAACTAAACATAGAAAATATACAAACTCATAGTAGTACCTAGTGTACACTTGGTCCTAAGCGTTGTCACTAGACCAAAGAATAACCTACAACACATAAGAAATTTTATTAAGATACTAATAAAATTAGTGCATGATTACAAGATGTGGGTACGCATTTAACATGATTCTCTAAGGATACAAACTCTTAAGCCTCATTGGAGATGTTTTACCATAATGTGCATAAAACTACTTTCCTACTCCTAATATTTTAGTGAAAGATGTTTTAAGTTTAAGTGCATGGTAGATCGTTACTCATAGGATTGTTTCCTATTCATTGGGTTATAGAGTTTTAACCTTCCATGAAAGGAAAAATATATAATCATAAAGGCGTACATGAGTTATGCATAAACATACACAATAAATAATTATATGAAATAATTAAACAATATTAGTTATCCATCATAGAATACCTACATTTATATGTAATATAGAAACATGACCATTATAAATATGGTAAAAAATTAAAATTATATGAAATTCATAAAATACATATTACATTCAACGAGAAAGTGTGGCAAGAGGAAAAGCTATACGAGAATTTCCCAAAAGATATAAAAATGGAACTATAGAGACATTCAACTATAAGAACCATTTACAAAATTAATCTCCTTCTGGTTTCCAAGGCATGAAACTCTAATGGTGACTATTTGTATGATTTGAAACCATAAAATCTCCTTGAAAATTATAATCATGTAGAGAATAAAAATAATTGAACCTTTTTATAAGAAATGAACTAACATAAATAGCATTTTTCTAGTTACCCCATCACTTTGAGAATTGAGGAAGACTATAGTCATGAATTTTTCATGTGGAACAAGTGAAAATCCCATAGAATACATCAAATTAGTGGCTTATATCTTGCAATGAAACTATCCATTTTAGGAACTCAACCATCACATTAATGACAATATGGCATTCTCATTTTCTATCATTAAAATTACATGTAAAGTTGTGACCTTAAGATGGAGAACTATTTATGGATAGTATAACCCTTTTGGAGTAGTTGTAGTGTCAAATTTTCTCATTAATGTCATTTTAGATTATATATAGAGGTAGGTGGGGATGACCATTGTAAAATGTGACATTTTTAGGGTTTTGGGCATGTTAGGTATTATGGATACTTCATAAATCATACTCAAAGAATACTATTAAGGATACCTTTACATTACTAACTTTAAGAGAAAACATAAATGGAAATATTTTGAGTTAGGGATTAGAGATATCAAGGAATTCCTACCCTAGAGTATTCAAGCAAAGAAATTCAAATTCTTGACCTTGAAAAAGTGACATAGTGTAATATGTTACGGATTGAGGGTTAGGAATAATTAAAAAATATGGTAAAATATCAAGATTCAAGGATCATGGATGTTAATAGCCTATGCCACAAGGTAAGTAGATAAAATGGTGACCAGAATTATGAATCCAAAAATTAACATAGTGAAAAGGATCAAAAATCAATGATTAGGATACTCAATACCTCATACATAAAAGAAAAAAATTAAAGGTATGCCCAAAACTTTGACTTTGAGATTTTGGAAGTCAAGGATTGGAAGAAAATTATTCTTGAATGATTTTTTTTTAAAATTTGACAAATACCAAGGAAAAGTGGGGTTAGGGGAAAGGTATGTTTAGATGGAAAAATCTAAAACTTAATTTTTTTTCCCACACTTAGAAAAATGACTATAAGAATACTAGACATAATTTCTTGGCACATTTATAAATTCCAACAAATTATAGGAACATGGGGTGATGGAGAATAATACTTAGGTAAATTTTGATAATAGAAGACCCAGTTGAAGATATTTTAGATTGGTTATCTATGACATGGGAAAATTGAGGCCTATGCATAAGAGGGACTAATATTCAAGCATTTTTAGACATTGTTAGATTGGGGGCTACCAGAAAACACCATCCAAGAATAATAATAAAAATAAATACAATAATTGTGATGGTGACAACAATTGTACAACTCTGAAAAACCAAAATGTCAATGTTGTTAATTTTCCTCTATAAAATAACTATAAAAAAAGAAGTAAAATAAAAATAGTCCATACAAAAAAATTTGATATGATCCTTATTAGAAACCTCAAGTGTATGACCCCAAATATTATTTTACTTTTCATAAGAAAAGGGGTGCATGAGACCAAATTATGAGAATACTACTAATTATTCATCATAGATCTCCAAACACATCAAAGGTGTTTATTTGTGGACATATTCCTTTTTCCTCTAGAAAACATAAATTGCAATAATCAAGGACATATTGCTCCTCAAAATTCAAGCTTAAAAATCTATCAAGATCATTTTCTAGTGTATCAATAAAAGAGTGGTTCTAATCAACCAAAAATAAATGACACAACCCCTTTCCAAGAATCAAATGGCCTAGGAAAACCAGGCATCAAAGGTGAAATTAAAATTATTGACCTAATTGAATTAGTCCAAAATATATTTTAGGAAGAGCCTATGGTCCCACAAGTTAAGAACACAAGACACATAATTTTAATAATGAATATAGAACTTATTTTGATTAATCCACATTACTTGGTTGAGGACCTCAAGAAAAATTTATAAATATATATTTCATTTAACTTTCAAAGAACTATCCCTCGCATCAAACAACTAGATCTTAAAAGCAATAGGGATAAAAAAATGAACCACATAACCCCACCTCTAAAGGAACAAACCAATCAATTATATCTCAACATGAACTCATATAATGTAGGATTGCAAGATCCTAATATTTTATTTGACATCAAATAGATGTCTAATTGGATAGATAAGATGATATTGATTTATACCTACAAACTTTATGGATCCATGATACATGTATTAAATGAATGCTTGTTGTTGTTGATGATGCAGTGAATATAGTTCATTCTTTTTCCTTAAAATGTGGGATATGGGCACACCAATATTACAACATGTAGGGCTACCTTGTGGGTTTATAAAAACATTAATCCAACACTCATTGGAAGGATTACACTTCTAGTTTATTTGGGGCCCAAGATGGTGTCCACAACCTTTTATGTAATCAATATGGAAACATGATACAATCTACCATTGGGAAGGTCCTAGATCCACAAAGTAAGAAAAATTCTTTCTATATTGTTCCAATAAATTTATTTCCTACAATTAGGAAATATTAATAATGCTAAGGGATATCTAGAACCTATTGATATGGTCAAATTTGATGCAACAAAAAATAAACCAAGAATAGTAATAAATCATAGAATAGATGCTAACAAGATCAATATACTTAATCCATCCATTCAAAGAATTTCATTACAAAGAATATATTATATACCAAATTAGGTATCTATGGTTGTGATGAAATCTAATGATATCATCAAAGATAAAGATATTGAAACTTATAAAAATGTTTTTTTTTAAAGAAAGTACAATTATCTCAACTAGAACCACTACTTAGATAATTAATCTTTTAGAGATGATTAACACTGATAAAGATGAAATTTTAGACTTAGAATAGTATACTCTACTAACATAACCAAATGATACATATTTAAATGAATTTTGCATATCCTTGCCTCCCTTAACTGACTTATCAACCTCTAAAATAGAAAATTTAATCATACACTCCCTTAATGCCTCCAAGTGATTCTTATAATCCTATTATGAAGATTGATTATGGTTTTATAGACCCTCTCAATAGAATATTTTCCTAAAGATTCTATGGATCTATTATAATTTTTCTTATTTGGTCAAAAATCAACAAATAATCGTGAGATTCCTATATGGGCCTTCATGAGAAATGACACAACTCAGACACATTCACCCACCACTTTGGTGCATTCTAATGACCATCTAATCCACCCCAAGTCCAAAATGAGACTATTAAAATATTTCATGGTGATGATGAAGTGGGTGTGGAGAGTTTTAAGAAAAAAGAGGTAACACAAAATCATCACGATGAATCAATTGACTATCTTAGAGTTATTCAAGAAGCTTGCCAACTTTTCTATGGATTTAGGAGTAGAACCAAATAGAAATACATGCATAATTTAAATCTCTCAAAGAGAGTTAGAGTAGGTTGTATTTGAAAGTTCAAAGTTATGTCACACTTTATGTCAACTTATTAGGATAAGTAAATTTAAGTATTTCTAATTGAAACCAAATTTTGATCATGCATATAGTTTAGCTAGATTTATTTTAGCTAAATCAGATATGGAACATTAATTTTTCAACTATAAGTGTCCATTAAATATATATGCAACATCACTTTGGGTTTAATTTAAAAAATAAATTTATTTTTCATAGCTCTTACTCATGTAAATAACATTGAAAATAATTCTAAAAATATCCTTTTATGGATCTATAATTTTTATTTAAAAAATAGATTAATTATTATTTTTATATATTTTTATTTTTACTAAAATTACAGACCACCAACACTAAAATATAAGGTTGATTGTCTTTTGAAGAAAAAAATACTATTTTTTTTTTAAACATGATGCACTAGAGAATAGATTCAATGTCAAGATGATATTTTTTTCTATTTTGGATAAATAGTCAAGAAAAAAAGTGGCTTCCTATAAAAACAAGTTTATTTTCAATACATGCAAATTATAAGATTTATTTATTTATTTATATCAAAATGAGGATAAAATTAATCCATCCACTAAAATTTCAAGCTATAAACATACACAAAATATTAAGTAAAAAATTACTATATAAAGAGCAATGTCCACTTAACCTCATTTTTAAACATTTTATCAACAACTAAATTATAGTGTTGAGTTTTTAAAAATTACATTCAAATGATTTTTTATTTTTTTCTAAATAAAATAAAATACACTTAAAAATTTACATTTCATTAGTTTAAATCATGTTCAAATTAAAAACTTAAATATCATTTTCTAGTGATTCGAGTTAAAAATTTAGATTAGTATTGGTCATTTCCTTTATAAAAGTGTGACAAAACATTGAAATTTCATCCCACATACTCTGTTTTAACCTTTTTAAAATTTAAAATAAATCCATGGGAGAGACAAAATTCATATTTCTATGTAAGATGATTATAATTTATTAGAAAAAAATTATTAATTAAAGGAGCCTTATATTGTACCCCATCTCATTAATAAGATTTATATGCTTTATCTCATCTTATAATCCCCCATCCATCACAAGAAGGAAAAAATAAAACTAAGGAATAAACCTTGTTTAGTCCATTTAAGGTGGGAGGATTTGTACTTAAAAAAGAAAGTCCAAAGAATAAAATACATGATAACAAACTATAATTTCTCGTAGATTAGAAAGGTTCATATATAGTTAAGGCATGTAGTGCCCTCCATTTGCGTTGGCTTTGTAATGCATTTCAACTCGTTGTGAGGTCAAGTATTGTTGGACTTTGAGTGCATTTGATTTATTCTGGTCGATAAATGTTTTTGATCAAATTATGACATTTAAATAGGATTATAAAATTAAAAGGTATAGTGGTTAATTAAAAGAAAATAAATAATTAAATAAATTAGTTTTATAAAATATTAAGTAAATAATTATTAATAAATAAATTAATTAATTGTTCTTTTAATGATATTGGATGATAATTAGTTGATTCAAAGGTAATTATCCCCAATGAGGTAAAGGGTAAATATTATTGCCAATATATTTTACTAGATTGGCATGATTTGAATTGGTTCAATTTATTCAGTTTGTGTTTTGAGGTATTAAATAAAGTAAAAAAAAAAAATTAAACAAAACTAAATGCAATATTATGTCACATTTAATTATAGACTCTTCGTAACTGAATCTGGTTGGAAGATAGAACATTTGGTAGTTGAAGAAAACGGTAGAATTGAACGCAGGGGGAACAATAAAAGGGTTGGGGGATTTGGCTTTTGTTTTGGGGAGAGAGGAAAGAAAAGTGCAGGGAAATCAATTGAGAATGCAGGGGGGGCATTGTAGAAGATACATGAATTGAGAAAGAGTAATCAAAGGTATGCTCCGCTCGATGCCCTTCGCAGAAAAATGATGTTTATATGTGAATCTCTGTATATTTAACATCCTTGCAAATGTCTTAGGTATATATTCTTTGAAAATAAAGTAGAACTGTTCTAATATATATGGTGATTGTATGGTCATTGAAAGGCATCTTTCATATTTTGTTTGTAACTCGGCTCAGAGTATTTTCTGTGGGATAAATACAATTCATCTAATTTTGATTCTCTGGTTCTTTTCCGCATTTAGTTCTTCTCTCAACATTTTTTAGCTATCCAAATTCAAAATATAAAATTAGACATGTGTCTTTGAATTGCATTAATCTACTCATTTCATTTGTGTTGTATCTCTTCATCTCTCAGAACATTTTCAAGTTATGCTACCGCTTCTCAACCGGTTTCTCTTGACATCATTAGCTATGTTTTATTTTTGTAAATTATTGAAACAACAACGGGTAGGAGGTTGGTTTCGGCCTGATCCATCGGAAGTCCTTTTGTGAATCTCCTAAATTTGTATAGACGTTAGCCTGTAGAGACTATGTTAAGAAGTGAATATTGGAATTTGAAATTTTCGCCATCTCTTGCATTATTATCTAATCCCAAATGTTATCTACAAGACTGATGGGACATGACTTCTCATGCGCCTCACCTTTCTCCTTTCCTTCCGTATCATGGATAATGCGTGAGTTTTGATAAAACGCAAGTAGACAGCGATATTTCCAAATTCCAAAATTCACTCTCTAAAATAAATGGCTTCTCACATTTTTGCAACCGTAACCATCTCAAACTTGGAGGAAGCTTGGTTCGTGTGTCTTCTCTGATGCCGTCAATGAACAGATTGTTCAAGTGAAGAAATTGAGGACCAATGAGCAGATTATTTAATTCTCTTGGTCTGCGCAATGTTTCAAGCCCTTGCCAGTTACCTCTGTTCAGTCGAAGCTGAGAGAAATTGATGTTATTGGATACAGGTTTAGATGAGCTTCTTCACATAGTCTGGTAATCTAAATTTATAAATCTCCCTGAAACCATTGGCAAAACCATCACAGCTGCAACGTTAGACTTGCAAAAGTGTAATAAATTAAATAGTCTCTCTGGTTTCTTTGACAACCTGTCACTGTTACGGCAGTTAGAGTTGAAACATTATACAGAATTAATAAGTCCCCCTGAAGTCATTGGCAACCCGTCATAGCTGCAACTTAAGACTTGCAAGGGTGTAGTGAATTAAAATGGTCTCTTTGGCTTCATTGATACCTGTCATAGTGGCGCACAGGAACCCGGTAGGGTGTGTAGATTTAAATAAATTTTCTGTTTCTGGTTGCAACCCGTTTCTGCTGGCGCGCCTGGCATAATGGAAGTTTAAAAGTTTAAATAATCCCTCTAGTTTCATCGCCAAATGTTAGAAAAGAATGTGATCTTGGTTGTAAAATTAAATAATTATACTTTATAATGAAATTGGTGACGCATTAGAGTATTGGGTAATAGAGATTGTTGTTTTATAAATGAATAGGTTTAAGGTAAATATTATGCGAAGGGTAAATTCTTTTATTGCTATGATGAAATGAATTATTATCTTGCTTTTAGGTAATATTCGTAATATTAGTAGTTAGGGAAATACATTGGCATTCAAGGAAGTAATCTGTAACATATTTCTGAGTACATCAGCAGTTAATAAGGACAGATTAGGGTCAATCAAGGGAATGGCATTCAAAATAAATAATAAACTGTCCTCAGAAAAGCAGCAGATATAATAGAGAGATTAAAGGAATATTTTCTGAAAGTAAAGCAGTCATATGAATATAAGGAGATATTAAGATCTAATAAAGGCAGATACACATTTAAAAGAGATATAAAAAGGAAAAGAATAAATAAGAAATATATTTTTGAATATTGTAGAGGATTAAATAACCTTCCTGATACCTTTGTTAACCTATCATTTCTGAAGCTTTTTGAACAAAATAGGAAACTTTAAAGACTTAAATAATTCCGTTGATTCTTTTGTTAATCTATTGGAGTGGCTACATCTAATCTTTAAGTCGTAGTTTCTTTCTCATGCATTTGTATTGTATAGTGTTAGTATTTGCCACGTAGAAGAATTAGTTATTAAATAAATTGGACTAAGTTGTATGTAAAAGATAACTATATTTATTTATTAGGTTATGTTATTTTGAGGAAGATTTACTTATCTATAATTCAGTAATAAATGGCCCTGATCTTATTAAATAGATATAAGAATGGGATTAAGACTAGAAAATAGGGAAGTAAGTCAATTATGCTTTAACTAAGGGATGACTAGATCTTATTGATATTAATTGTATTTTGCTTCTTCATTTAACCATCCAACATTGACAACTATGTGTATCGCTACTAAGGCAAGTTGACAAAAGGCATGAAGGTACACACCTTTTTGTAAGTTTGATTATACAAATCTAAAGTATGTTTATTTGATAAAATGTTAGAGAAATGTATTTCTTTAGTATTTCTTATATGTTTTATTTGCCACATTTTAGCCTTCGTGGTAACATCTCGTCATATTTTAATATCTTGTAGACTTTTTTTTTATGTAGTTGGTTACTTAGAATAAAATATTGCTACAATTACTTGTGAATTATTGTGCCAGGGAATGAATTAGGTAAATAATTAAAGTGAAAATGGTTATTTCGATAGGTTGCTTAGTAAAATATTATTTAACAAAAGATTTTAACGGAATAAACATTATTGAATTAGGTATTTAATTTTGTTGTAGATAAATGAACTGTGTATTTAGTTAAAGTAAATCGATTTATATGGTTAATTAAGTTTTAGGGTTCACTAAAGGAGGTAAGTGATTCTACATTTACATAGTTTCTTTTACTTGAAGGTTAAATGATAAAGTTATTTTTAAGTGAGGATAAATCCCAGGTTCATAGGTTAATTAATTTAAATGGTACTAATTAAATGTTAAATGGTTTTAATTACTTTTTTTTGTTATCTAATGAGTCTGTGAATGATAATTATTTATCAAACTACTATGTGAAATAATCCATTAGTATCGTCACCTTAGTATTATAATAAAGTTGTAATTTATAGAATTGTCATCTTAGTATTACATTTTAAAGTTATAATTAGGATTCGTATTAAGCAGTTGATGGATTTGGTTATCTTATAGATGATATAGTTATTTTAAATATAATTATTTGTAGTAAATACTCTCTTAATTAAATTAAGCGGATATGTTAAAATAAGTGGTAAGAACGTTGAAATAATGCTTAAATTAAAGGAAGGTCTTTATGGTTATAATGTGTGAGTAAATGTGTTTTAAACAAAGTGTTTTGATTACTGGTTTAAGTGATATTTAATTGTTTTAAGTTGGGTGTTATTTATGGGATATTTATGGAGATGTCTCGATGGCCTGTTCATTGTAAGTGTTTTAAGATAGTGTTCTTCAAGGTTGATGTGTTTGATGGTTTCCTTGTATGGAATTATGTGTGTAAAATGGGAACCCGTATTATTGTTCATGATGGTTTTAATTTGTGTTTGGAAGAGTATGCTTGAGAATTAGTGTCTTATGGCTTATAACATCATATTATATCTTCACTTTGCAATATTGTGATATCCTTAAACGATGGAAATGATTGATCGTTAAAATAATATTCTTTTTTGGTTTCAAGTTACTTCTTATTGAATGAATGGATATATTATATTTGAATTAGTGGATTTATGGATTGTTTTGATAGATCCTTTCAATGTGACTTTTCGTGAGTTGATTTTGAGTTAGGGACTTTCTCTCATTTAACTTACATTTCTATATGTTTTTTTTGCTCTCTACCTAAGTGGCAATTTGGTTAATGTTATCTTCGTAATGATTGATGGTTCTGCTTGAGTTGTTGATGAGTCAAATTGAAAAATTCTTTGAGTTATGGGTATTCCGAGAGGAGAAAATAGAGGTTTCCCTTGGATTTTTGATTTAGTTCGTATCAAAGTTGTTGATGTTGTTTAATGGAGTTGTTGATCTTATTTTGATGTATTCTCTCATTATATTTTAATCGCATTTGGTTCTTCAAGGTTTTACTTTTATTGTTGTCATATTTTCATGGGGAAACCCTAGTGTAAAATTTTTGAGAATCTTCCAGAGGTTTATGTTTATTGTTGGTTAATGTTCCTCCTTTTTATGTGCCTTGTTGTGGCAAGTGTTTTGGTTTCATGATTTGGAAGGGTTGTACATGAATCGTTGAGATTGTGCTTATGTATTTATGGCGAGATGGGTAATGCCTCGCATGCTGCTCTGTCGTGATATAATGTTCTTGTTATGTTGTACAACCCTTGGATTTTGGTTTTTATGTTTTGAGTGTCTAGGGAGAGAAAGTGGCTCTAAGTGGGTGGTCGGCGCACAAAGGGGCGCTAGGATAGCTCTCATTAGAGTGAAATTAATAAGTGATAAATTAAATAATTAATTAGGGGGTGGGTAGAATCACATTAAAAAGATAATTGATGCCTCGTCCTCCGTTTAGTGCTATCACAGGCTAAAGGGGATTGAGAAGGCCATGGTTGGCAAGATCGTTACCTTGTCTTCATGAAAGATTAACGATTCCGCATGAGCAACCCTATGGGGCGACACCTTGAGATAGGTAGTCTGGATAACCATAGATGGAGGTGGCTCCTAGCACTCAGATTGTCTGGATAATTCGTCAGTAGATGGAGGTGGCACCTTGCGATAGTGGTAGTCTGGAGAATCCATGTTAAGCCATGCGATGACACTCTCCTCTAACACTCCTTCTTATGTTGCTTCTTTGGGAATCCTCTCGAAGTGGGTCTTTGTCTTGAACTGATGGATCATAGTTATTTGAGATGATTTATGGTTTTACCCTATTTTATCTATGGTGTATTCTATGGTCTTGTATAAATCTTGTTGATAATTTGAGTTTCGACCTTGTACTCTTATGGTACTGTGATATGATGTTATTGTGTTGGTTAACTGCAATTTGAAAATTGTATTATGTTTATTTATTCGGCTTGATTTGGAAGTGTTTTATGATCTTCCTTTGGTTACTTGTTTACTAGTCATTGCTTTGATTTATGAGATGAGATTTATGACTTTGAGTTATTATGTTGACTCTTGGATGTGGTTGATTATGTCATTATAATTCTTGAGTGTTATGATACCTTTGTATGTTGTTGAGTTTTGTGGTGCCCTGATTGGATGTTCTTGGTTGAGGTCTCTTTCTTGTTAGCTCCTAGCATGGGGGGTGGGTCTTCGGACTCACATGGTCGGGTGGAACGTGCCAAGCACCCCATTGGGTCCCCAGTCGAGGATTGAGAGGTGTGGATTGGTGCTTGTTGCGGCGACTCCAGAGTTGTATCTATCTTGGAGCCAGTTTGATACTGTGTATTCATCTATTCATTTGTATCATGATTCTTGTTGTATGGTTTCCATTCATGGTTGGAAACACTTTTGTATCATTGTACTTCTTAAACATTGTACTGTAATGTAATGTAACATTAAACCTTGTGCAGAGATTGTCCATGGTGGTTGTTATTTAGGGTGTTGAATTAATCATGTATTTATGTACATAGATGGTTTCTTATTATTGATCATCATGTATGTGTTATATTTGTTAATGTTTACTTTGTTATGGATTATATTTTTGGATTTTATTCTTTATTGTTGTTGTATGGATCTAAGTTGCGTAATGACTCTTCGTGTACCCCAAAGGATGTATGTGTTAGTGAATTTACTTAAATGAAATTCATGTTACGACTTAATGTGTATTACATGTATGCTATGTTTTCTTTAATAAAAAAAAAATTGTGTTGTAATTATTGTGTTGTTGTCCTTTGGGGTTTGTACGGCGGGGCGTTACAAGGCATATATTGGCAATAGTACTTACCTCTTGCACGCACAATGGAAGGTGAGGAATTTAGGAAAAAAAATCAACACTTCCCATCTAAAGATATGCATTATATTTTATTTCACTCCACCTTCCACCTAGTCATAGCTTGCTCTTTTCTATATTTTTCCTTCTAGTAGGAATTTTAGATTGCACAGTATAGTTTAACATTTGCAAGCCCTATGGTCCAAATAATTATCATCATTATTCTCTTGCATTTAAAAATAAATAAAGTTAAAATCATAGGTTTAAATTGATCCTAGTCTTAACTATGATCCATTCAAGTCTAAACACAATAAATTTTCAAATCTATAATACCCAATAGAAAGTAATAGGTAGTTCTTACCATCTCTCCTTGGTAGGGGGAAGCCTTAGGAGTTAGTTACCATTTTTTTTGCACTTATTCCCTTTCCATACTTAGCCTTCACTGATCATATCTCACTTCTTATTAATAGTGTAGGGTTAGGTTTAGGGGGTCCAAACTCTAATTTCATAAATATGAAAAATAACATGTATTCCTATTATAATCCTTATTTTAATGTTTTGTTGCATCTTACTATTTGTATGAGGTTATATTATGGGAAATAAAGATCATAATCTTCAAAATTTATAGTGGATCCTAAAACAGAATGCAACTATAAAGTTAGAATTTAAAGAAGACAAACATGCAAAAAACACACATGCACATGGTAGGTAACAAAATGAGTCTATATTAATTACTACATGGCCATCCTTGTTGACAAACTAATACTTTACACTAGGTTTGAATTGTTGTCCATCTCTTTTGGTCTAATTCTAGAAGATACCAATAAATTTTGTTGCTTTATACATTAAAATTTAGTCTAAGTAGTTAGTATCTATACTTGATGAATATTCTTTATCATTTTATGCAACTTAATTTAAAAAGCATTTCATCATTTTCCTATTCCCACTTGATTCCCTAAAATATATATTTTAAGTTTAGTAAGTCATCCTATGTTGAGTTAGTTGGCAATCTCCCTAACTCAAAATATCATAAAGAGAAACCACATTGTTAGTACCATCTACATATCATATAATTATATGTCATAGTAAGTTGCATTTGTGAAATAAAATATGTGAGCTCACTATATCATATCCATTAAAATATTTGTATATATCCTTACATATTGCATATTTGATATACATCAAAGCAATTTAAAATGATCCAAAACACAAGTATAAGATGACATCCATTATAATATATACATACATAATATAAAAGTCAGATTCTAAGCTAACCATATAAAAAAATTATAATGAAGTCTTAGGAACCATAAACTATATATAGATCAAATACCAATTCTCAAGAATCAAAGCTATATATCAAGTACATGAGAATATCACTACATTGAGTATGTAGACTCTAGCAAGGGAAATTATAAGTGAAGTACATCAACTATAAAATCTACCCATGTAGGAGGGTAAAGAAAGTGAAAAATGCCTAAGGGCATAAGGAGTGAAAAAAATACTCAATTGTGTCTTTGTAGCATATAACCTCTAGTACTATTTCTTTATTGTCTCCTCCTACCATTTGTGTATTTGATTGTAAATGATTCCTCTAATTTTATCCTTGAGAAGGGATTGGTGTGAGAACTAGAGTATGGTAATGACTCACTATCCTAGCTTGTGCTTCAACATGTGATTGCAAATGAATCCCAAAGTTATCCATCTCTCAAATAAAGGAAACCTTAGTCTCTAGTGCTACAAATATTTTCCTCTATAATATTCCAACCAACCAACCTTACTATCTCTTTCCTAACATGGTAGGTAGAATAAATAAAAATGTATGTCAAATAACTAGTGATGGAATCCCTGTATCCAATATAAATTTCTCTCTATATTATCCCATAGCAAGGACTATACATCTAAGGAATTAATCATTAAATTATTTTTCCATCCCTCAATAATGCTTGTACAATTAAGGCCAGAGAAGAAAGAAGAGACTCATTCTAGTTTTAAATTGATAATCAATTTGAATATTCACCAATAAAAGTAAATGAAGGATGTACTAATAAGGATATTTTGGATACCCTGTAGAATCAAAGGAATTCATCTAATCCTCTTTCATTTGAGTGGTAGAAGTGGCCTAGCATACTCCTAGTGCCTCATTATCCACTACTATCTCCTAATAATCTAATCCACCCTTATCTTGGTATTAATTTTGTAGGATACATTCCTCATCATTTTCTTCCGCTCGTCTTAGTTACTCTATGAATTTTAAACTAAGTGAAACCTAAATTGTCAAATTTGTCTCTAGGATCGTGTTTATAAGGTTCGTGTAATAGGTGTCCTTGGAGTAAGAGAAGTCAACATGAAAATTCCTTTTGCCTCTATCATCTACAAAACAGATCAATAGCATGGGTTAATAATGGGAGAGTATATAGGAAAGTACTTTCTAGCTACTAAAGGACTCCTCAAATGGAATGAATTTCAACTAGTCCATTCTTATTTTTCAAGGAGCACACTCATCAATAATAGGATTAAAAACTTATATCTCCCATCCATCTTACCTCCATGTCAATGCAAGAGCTAGTAATAAAACCATCACTTATAAAAGTTACCACCATTAGTGTGGTCATGTCAAAATTTCCCTCTATACAACCTCATTATTGTAGGATCTATAAGATATGTACACTCATCGAATTTTATGTTCATAAGGCCTAAAATTATCTAACACCTATAACATTGCCAAAGTAGAGTGACCCACACATGATTCACTACAAGTCTCTATAGACTAGTGCTAAAATTTCTACTCCATAATGAAAGGAAGCAAGGCACATGAAGATGCTTCCAACACTAAAATATGAGGAGAGTGTTGTGCTTGAATTTTAATCTATTAATAATTACAAAAATAAAAACATATATAAACATAAAATATACAATATACCATAGCACAAGTGTACATAGGGAAAACTATTTTGAGAAAAAAACATATATAAACATAAAATATACAATATACCATAGCACAAGTGTACATAGGGAAAACTATTTTGAGAAAAAAACCTATACACTAAAGAAAACCAATGTATAGTCAATAAATAACATAGTTACAATACACTTACAAAGTAATCCTTCATAGGAGTATCAACAACTAGAGATTTGGAGTGGAATTTGATAACTTAATAATATCTTCAAAGATCTCACACAACCTCTATCTCAAACACCTAATATATGGGAGATAAAATATATGAAAATATCAAATGGTAAGTATAGAACCATGAGCTAAGACCACCTAAAAAATGACACCTAAATCCCAAATCTCAAGATGGGTTGACAAGTTTAAAATATCATATTCCTTCTAATTATCATAACCTTGTTATAACCAACTCACCAAATTAGGTGTTCTATTTTGGTTCCATTATCTCCAATGAAATATGCCTTGTGATGTGTCATAATTCACATCATAAGTTAGTAAACAAGTGTAACTCCTGGGTGAAAGTTCAAAGTCATGTCACATTTTTTTAAGGAAATAACCAACACTAATTCAAAATTTTAACTTGAATTACTTGAAAGTGGCATATATTTTTTTAATTTTTATATGATTAAAAAAATTAAATATATATTTTAGTGTTTTTTATGTTTAAATATTAATAGAAAAATTAAAAATTATTTGAATATAGTTGTTTATAAAATTGACATTATAGTTTAGTCACTAATAAAATGCTAAAAAATGAGGTTGAGTGGGACATCAATCTTTATATAGTTATTTTTTTCTTCCTTCAAAACTTAAGTGTATTTATAATTTGAAACATTAGTACATGGATTAATTTTTCCCCCATTTCAATAAATAGATTTATGTAAATAAATATTAAAATTTATGTGTATTGAAAACATAATTGTTTTGATGGGACATAATTTATCATCTTAACTAGTTATCCAAAATAGAAAAATAATAGCATATTGACATAGAATCTCTTCTCTAGTGCATCATATTCGTTTTATTTATTTTTAAATAAAATTTAGTAGTTTTTCTTGACAAGATAATCAAACTTAAAATTTGGTGTTGATGACCTAATTTTGGTAAAAATAAAAAAGTAGATCTACAAAAGGGTATTTTTATATTTTAAAAAAATATTTACATGAGTAGGAATTGAGAAAGATTCATTTTTTTGAATAATTTCTTTTTTTATAAATTAGCCCCAAAGTGATGCTACATGTGTATTTATTGGACACTTGTAGTTGAAAAAATTGTGGCCCATATCTAATTTAGCTAGAATGAATCCAACTAGGCCATATGTTTGACCAAAATTGAATTTTATTTTGAAATAATTAAATTAAGTTATGTTGATAAGTTGGCTTGATGTGTGATGCAAATTTTAACTTTCACCCTCTCCCTTACAACTCTTTTATGTTCTCAACATGTTTTTAAATTTCCCATGCAACCTTCTAGAGGCAATAAATTTTAATCCAAGAGGATAATTGGGCCCATTTTATTAAAAATATGTAGATCTCAAAGAGACTACATAACAATCAGTAGCCTTGATAGTGCCAAACAACATAGAATATTTATTTTGGCCAAAACCAACTCTATCTAGCCCAAAAAATGAGTTTTTCTATTTTATAACTCAAAAATTATATTTTATAATTTTAATAGCAGGAGCAAGGTTAAGACACCTTTCTTAACACCTACTTGAAAATATTAACCCTACTATATCTCTTGAAAGATTAATGGTCAACACATATTAGTGCATAGGAGTCTTCTTGCCCCTCAACAAGAAAATTACAATAAGATTGATTAAGGCCTTCTATAGGGGTAGAATAACATGTGAAGGAACTAAGTAAATATGAATCCTCAACTTATCTCTAAGATGATTTTGCCCTAGGAAGCCATCCCACTCTAATATTTGTCCCTTGGAACCTACCTTAGGTAATGCCATTCTATCTCTATACATAGTAACTTTTAGGATTGGATACACATTGTAGGGAGTGAAATATTTTAAGTTAGCATCCTAATAAGTTAAAATTTGGGTTTCAAAGTTTTAACACATAGAACTCTAACTCTTTATAGGATGGTAATGTTAGTTCTATCTAATACCTAAATATCTATCACAAACTAGGAGATTTCTCCCTAGTAGCATTCCTTTAGATGTAAATTTCTTGTAAAATTAGTAACCATGTTATCCTTACAGTAAAGCTCAAAAAAATTTAAACTTAAAGCACCAAAAAATTAGAAAATTGTGAAAATTCCTTAGAAGATCATTAAACTTAAAATATAGCCTACAATTGGTGAAAATTTCCCAAACACTATAATTTTGGAAAACTTTCTAGTTGTTCTTAAATAATAAGAGAAATCAAGAAGGTAATTTGGGTGACTTAGGGAAAGCTACAAGGTGTCCAACCCCCTAAACCTATGTGACTATGTAGGTCCAATAGGGATAATCCTACTCATGCCATGTACAAACCTTAGGTACCCCAAAGCATATAAAGTTCAACAAAAAATGATAAAATAAAATGATAAAATATTGCAAACCTAAAATTTAGTGTAAGCAACAAGTATAACTAAATTCAATAGATAGTTTTAAGATAAATAAATAGGAATGTAAAATAGAAGGAAAAGATGTGGTTTTCCCCAGTTCTCTCACTTGATGAACCACATGAGGTTGAACTCCTACCATTCAACCAATCTCCACGACTCTAGCTCTCCTTAGACTATTTGATTGTTATATTTTGTTACCATTCAACCAAGATACATATTTTCACCCCTCTCTAAGTTCTGTCCCCTCTCTTTATTATGACATGTACATAAAAAAAATGATCTATTTTCCCAAAAAAATTTACCTTTATTTTATATTTTAATTTTATATCTTATTTTTCTCATTTTTTTCTATAGATTAGAGTGAGTGGTTAGATAGAAACCAAACCATGCACAAATGATAAGCTCTCTCATTATTATTTTTCATATTTATCCATGGTCATATTACATATGATTTATTTATTTTTGCAAGTTCAAATACAAGAAAAAAATAAATAAGTAAGTTTAGGTCCCACAAGCCTATTTAAGGGAAAAAAACCTACCTTTTATGCCAAATTTTATACCCGAGGAAGCAATATATAAGTACCCAAAATTAGATGGATCTAAATAAACAAAAAATGATAATTTTTAAATCTATGCATGACCCACATGACATACTCATTCTCTTCTTAATATTTTTCACCTTGATGGAAGTGCCCCTAGTGTTCATGTACCCTTCATCAACTATCCTTGTCCTTTACTTTTCATCTTCCTAGTATTTCTAACCTTCTCACCATTAGAGAGATTGATTGCATTCCTTAAGCTATAGGGACACCCAAGAGACCTTAGGGTCGTGCCTAGGTGACCAATACTAGTAAGAGGGGTCATCCATACCTCAACATATATGACCTTGTCATCTTTTGAAATGGCTATAATTCATTCATATTTTCTTTGTTTCCTCTATTTTCCTTCCCAAAATTCCTTTTTTTAGAGGGAGATGACATGTTTTATTTCCTTATTAATTAATTTATTTAAAGCTAAGATTAATTTCCCTCTTTGGCTTGATATTTCCTCTCCTTGTTTCTTATATAAACCCCATTTTCTCTCATTTTCAAGGGAGAGTATTAAAGAAGATAATTTTGCAAAAAAATTATTGAGTGACTTTGAATCATTTTTTCTTTCCATAGGATAGAAATTTTGATAGGTTTCCTTTGCAATTCTTTATTTTTTGCATCCCTATAGAGCATCCCCTAATGTGTAATTAACTGATGTAGATAATCATACACTTGGCTTAATGAACCTACATGCATGTGACTTAATGAACCTACATGCATGCGACTTAATGAACCTACATATCCCCAAATTAGGTGGTTCATTATTCAAGAGAGGACTTTATTGAATTGTCAACTAGGGAGTTGTAGACTTAAGATGATGCTGGAACTACATATGAATTCAAGAATCCTAGACTTCCTATATCAATGCGTATAGGTGATTAAATAGGACTAAACTTATCAAAAGCTTCTAACTAAAAGTAATTCCTATCTAAAGAATAGGGTAAGCAATTACTAGTTAGTGTTAACTGCTACAGGTACTTATCATTCATAGACTATAACTAATGACTATTTATACTGCAACATGTCCTAATTCAACTAATCACTTTATAATATTGAACATAATGTAAATTGGAAACTTCAATTTTAAAATTTCCATATAGCATTCAATGTAATGTAAACTAGAAATTATAAATTAGAAACTACAATGCATAATCTCATTAATCATCTAAACTAATGTGGGCTCTACAGTACCTCAAGTGTCCCATGCTTGAGTTGTTGCATCCCATAGTATCTTCTTCAATTACTTAACTTAGAAAAACATGTACAACTAAAATATATTCTTTATTATATTCCAATCATACACAAAGTTCTGAACGAAATGTAACAAATATTTCAAATTCAATTTAATTCATGCAAAGATCTAGTTGTGTGGTTTCTTGACAAAGTACCCCTCCTATATAGGGTCTATGAGAGTCCACTTATTCCAAAACTATAAAAAGGCTAAAAGCAAATGTCAACTCTCCCATGAAAACATGAAGAGGACTAGGTATTTTATTGTAACAAAAAATAATGACTAGTGAGAACAAGAATGTAGAAGTCTAATAAAGACTCTACACCATTTAAGATAACCATTATAACTTGGAAATGTTCCCAATAGGGAATCCCTTATTATAACTGCTATTCCTTGTTGAAACGGACTTCTACTTCCTCCATAATTTATTGAAAAGATGGGGTGACACATGAAAATCCATATTCACGTCCTCAAATAATTGCCTATATCTCATTTTGGGAATATGCACGTGTTATAGCAGATTGACTCTTATGTCTGTGTTGAACTATCATCCTTTTGCTACGGGTTGATAGATTTTTCAATGTAGGGGTTAGTCTTATTTCTTAAGGCATTTTTTCTTGCTAGAAATTATGATTAATTATGAAATTCTATTGAACTCATAGACATTCAAATTTATCACACACATTCATTAATATAATATATATCATCTTCAAATGCTTTGAAATATTTAAAGTATATGAAAAAGGTTTGTTAATGTCATTTGAAGTTTAGTAGAAATGAGATAAAAACATGAAACTATTGCAAGGAAATTGGACATTCTTATGACTCATCAATCCTTTTCCTAAATATTCGATCATCTTAGGAGATTGTAAGTCCCTCTATAAATTCCAATCCGAAATCCAAGTCTCTAGGAAGCTAATGATATCTTCCTGACCAATCCCCATTTAGGATTTTCCATTTCCATCAAGTAAGGTACCCCAAGGTTGAAAGATGAGAAAATACTTTAGATACAAAATGATGAACTCTTTGAGGATATTAATCATTCATCTTCTATGTTCTTTTATTTTAAATATTTTATTTTCTTAGTAATTAAACCAATTATTTTACCTAAGAACTACAATTACTCTATTATTATTATTTAGTTTCATTTAAATTCTTCATTAATTTATTAGGTAGATAGATTTATATTACTCCTTTATTTTTCTTTTAAGTAGATTAAGTCGATTTGAAAATATCTATCAAAAATACAAAAATAAAAGAACAATATTGATCGCATTTGAAAAGTCATATAAAATTTGTTAATTACAAATAGTTAATTACATCACATTTCAAAATAAAAAAAAATCATAAAATATTAGCGTATATTGCATCCAAAAGTCATATAATTAATTAGAAATTTTTTATTTTAGAAAAAATAATTTAGCTTAGTTTCCTTTCTCACATGAATGTAATTTACTCTTCACTTAAAAGCACCGAGAAATACAATAGAGAAAATGCCATTGAGCCCATCATAAGGGCATCAATAATGTCAACAAATTGTCAAATGAAGTAGGGAAACATTCAACAAGATGTAAAAAATTAATTAAAAAATGAAAAGTAAAATGCTTAGATCAAAGAAAGCAAATAAACTCACCAAGAATCATGCTTGTTCAACTTTCCTATTTTTCATTTAGCTTTTCACACCAAATGTGCCTAGGGATTAAATACAATTATATTGAGCTGGTTTTGGATGAGATACAAGAAAGTGTCCCCCTTCTTAGGAACATTTGAGAAGAAAATGAAAAATAATATATAAGGGAAGAGTTTGAAATAAGAGAAAATTTCTTTTGGATAGAGCTAATCGAATTTATCGATAAGCATCTTGAAGTAATAACACTCCAAAGAGATACAAAATAATGTGTGAACATACCAATAGTTCAACATCCAACCATGCAAAAAAATTAATAGTTTTCCATCTAGTCCTCCTTCCTCATGAGGTGAATAAGCCTAGTGGCATGATTCATTTCAACGATAGCATTTCCACTCACTAGACTCTCCAAATTTAAGATGGTAGTGAATTGAATTTTTCATTGCTTGATTGGCTTTTTACATGAGACCGGGAGTATATTGGGGCTTGGCCATTAAGCAAGGGTGCATTGAAATATGATGATTTGAGTTCATGCTATCACTTTTAGGGTGAGGTAGATTTAGAATATCACAATCTTAGAGTTTGAATTGACATGCAAAACCCTAAAACTTAATTTTGAGCCTTACAAGGTTAGTATCGGCTATTGTAAACTTGACCTTCCATGTAGTGTTAAATCTGAGGTGCATGGAAATTCTATGATAAAATGTGCTCCTAAAAATTACTTGTCTTTTCCTTCCTAGCATATGGATCTATCACTTCGTGGTGTCTAGAGACATTATTTAAGTGTTTGTCAGCTTAATAGGTGAATGTGTTCTCCTAGGTTAAATCCCTTGACAAGCCAAATGAATGATCTTTAGATATCTCAAAGAGAATATTTATAAACACGCATGTGGAATATATGATGATGGTGCACTTTTATTCCTTTATTATCCTTTAAAGATGAAGCATGTTCTAACAATTCATCTTCTAGCATATGATGATCATCAATGGAATTAAGTGCACATTGAATGCCTTTAAATACCATGACGTAGGAATATGCTACTCTTATATAAACATGTGTTAGGTTGACTCATAACAACAAATATAAGAGGGTGGAAAAGTTGGAATTTGAATTTAAATTTGGGGTCTTGGGTTTTATGAATCATTCTTATGCTCCTAGGGATTAACTTGGATTAATTCCAAGTGTTAGACAAATAATTTATGCAAGAATAAGATAATGATTTTGAGATGGGGAATGGATATATAAAAAGAAGTAGCAATATGAATGAAATAAAGATAAGTAGAAAATGCCTTTATGATAATAAATAAAAAAATGAAATAAAAATAGATAATAATTGAACTATAAGCCTATTTGACATAAAAAAATCAAATACCAATATATTATATTATAATATTCTATTAAAATAAACATAAAACACCATTGCAAATACTTCACAAGTTTGAATTCATGAAGATGCTTATATATAAAACTGATTTAAAAAACTACACAACTATAACCCAATATATTATATTATAATATTCTATTAAAAAAAATAAACATAAAACACCTTTGCAAATACTTCACACGTTTGAATTCATGAAGATGCTTATATATAAAACTGATTTAAAAAACTACACAATTTTATTAAAATATCTCAGTGGAAATATCGTGATTCTACGTTTGAATTTCTTAGAAGTTTTGGTATAATTTCTTAATAATCCCAAACGGAACTTTCATATAATTTGGGCTGTCAGCCATGAAAGGACGGCGAATATTCATTCGAACATCAAAGCGCAAAAGAAAGATTTTTACTGAACTTGTACAATTGACGGACGTGTGCCTGTTTTTTTTGTCGCTTCACCTCCGTAAGAGACTTGTACATATGCAATGTTTTACGTGCCCGGCTTCTCCAATTTCCACCATAAAATAAGTATATATTTTTCTTCATGTCATACTCTGCTAAAATGAAAAGATCTCTCAGCCTATTGAAAAGGAAAATTCTAGCCTTGTTATCAGTAACAGTGGATCTGAAAGCGATATGAGTGGATAAGTACGACAGAAGCGTCATTGAAATAATGATCGTTGCAAGTGGGAGAGCGGTGGGGGGCTACGTTCAAATTTGACCCCGGAGACTCTTACCATGAGAGTTACAGGAACAGGCAATAAGTTGTAGAAATAGGAACAGTAAAGTTAGGAGGAGGTTTAATAGGTCTTTGCTCTGTCTGTAAAGTTAAATAGTTTTGAATGGATTCAATAGGAATAGAGTCTCGTCTCGATATCATAAGGAATGAGGTAGTATAGGAGAGAAGTCTTCTTGAGTGTAAGATCTTGACATCATAAGGAATGAGGTGGAATAGGAATGAAGTCTTATTGGGTGTAAGGTCTCGAACATCGCAAAGGATGAGACGGAATAGGAATGAAGTCTTGTTGAGTGTAAGGTCTCTGACATCATAAGGAATCAGGCAGAATAGGAATGAAGTTTTATTGAGTGTAAGGTCTTGACATCATAAGAGAATGAATGAATGAATGTTTTTAATCACGTCCACGAGGCCAAGCAGCCTATGGGACCCACAGATAGCAAGCGAAGAGACGTGAACCCCAGAAAAAGCAAAAAAAAACCTATGTTTCTTTTTCTTTCTGCATTTTGGATCTTCTGCTGTGTATCTTGACCAAAAAATCTGCAAACCCTATTATCTTCTCTTCTTCAAACAGATCACCCAATTTGTTCCCTTTTGATGTCTCAGTATAATTGATCTGAATGTCCTTGTAAGCCGAACATTCCCTGATGTAGTGCCATTCTGTCTCAACCACTCCTTGAGTGCAATATCTACACCTTCTGTCTGCCCACTCCTCTTTAGGTATCATCTACCTTCCGGTCTCACATCTAAGCTGGTGCGAACTTGTTCTAATCTGAGCTATCAACATTTTCGCTTTCCATTTTATTTCCATTCCGATGTAGGTCTTTTGTGTGTGGTCATGTGTAGGGTTAAAATGTTTGACATAGTATTCCTTCTTCCTCCCAAGTGGCCCTTTCCACATGCTTTCTTTGAACTTTCCTTGCACATACCTTTTTATTTCCCTATTGGCATTTGGACACTCACTTATGCTAATACCCCACTTGCTCATCCATTTGATATTCTGTTTCATCCACGTGCTCTTTCTTCTATCTAATTTTTCATTTGCTACCATTTTTGGCCAGCGATGAGTCTCCATGTTATCTAGTCTTCTTAGATAGCTTAGCAACCGAAACATAGCAGACGCTTCAACAGGGAAAGCCCCGGCCTCAGCTAGAACAATCTCGTAAGGGACAGTAGATTTAATCCTGAGACTCTGTGTGATTAAATGTTTTTGTAATCTCTCTATCTGTCAGTGTTGCTACCCCAAACTTCACATCCATATAGCAAACGCTTCAATAGGTAAGATTGTATTCCACTTACTTTGACGAAATAGATATTTCTTGATCCTTGACAAAATAGATATCTCTTGATCCTTAACTTACAACCAGAAATATTTCCACGGACAATTTATACTTGTAAATCAGATAATAAAACTATCCTTTAAAAAAAGGAGATTTTGGTCATTCAATTTGAATTTCCACCACCACCATTGCTGCTCTGAGATAGGCTCCCAAGATAGGCTCCCAACTAATAAGTATCTTTTAGAAAAAAAATTCCTCCTTTTGTTCTGGGGTTGATCATAGGAAACATTTTACATTGATCATTTTTACGTCGGTTAATTTGAACTTCTATCTTGCTACTGGTAGCGTCGTACATCTCCATAGTCGCTCAGCTGCCGTCAGCCGCTGGTCCCATGCGATTGACCATTAAGTACGCCAGTGGAGATCCAGTACAACAAGTAAGAAAAAAGACAAACATAGACCATTGGCTACCGGGTAGGTATATATCTCCATAATTATTGCTTTGCATTTGTAGTAGGTGGCCACCTAGAAAAATCTGGTAGATGGAAGGCCGTCTTCTGCGCTTAATTCACAATGTAAATGATTTTTAGCTGGGGACGCAACGTGATTCATGACAAATTGACAATAGAATTGACGCAATGTTAACCAGATTGAGGTAAACTCATTTTCAGTAACTTGGACCGACATAGCACATTGAGTAAGAAATGTGATAGCGCACCTAGCCCTACTCTATAAGTATTCGTGTGTGGTCGTAAGCTTAGATAGACCCATGGAAGATCCTTTGAAGGAGGCTATTGAAACGACACCCCTGGTCTCATAATTGGCATTCGACAAATGATCGATACAGGTTGGGGATTCGAAGGGCTCAAGGGCTTTCAAGAGCCCACATGCCATAAAGAGGTCTAATAAAGTAGATAGTCCATTTGAAGACACAACTCTTATACATATTTAAATCTAGAAAATTGGAGAAACATTGAAAGAGATGTTAGCTTTGACATGGCTTCTTACCTTTGTGTCGAGATAATGAGAACCAATGAATTTTTTGAAAGATTGTTTTAATTTTTTACCAATGAATGGCTTCTTAGCTTTAATTTTTTGAAAGATTGTTTTAAATAAGAAAAATAGTTTTCAAATGTTGTTTTGAAAGATTGTTTTAATTTTTTACAAAATATTAATTCAATATAAAATTAAAAATAATAATAAGTGTATTGTATTAAAAGATTGGAATTGCATTTACACTATGGGTTTTTGTAAGAAAGAAGTAATTGTATTGCATTCAAAGATTGGAATTGCATTATATATCATTGGTCTCATGGACCACTTTGAGGGGATAACCTTCTTTGAACAAACTCAATAAAATAAAAAATGTGGTGTCTTTTCAATAGTTGCATTATATTTATACTAATTTTACTCAAACTAACTACTATTTTCAAAGAACATGTGATTATTTTTAATGGATCAAAGGATGGCTTACAAAGCATATCTTTTGGTTGAGAAACTCATTAAGATGGTGTTGATCAACCTTTTGTTTCTTATGGATCTAGAACATTTGAATATTCACAAAGAAAATGAAGAATATTATCTCACAAGTAGAGGGTAGAGTTAAAAACATGTATTGGAAAACTACTTAAAATGTAAGAGATAAGATATGGTGGCTTCTACCCACATATTTCTTCATTTAGGTTCATTTTTATAGTTTTGTGGTATGAGGCATTATACAAACATTTTCTAGAGGTAACCACTTGATCCAATGTTATTTCTCAAAGATAAAATATAGGATATATGTAACTTCCAAATATATTTTTTTGACCATATATTTGGGGTGATATCTAGAGCTCATCTTCAAGGTTGTTCTGGATTTACCTTTCTAGAAATGGCTTTTAAATGCTAAATCATAAGCTAGGACAATAAAAGAGAGGGTTCTATGGAAATAGAAAATTTAGTCAAAAAAGGTTTGCCAGATGGTTGAAGAGGTGTATGGGTGGGCAAGGCATATTAGTGCACATATTTGGAGAGGTAAGCCATCACCACAAGGTTCACCAATTTTATTTGATTCTTAAAGGCCCTCAATGAGACCCATGGAAATAGAATCTAGAGCTATGTAGGAATGGGTAGTGGTTGGAGTAACATTACCACTTGTAATCAAGGGAAAATCAGAATTGTTAGAGGGTTAGCACAATAACATTAAAATCCATTGAAATAACAAAGCACAAAGGAAATCAATATGAAAATAAAAGGAATAATGTTACCATAAATCTTCATCTTCCATGCTTCACCTTTGTTACACCTTCTAGTTTGCAGCAAATCGAATGAGGCCCTCAGATTTCCAATGAGCACCTAGACTAATGTCAAAGCCCTATGCAAAGGTTGAAGGATTTATATAAAAGAAATGACCTCACAATAGACTAAAATGACAATGACTGCAAATGACAATAATAATAACCTAAGTTGACAGAATGAGCATGAGATATGAAATAAGAACAAAATTGCCATTTTATAAAAACTACAATTTTGAATGTGTGGCCAGGATGAGAAGATGACAAATACCCTAGAATCAATGGTCAAGATTGAATGTTGTAGTATGGACTAGGGTTAGGTCAAAATTAGGGCAAATGATAAGAAATGAATGGTTGAGATCAAATTATGAGATAATTCAATCAAGGGCCGAAATTAAATGAGATGTCAAGAGATAAGATTTGATGTGGAAGATAAGATTGGCACAGAAAAAGAGGTGATAGGAGAAATTAAATAATAAAAATTATTTAATTGGTGACCAATGAATAATTAAATAATAAAGATATTATTTAATTATAGAGGAATGTGACAAAAGAATCATTTTGAAATTAAATAATGATTTTAATTCAAAATTCAAGAGAATGGACAAATTAAATAAATAAAATTTATTTAATTTATGAGAAGAAGTAATGAATAATTAAATAATTAAAATAAATATTTAATTATAGTGGAAAGTGGACAAAAATTAAATAAATAAGAATCTATTTAATTTTAGAAAGAAGGGGACTTAATTAGTGGCGTAATTAAATAAATAAAATTTATTTATTTAATAATCAGAAAGAAATAAATGACAAAGGGGAATTAAATAAATTAAGAAATTTATTTAATTAAAGGAAGACAGACAATTAATGTATTTAATAAATAAAATTTATTTATTTAATAATCATGAGGAATAAATGACATGAATTAATTAAATAATTATGAATTATTTAATCAATAGTCGAATGTGGACCAAGGACATAATTAAATGACTTAATTATGCTAGGGCGAAAGTGGTAAAAATGAAGCTTACTTGAGCTAGGTCATTTTTAGGTGTCTACATTTTGCCCCTCTTTGTCATAATGTCGCTTGTCGCATTGTGACAAAGAAAATAAGTCAAAAAATGCCCCAATGCAAAATAAGATGAGGAAGAATGACGAGGAGGGTTGCGTATGCCCCCTCGAGAGGACATACAGGTTCCAAGAACATGAGTGTGCTCTCGAAATTGATGAGAAGACTAGAATATGAAGAGATAAAGAAATGTTAGTGCAAAAGATATGGATGATGATATGGATGCAATGCCTATATGAGACGAGTGAGAGAAGATGACAAGACTAAAGAAGATGCATGTTAGTTCCTAGAACAAATCCTTCAAAACATTGCCATAGGACTAATATTTATTGCTCGTAATCATCATTGGCGGTAAAAATGACACAAATGGACAACAAACACAATGGCATGACGTAGACCAAGGTGTACAAGGTCATTCACTTGAAAAATAGACAGTCACAGACAATGAATGTCCTAACTCATACTAAGGGCGAAGTTGACCCAGTCTTTTTGTCAAGACAACCACAGACAGCAGTCAGAGAAAATAAAATAGGCCAGGAGATCGTCATCGCACCTCTAAATCCTTCATGGGACATCCTCGAGGTAGCTAGTAACATGACCAAAAAGACAAGACAATAAAAATATAAGACAAAATAGTCAAAATATAAGACAAGAAAGATTAACAGCCATGTAATTTTGTTTGCCAATGTTTGTTTGCCAAAGATTGAATTCTTGTTTGATTTGACAGTTTTGACAGGTTAAAGAGTTTTGCCAATTTGACGGTGTTGACGGTTTGTGAGGCCTATTGTCAGGAAGGACACATCCTGAAAAAGGCAAAGGACATTTTGACGAGGTCTAACCCAAGAAGGACACATCTTGAAGAGGACCAAAGAGTGACGAGATTGACATTGTTTTGAGTAATATGTTTTGGCAAGTTGACTGATGTTGACTGTATGATTGATTGGCTTATGTTGTCTAATTTTGACCAATTTTGACATTGACGTTTCAAATGACTGTCTTGTGTTCGAGTTTGACTATGTCTGACTTATTTGACCAATGTGACGATTGTGACAAATGCCATGATTTTATTTTGACCAACCTAAAAGGACTGACCTAATGTCTCGGGGACTCATCGACTGATGGCCTTGCCTATGTAGCAAATGCGCAGAGACAACGTAGTTCGACAATGACATGGACTGACTGACATGACTGACATTGACTCCATTTTTAGGATTTTAACATTGATTTGGATGTTTTTTTTTTTTTCTTCATGATGTTTTATGATTTTTTTGGTCTTTCTTTAGGACATTTTATGATGTTTTTGTCTTTTTTCAGGACTTTTTTGATATTTTTGTCTTCTTTTTCATTTTATGATTTTTTTGGATTTTGACGTTTAAGAGGATCGTGACAAATGCAAATGACTGATGCCTACACATGAGAATCCAAGGACAAACATGCTTGTGCTCCTAGTCAGGCTGAATACCAATTGAGAGGTGATGACAACGTTGTTTGACGTGGGAAGGACGCACCTCGAAACAACGTGAGGACAATGACGATAATGTGACGAAAGTATCGAGGTCTACAAGTGGGCCAGGAACGAAGTCAGGTAACGTTTTGGATAATGTGCTTGTATGGATTAGACTCGTTGCATTTGGAATGACTTGGTTAGGACTAGATGGGATGATGATTATCCTTAGACCATTTGACAAGGGAAAGCCAAGGTAGGTGACAGACATGAAAGGATAGGGGGTGGCCTTGGTAAAAGACGAGACACATGAGACTAAGGGAATTGTCATATGATTTTCAAGGACTATGTCATACAAGGACAATAAGACTATGATGGTCAATGACATGATGTTTCATGAATCGTGCATGACCAAAGGATAGACATGTCAAGAGTTTTCCCAAAGCATGATTTATATGTGCCAGTTTTATGTCAAGACTAAGGTAGGTGGAAATGATATGGATTAAATGGTCAAATTCCAATGCCAAGAGGAAGGCCTAGGAGATGAGACAACTTTCCCCCCCAAGTGTAAGAGTCCACATGGACAATTTATTTTACACATGACGCCTATTTTTCAGGTTTTCATCATGGTACTTATCCAGGGCACCTGTTTGTCAGGTTTTCACCATTGGATGAAATTTTTCTCTTTACTATTTTCTTGACTTTTTGATTTTTATTTTTGGTGTCACCAAGATGCCTATTTGCCAGGTTTTCATCAGGGTGACAATTTTTTTACATTATTCAATTTTTTTTTTGTATTTTTGATTTTGTAGATAGCCTGGATGCTTTAGATAACCACTGACTATTCTGAATCCACTGACGGTGCCGATGTAGAGACTGGTGCCATGATATGCCAATAATGACCTTGCTGAAAGAGTTGTCTTGTGAGGATCATAGCACTTGCATACAACTGATCAATGTCATTGTGATCCTTTCTAATATTAGAGTTGGCCTTATCAAAATACACACATCACAATAGAGTGCCATGAGAGTCCTTGTGGTAAAGAGTTGCTGCCATGATGTGATAGATTTGTGATGTAGGATTTTTGGACTTTAGGCAAGATGTAGGATTATGACAAATGATGGTAGACATGGAAAGGTTGTTTGGACGTTTAGATGAATGACTTTTTACTTTCCAAGCTTGGGATGTTGGATGACATATTTTGGAGGGATGGTGTTTGGAACCAACAGTTTTATATGCCTTGATTGATGACCATTTGGAAGGAGGTGGACATGTGTTATACGTGGGAGTCCTCTTGCCTTGTGGCTCCACATTGTGATTGACTTTTGTATTTGACTGGGCGTCTTTGTTCGATCCGTCTTTCTTTGGGATCTATTTTAATTTTATTTGTCCACTTGTCCTTTTGTTTGATTCAATGGCCTTTGACATTTGATTTTGATCTTTTGACTTGTAAGACTTTTTTTTTTGTTGGTCCCAAAGGGGAGGTTGATTCATGATGGAATGATGGTTCATGGTGTGGGTGGAGGGGGTGTTGGCAGCAATCTTATGACAAGGATTTCTCATGGACTCCATTTTGATGTTTGTATTTGACAAAGCTGCCCCCAATATCGAGGAGGTACCACTGACATCGTTTAATTTGTTGTCTGAGGAATAACCAAGACCTTGATGTCTGTAATTTGCCTGAAGTTGTATTGGTTCTTGAATGCCTTGCTCATGTATGCCTAGTCCTTTGCCTTGATATTGCATGCTTTGACAGATTCTATTTGCGATGGGGTATTTGTTGTTTTGAAAGCAAGATGTTGACCCATCATTAAGTATGTGGATACTGTCACTTGTAATATTTTCATTTGCAAGAAATCCCACTCTGACAAGGATAGATGACCCTAGTTGATAAAGTGTCTTAGCTTCATTGTCTTGTTGGACATATTCCTGACTGATATCTTTGGTCTGATCATGCGACATGTCAGGTTCAAATAATTCTCTTGGTGCTTCCAAAGAAATGTCGAAGCCATCATTATAGTCAGTGTCATAGAGTCCAGTAAATTCAGCTATAGCTTGATCATTTTCAAATATGTCTATATTGGAATACTCTTGTGCTTGAGGAGTATCGTCTATGTGTGTAATGGAGGCAAGTGTCTCATTTTGGAAACTATCAATAGTCGAGGCCTATATAGGATTGGAAAGTGTTTGATCATGAATGGCGTAAAGGTCAAGGAGTAGATCGTTTTGGACTTCTTGGTCAATGGCAGGGTCTTGGTCAAAGATGGGGTTGTCATGGATTTGGACTTCTTGGTCAATGGTAGGGTCTTGTTCCAAGATGGGGTTGTCATGGATAGGTATGTTTTGGATGTCATGATTGTCTTGAAGGACTCCCTGAATGGAGTTTAAGATAGGGTCATGGGATGGACTACCTTGTTCTTGACATGAGGGTGACATTATAAGGTTATGCTTTGGGCTTTCATTTTGACATGTATCCTCAAGTTTAGACAATGGGATTTGACTTTGAGCAATGATAAATTTTTCATGACTAGATGTGGCTTGTGAGGGGATGACTTGAAAAGGATTAATGGATGAAGGACTAGGACAGGACGTGGGAACTTGGACTGGACTAGTATATGAAGGACTAGGATAGGACATTGGTACTTGCATTGGACTAGTATGTGAAGGATAAGGGTATGATATGGGGACTTGGACTGGATATGTCATGGAGTCTTGGACTGGATTAACTATTGAAGGACAAGGATATGACGTGGAGACTTCAATTGGATTGGTGTAAGGTTGATTGAAATAGGACATGGAGACTTGGACCAGATCGGTATGGTATGATGTGGGGACTTGACATGAGTTGGTAGATGGTTGATAAGGGATGCAGACTTGGATGGGATTAATAGGTGAAGAGTTAGAATATGACATGGAGGTTTGGAATGGACTATTGGACAATTGGCTTCCCTTGTCAAGGTTAGGATAAGGGTGATAAGTGGACATTTGTTGTGAATTAATGGTAGGATTTATGTCGAGTGAATTTTGGTAGTGAGGGTAGATGGACGGAGGACTAGGACTTATGGGTTGTTGGTATGAAGGACCTTGATTAAATAAATAAAGAAATTTATTTAATTAAAGGAAGACCTTAGACAATTAATGACGTATTTAATAAATAAAATTTATTTATTTAATAATCATGAGGAATAAATGACATGAATTAATTAAATAATTATGAATTATTTAATCAATAGTCGAATGTGGACTAAAGACATAATTAAATGACTTAATTATGCTAGGATGAAAGTGGTAAAAATGAAGCTTGCAGGCCTAGGTCATTTTTAGGTGTCTACACCACTATTTCACCCTTGTGATATTAGTAAGTGTAGACACTTAAAACTAATATGTATCATAATTTTAGCTAACCATTCAATGTTTACTCTATAATTAATCAAGAATAAATTATATTTGACTAATTATCTTTTTTTCTCATCCCAAAATTAAAATTAAACAATATTTTATTACTTAATTAATAAATTCACTATTCATTGCTATTCATCCAACACTATTCCTAGCATTAGTCACCTTGCCATCCCTTCTTCTATAATCCAACCTTAGATAAATAAATATAAAATTTATTATCCTAAACCCATCTCATCCACATTCAAAAATTACATAAATTTTAATATAATTTAATTCACTTATTTTATGTAGTTTTGATTAGTTAACTAAATCAAATCAATTAACCTTTTTAATCATTTGCACATGCATAATAATGATTAATCAATAAATTTGATAAATATGTCATTCAACATGTGTATTTGGAGTACTTGGGAGCATCGGTCAAGATCTTCACATCCTCTCACAAATCTATGTTTTGATCTCCATCATTCACTTCCTCTAAGGTAGATCTCCACTTTTAATTCCCTTTAAATCTTGAGAGCTCCTTTGACCACCACTCCAAGAATGCCACTTGGAGACTTCTCATGCCTAGATAAATCTCAAGCAATGAGAACCCTTGATCTATGTAGTCAATCCTAGCCTTCTGTTCATCCACCCAAAAAAATATAAATTGAGTCCTCCATAAGTCACATGAAAATCACTCTTAAATTTAATATTAAGCCAACACTTTGAGCAATTGGCATCCAACTGTCTCTCAAACATCAATCCTTGCACACAACCATTATGTGGTTAGTGCACCAAGAAGATTTAGGTGAGGGTATTTTGTAATTCTTTATAACATTCCCACATTTTAATATGTGAACATATACACAAACACATATTTTTTTAAAAAAATTCAAACATTAAACTTTCACCTTATACCATGCTCCACATGATAGACCTATGACCACACCTAATTATGTTGCATGTGCAATGCAATTATAACCTCGCCACCCCACAATTACAAACTCACCACCCCAAAGGAAATGGAAATAGAATTATGTTTGGAAATGATAGAACCCATTCTGCACACCTTATGTTGAAGGTTGACCTAGTTAGGGTTAGGTGTATTATACAAGAAACCTCAAGGGAAATCCATCCTAAGATCAATCCCTCTAGGGTTTCTGTATGAAATGGTGGAGGTCAAGTCTTGAAGATGAGACCTAAAACCTCAAGCTAAATAAATCATTTAATTTGATTGCATTGGAAAAAAATCACTTGTGTTGTAAATGTTGTCATTGATGTCAACAGATTGGAAATTGTTGCAAGTGTTTTCATTGATGTCAACATAGTAGTAATGTGTGGAAGGTTTCATGTGATGCAATTAGTGTGATGATCAAAAGTGTTGGAAATGATGGTGAATGTCATGAGCATGATGTACACAATTGTACTATATCTCCTAGTACTCACGAATAGGTGAATGATGTTTCTTTAGGTTGATATGGTGTTGTGAAATTTGTATTCACCATTCTATGATGTAAAAAATTGCATAAGATATGAAAGAAAGTATGAAAGGTTCTCATGCAGTCAATGGCTCAGGAAGTTGTATCAAAGAAGCTCAAGAAAATGCTTTGCATTCCTTCGTATTTGAAGATATGACCTTGCAATTTGGAAGTTAGACAAGGGTATTTTTGAATCATGTAGGTTCCTATTTTTAGGACATATAAATTACCACATAAGTTTCCAGAGATAGCAGAGTGAAGTCTATGCAGTTGCAGTAAGGAAGGATCAAAGGAATGCTTTGTATTTCTCCACAATTGAATACATGCTCTTGTAGTTTCAAGGATAAGTTCAAACTATATGTATGTTCTCTTTTATCAAGTTTCAAGTGTTGAGGTGTACCACAAGTATGGTTTTCAATGTTTTATCTCAATATCATGTTTTATGGGTTTGCAAGAGACATTGGATTCAGTGTTTGATTGCTCAAGTGCCAACATGGTGTTGCATGAAGTGGTAAAAGGAATGTATGGGAATATTTTTGAATATCATATAATGTTTGTAATGTGATATGTATGATGTTATTTGGTCTCTCTGGTGCCACATTTTTTCTAGAGCTAATGCATGGAAGGATACATGTTTGTTGGGCCAACTTGGAATGTTAAATTGATTACACTAAATATTTGAAGTATGCGCCAACATAGAAGTGTGTGCGAAGGTAAAATAGGTCTAGATTATCTCCTAGTTTGGACCGCATTTGATTCTCACTTACTAAAATTTTTTTGAAGCTAAATTATTATGACCATTGCACATTTCATGTTTACACGTTTCAACTTGGCCAATAAGGAGAAAATTTTTGAAGCTTGCAAAGGATATAAATGGTAGATCAAGTTTGTTGCAAAGTGGATGAGAGTGTGTGTGATTATGCAAAGAAGTATATGAAGTGTGCTAAAGGAAATGAGTCGAAGGCAATAGTATATGTGTGAGTGAGGAAGTGTGCTAAAGGTAGTGAGCCAAAGGAACCAGAGGTTGTTGAGTAGAAGTGTTATAGTGGTAGTTGATCACCAAAAAAATTTCAATTATTTTATGCTGAGTTTCTAGCCTCTTTCTATAAGTGTTGTAATTTTCACGGAGTTATAAAATTCCTTTGGTTGAATCCATTAAACTATGTTTCAAGGAGTTGTAGTTTCCTTTGGGTTGTAGCCCATATAACCTATTGTAAATCTTGTTTTATTTGTGAGGTTAGATTTGGACAATAGCTCCAAGAAGCTTTATCATCATGGTTTTTACCTTGTAGGGGTTTCCACATGAATCTAGTGGTGTGGTTGTGTGTTTGTGTCTTTGAATCGTAATAATATTCTATCTATTTGAGGTAAGAAGTTTTGTTTGATAAAGTTGAATTGAATAAATTTTTGGGACATATTGATTCACCCCCCTCTTAGTATATCATTATGCTCTAATAATTGGTATCAAAGCTAAGTTCCTTGGTGCAACCTAACAACTGAAGGTAGATCTTAGATTAGAACACATGGATCAAAAATATTCCTCTTCTAAAGCACCACTATTTGATGGAAGAAAATATAGGTTCTAAAGTGTAAGGATGGAAGCATATCTTACCTCTTTAGGGTATGATGTTTGGAGAACTGTAAAGAATGATTATACTAAACCTTCTCATCTCATCATAGATGCTAATGTGAAGAAGTCCCATGAGACCAATTCTAAAGAAAAGAATGCCATCTTGAGTGGTTTAAAAAACTTCGAGTTTGTCAAAGTAGAGTGGTGCAAGCTAGCCAAGGAGATATGGGATAAAATCAAAATCTCTATGAAGGAAATGATAGTGTGAAGCAAGTAAAATTACAATCCTACAAAGAAATGTTTGAGAATCTGAGGATGAAAGAAGAAGAAAACATTGCTAGCTATTTTTTTGAGGTAGATGAAGCAATAAATGGGATCAAAGGACTAGGTTAGGAGATAAATGATTTAATTATTGTGAAGAAAGTTATGAGAGCTCTCCCTCACCAATTTGATTCAAAATTCTCTACCATTGAAGAAGCCACATATCTAACAAAACTGACCCAGGAAGAGATGTTTGTATCTCTCACCACCTATGAGATGAGAAATGAAGTTCAAGGTACACACAAAAGAGAAGCTACTTTCAAAGCTGTGAAGAAAGAAGGAACATCTAGTTCGCACAGAGAATCTAAGGAGGAAGAAGAAAAATTTGTGAGAAAGTTGAAGAAAAGATCAAGCAAGTATAAAGGTAAATTGGTCATTATGCTTCTAAATTTCCTTTTGGATAAAATGAAAATAGTAGAAAGGGTTTCAAGAGGAATAATTTCAAGAGGAACCTCCTCTCCAAAGAAGAATCCCTACTCATTAGATGATGATCTAGGAGAATCCCTATTCATGGCCACTATGATCTCTGAAGGTTAAAAAAAAATGTGGATGAAGAAGATGTTGGAAGTTTGAGTTATCATTTATGTCAATAGATCTATGTTGTTGCATTGATGTTAACCTATAGAGATGCTTTGATTGGTTGCATTATGTTGTCATTAGCAGTATCACTGATGTCAACCTCTAGTGTTGCTTTGATGAGCATATGTTTGAGGATGTTCAACCTCTTATGTTGTTGAGATTCTAAGAAGGTGTTGTAGATATTGAGATGGTGTTTTCGGTGCTTGGTTTCAAAGTTCTTTTGAGAAAATTTGAATAAAAGAGCAGACGGTGTGGGAGAACGGTGTTTAGTGTTTTGCTTTTAATTTATTCATGGTTGAAGATATTTTTGTGTGGTTCAAATATGTTGATTAGGGGTGTTCAGAGGTGTTATATCTAGTGTTTTAGGTTCTATATTGTTTGACAGAAGAAGTTGTGTTTTGGACAATGTGTGAACTGTGATACAATGTTGTCTAGGAGAAATAGTTTTGCTCTGCATTTCTTCAGTTTGTGATTTCTAGTTTTATGGATATGAAAGTATGCTTATATTTCCTGTATCCATATTCAGTCTAATTTTTTTGAGTTTTGGTGTTTCACAAGGTTGGATTCATGAGTTACAGTGTGGGGAAGGTTAACTGGGTGTATAGAATGAGTATGTTCTTTAGGTGTATGATATTGTGAAAGATTTGTTGGATTTTAGGGTGTTGATGGAATACTCTAGACTGTGTTGAAGTGTTGTGTGTGGTACATGAATCTTCTTTGGATTTGGTGAAGCATGTACTTAATTTTTTAATGGTGTCAACATAGGTTCAACCGACCTTGGGTGTTTACACTAGTTACAGACATGCTTCGGTGTTTGTGGAAGGATGGAATTGTATGTATATGTGGATTTACACCTGAGTTAAGGTTTGATGTGGTTTTCCTTCATTCCTTTGCACTACGAGAATGTTTTGGTGCTGACCTAATTTGAATTTTCATGTTTGAGGTGCATAGTCAATCTTACAAATTGTTTTCAAGGTTGAGGATGGTATATACATGTGTTGAGTTGATGAAGGATGTGTGTGTGAAGTGTGTGTGATGTGAATTGTAATGTGAAGTGAAAAAACTTGTGAAGTGCATTATGAGATTTAACAATTAAGACTACTAGAAGTAGTGAGCAGAAGGTGTCTACATTCTACAAAGAGAGTGTGAATCTTCTAGTGAAGTAGTGGTGGATATTTTTTGTTGCTTTGAGATGGATTTCTCATTGTAAAATTCCTCTTTCTTCTTCTCTCTAATCTAGTAGTGAGCCATTGATATAGAGCCCTTCGTTATTTTAGGTAGTGAATCCTCTGATAGTGAGCCTATTGTATTCAGTGTTGCAATTACTTTATATTGTGAGCTAATCCTCAGTGTGGTTTTTCCCTTCTTGGGTTTTCCACGTAAATCTAGTGTTCTCATGTGTATTAATGTGTTTGCATTTTGTTAAATTTTAAAGGTTGTTAAGGGTTTAAGGATTAATATAGATTTGAATAATAATGAGGGTTTTGATGTTTTAATATACAACTAATTCACCCCCCTCTTAGTTGTCTTATGCATGCATTAAACAAAAGAAGTTGAAGTTTATTTTGAAGGTGAACTTATTTATGCTTTGAAGACCTAGAATGTGCAAGGAAAGAGAAGAAAGAAAAAAAAACCCTAATTGAAGCCAAGATAAATGAATGTAAAAGGTTGAGAAATAAATACTTTTACTCAGAAAGGAATTGGATAAATCAATGTCTAGAAATCCAAAAGTAGATATCATGTACCTCAAGGAAGATCTCACCAAGCAAGAAATTTCTCCAAAAATAAGTTCAATCATGTATTTTTTGGTTATTATTTCATCTGCAATAAGTATGGTCATAAGGTTATGGATTACAAATTTGAAATGAATAGAAGACATTTTTTAAGTAGGAATTCTCTCGCTTCTCAAGTGAATGTCAAACCTGCAACAATGTTGGACAAATAGAAAATATTGTAGATTGAAATTTTGGAAAAATAAAAATTATAGAAGGTAGATGTTACTGAGAAAGTCAAGGAAACAAACAATAAGGTTGAAAATTCAATGGTTGTTCAAACAACATTTCATGCTCAAGGGAAAACAAATCTCTAGGTAATAGGCAATGGATGTTCAAGTCACATGACAACTAACAAAAGAAAATTCATCAATTTGGTTTTAAGTGGAATGATAGATGCGTCAAGTTTGCGATAATTTATTAGCAAAGATTTATGGAAAGGGCACCATAAGTATTGATGGAAAATCCAAGACAAAATGTGTTCTCTATATTGAAGGTCTCAAGCATAATCCTCTCAGTGTAAGTCAAATATAATCTATATTTCATGATCAAGGGTGTGAAATTAGAAGAGCAAATTATGGAAAATTGGTGGCAAAAGGACCTAGGATAGAAAACAACTTGTACAACCTAAAGGTGTTAATGGGTCAATGTAGGATCATGCGGGTCCAAACTAGGCCCTTAAGTGGCAATAGATTTAAAAAAAAAACAAAGTTAGGCAATATGACATAAAGATTTGAATAATTTATTAACATAGTTTGAAAAATATGTAAGAACAAAATTTGTAGCAAATTGAATGTAATTTCTTTTTTGGAAAAAAAGTAAATCTATTTGGTGAAAACTTGAAATTTCAATGCAATAGTACTAAATTTTGAGGAAAAAATAAAAAGCAGGTGTACATCTGACCAACCTAAGTACAAGAAAAAATAATATATTTTTTGAAACTTTCAATATAATTAGAGGACACATGTCTGGTTATGCCACAATTTTTGGTATTTTTTTAGCAAGTAAATAATTAGTTATGAATTTTTTATTAAAGTTTTTTAAAAATATTAAAACTTGTTTGTCTAACCACCATAACTTGGTCAAATAATTATGAAATTCATTTTTTTTAATTTTATCCTATAATATGGGAAGAATAGAATGTGGTGCATCTTTCATATTAAAAAAATGTTAAATCGTTTAAGAATTTTAGATGTTTTTCAATCAGCCTATCAATCAAGAATTTAGTCAAAACACATATAGAAAATAAAAAATAATTATCTATTTAATTCCAAATAAGGCATATCTTATATTGGCAAAAAAATGATAATTTTCTCATTAAACCCTTTTCATTTCATCAAATTCAAATTAAAAAAAATCATTAACCACTTTTTTGTCATATCGCCATTTTTTGGACCCCCTGTAACGCCCGTCGTGCAAACCCCAGAGAACACACACATTGCAAATAATTTTTTTCTTAAAAACAATTAAATTAAACATGTAATAACACTTAACCATAACCACATAGCATATTACATAACATTAACACATTTAGTTCTCTGGGGAACGCGAGGTTACTTCGTAACACTAAACGGAAATAAAGATAAAGATTACAACATAACCATTGATATTATAATAACCATGAATAAGGTTACATCCAATAACCAAGATGCGAGAATAATAAACACCACATAATACAACCATAATAAGTCTCTTAATAAAGATACAAATGATCCTAACTATTACATCATCGTTTTAATGTTACATTACAATCTCTTGATAAAATAATTACATTGAATTTCCCAACATCGGGATAGATACAAGAACAATGAAATATGAAATACAAAGTGAATACTGGTATAACCCAACTGCGGAAATGCTGAGAAGACATGATGTTGATGGGGAACCCAACGGGTGCGGAGCACGTTCCAGCCAACCATGTGAATTACAAGTAACTCACCCCCCGTGCTTAGAGGTGATAAGGAAGTTAACTTGACCATGATTGTCAAACCAACTAAACAACAACATAGTACAAAACAAGTACAACTCAAGGCATACAATAAAACAACCATCAACGTTCACAAATCACATAACAAGTTAAAACTATGAAACTCATCACAATTAAACAAAGCATTAACAATAGAACAAGACAACAAAGAACATTCCTAAATCATTTTCACAAGAATTTGAATCAACAATAAAAGTACAAAACTATTAGAACCGAAACAACATCCAAAATACCTTTCCAAATAAATCTAAACAATAACCAGAATACAATTCCATATAAATATGAAACAACAATTCAGTACACAATTCCAGAGGCAACAAGAAAAAATAGGAAAACGGGTGTCAAGTGGAGAGTGTCATCGCATAGCTCTCATGGGATCCCCTAGCACTTCCTCCAACTGAGGTGCTGACACCCATCTATGGATCCCCTAGCCCTTCCTCCTACTTGAGGCGCCAACACCATAGGGTAGCTCATGCGGAGTTGATAACCTCTCATGAAGACGAGATTTCGACTTTGCCGACCACGGCCTACTCAATCTATCATTAGTCTATGATAGCCCTAATGCATAGACGAGGAATCCAATGTTTATTATCTTGTGTGTTTTACTACCCATCCCCCTAAATTCTATTTTAAGGTTATCACTTGTTTAACTACTCTTACGTGGGTTCCCCTAAGCACTTCCTCTTTTTGAGGCGCCGACACCCACGAAAAGCCACTCTCCCTATGACCCCTAACATAAATCAAAACTAGGCAAGGGTTGAACTAAAACATAAAAAGCATAATACCACAACAAGAACACGCGAGGCATTAACCCTCTCGCAATAATTCATAATCCAAAAGTCTTAACAACCCGTTCAACCCTTCCAAACCTAAACCACTAAGTTTCAATTCCAAAAGAATAGATTCAAGACGAGAATAACATCCAAAATAAACAAGCCTCTGGAACAAGGGTTCTCAATAAACAACAACTAAATCACAATACACAAGGTTCCCACACCGCAACCAGAATAAAGGAAAACCATAAACAAAATGCACAAGAAAGACCGACAATCCATAGGGTTTCACAATTTAACAACGTAATCCACATTTCATCAAGACAAACAATCCACTTTCATCTATTACTTGCACTCAGTTTCCACGATAAAGTTTTACCATAAATATTTTATAATAAAATGATTTTACCCTATTATTCAATTTTATTCAAAATAATCCATACAACCTAATATTCCTTTTAAAATAAAATAAAATAAAATAAATAATTATAATAGAATAAAGCAATATATATATATATATATATATATATATATATATATATATATATATATATATATATATATATATATATATATATATATATATATATATATATATATAAAATATCTAAATAAATATATAGCCACACTGAAAAAATATAACAATTCATGCCAATTAACATTTATATATAAAATTATTTATAACAAATTAAATTTTATTATACTAAAAATCACTTATATTTTATTTCTAAAGAAAAATAACATTCCTTTATTTCTACAAATATATATTTAATAATAATTATATATATATATATATATATATAACAACAAAACTAATATCAATAAATATAAATATATATATATATATATATATATATATATTTATATATAAATACACATATATATATTATATATATATATATAAAAAACAAATTCAAACAAATGACAGAAGCCCAAGTGGGGACTGTCGCGCAGTCCCCACGGGCTGCTGTCTAGTCCTACGGACTGCTGTGGCAGTCCTGCCACAGTGGTGGGGGCTGGGGGTACGGCCCAGTGCCGTGCCTCCCAACTCCTCCCAAAACTTTATTAAAATTTTTTTAATATAAAAATTTCGTTTCCCAATTTTTTTTTAATAACTTCAAAATGCGAGATTCTATTTCGCGAGTTTCATTTAATTAATTATTTTATTTTATTTTAATTTTTAATAATTTATAACTTCAAATTCTATGTCGTGCACAGTACGACCGTAGATTTGGCCTGAGTAAAATTCGTCCTTATCATATAACAGCTATAAAAATAAAAATAAAATAATATGTTTATACAAATGGTATATATCAATACATATACATATGCTAATCTGAAGAATATATTAATAACCCAACCAAACAGAGGTTTCTCTGTACCCAATATACTATTCAACTAATATTATATTTTTAATCAGAACATATATACATATATTCAAATTAAATTTATTTACAAAAACAAACAATATTATTTACAATCAAATTGTAAAAGAAACTACATAATGGTTTCTGAATGACAATAATTTTCTCTTATTGGTTTACTAACTAGAAATCATTAAATTTCTAATGAAGGTTTTCTTTTCTTTCCAAACTATCAATCATATATATTCATTTATTTATCTTTTTTTTTTTGAAACAGAAAGAAGAATGAGGTGAAACATTTGAACCTGGAGTCCTGCGCTTATTCAAAAATCTGATGATGCTCGTTGATTCTGTTGGCCTCTCCGAAGAGCTCCTCGTTCCTGCTTCAAAATCTCTTCTCCAGAATACCGTGCTCCAATCTCGAATCCAAATCCTTAACCCCAAGATTCTTACCCCAAGATATTACAACAAAGAATGGAAATATACTTTTTGGAAATTTCAGAAGATTCAAAATGCATCACTCTTTTTTTTTTTTTCAACTTCTGTCTCCATAAACCTCTGTGTGTAAAACTTACAAAATTCTTAATTCCATAAAAGATATTCTCAGTTTCTTCTAAAAACTCTAAAAATCAAAAATAAAAGAAAATAATTCTTTAAAAGCAAGCTTTTTAATCAGTTGTATTCTTATTCATTCTCACCTTTTTGAGTCTTTTATTTGTTTTATTGTTTTAATTTCTATTTTTACCACTTTACTTGCACATCACATTATCTATTTAATTTAAATAATTTATTCTAATAATTATCCTCAACGAGATAATTAATTAAAATAAATAACACACAATTTAATATTTTAATTATCATTTAATAAAACACATGACCTTATAAAATTAAATAAAACATTTAAATATTTAAATACAATTAATTCTAACATTAAAATAAACAATCATTTAAATAAAATAAATCATAACTTGTAAAATACCAACATTTAATTACTAATTCACAACTTATAAAATATCAACGTCCATTAAATACGATAAAACACAACATGACCCAAACGAACAACAACTACAAGAACGATACAAAACCATTTAACAAGATGGTCTAACATCATGGGACGGGATGACTTCATCGTCACCTCTGTTTCAACTTTACCATTGGGTTATTGGTGCTCGCCCTGTCCTGCGAGGTGGAATCGAGACTTGTACCTGCAATACCTACATACAAACAAAGTTGTGTACGTGTGCATACACACACACACACACACACACACACATATATATATAATCAAAGCATTAAATCGAAACATTGCATTGTGAGAAGGAATCGCAGCGTAACAGAGCACTCGCAAACGAGTGATGCTACACTGTCCTTCATCACATCTATCCTAACAATTATAATATAACTGATAACATAACATTTCTAAACTAACAATTTCATCTCATGACATAATTTATTAAATCATTGCATCATAATATAATTCTGAAAATCAACTAACATCACCAACCATAATGTCATATGAAATGATCATGTCCACTAATGGAATAACAACATCATCAAATGTCTAACCAACCAAATCAAACAATAATAGTATCATCATAGTCAGAAGTAGCAAACGAACGCATAGAAAAATAATAAATCTAAATAGTAAGAGGAGGGGTATTACATCCTCCCCCCATAAAATCGGCTTACTCACCCTAATGGAAGAAGATGTCTTCTAAGATATATAAATGAATGCTAGTTGTGGAACAAGAGGATTGGAAACATTAACTTTGATAACCTTGTGAAGATTATCTCCATGCAAATAGTAGGGGATATGCCAAATATTACCAAGCATGCAAGCACTATGTGTATTGGATGTTAGTTTGGGAAGTAGACAAGGATAAGATTCAAGACCAAGGACTATTCTTCTACAATACCTTTGGAACTGATTCATACTAATTTGTGCAGATCTACCAAGACAAAGAGTCTCTAAGGTGAAAGATATTTCAAGTTACTCATTGATAATTTCTCTAAGATGACATGGGTTACATTCTTAAAAGAAAAATTGAAAGATTTCAATAGGTTTAAGATTTTCAAATCAATGGTTGAAAATGAAATGAATGCTAGAATCAGGTGTTTAAGGTTTGATAGAGGTGGTGATTTCACATCAAATAATTTGAGGAATTTTGTAAATAACATGGGATAAAGAGGTGTTTATTTTTTGCTATAACTCCTCATAAAATGGAGTAGTGTAAAGAAAGAATAGAATTGTTCAAGAGATGACAAAAACTATGTTGAATGAAGCCAAGTTACCTGATGTATATTGGAAAGAAGTAGTCCATAATGTTGTCTATATTCTTAACAAAGGTCAACTAAGGTGGAAATACCAAGACTCATGAGCTATGGTATGGAAAAGAACAACAACTGTCAATTACTTCAATTTTTTTGGAAGCAAATTTCTTATCAAAAGAGATGAGGAAGGTTTGGGAAAGTTTGAATCAAGATTTGATGAAGGGAATATTTCTTGGATATCAACTAGGATCAAAGCCTACAAGTGCTACAATAAAAGGTAAGGAAGATAGTTGAAAGTGCAAATTTAGAGTTGATGAAGAGTCACATCAAATCACACATAAAAAGAAGACTGTTGGTCAGATGAACTTGCTTTCTTAGAAGATAAGAAGAAGAAATTGAAGAAAAGAGGAAGCACAAGAGAAATTCACCAAGAATCCTACCAAGTATGTTCAAAAGAATCACTTAGAAGATGAGATAATTGGAGATAAGAATGAAGGAGAGCATACTAGAAGAAGATTTGAAAGGAAAAATGAGTTCAAGTAAAATTCTCTTGACTATCAAGAATAGAACCCAAGACCTTTGGTAATGTGATCAAGGGTGAAGGATGGATACAAGCAATGGAAGAAGAACTAAATTAGATAGAGAAAAATTAGACTTGGGAATTGGTGCCAAGTCCTATAGACAAAAATGTAATAGGAACAAAATGGGTGTTTGGAAATAAACTAAATGAAGATGGAGAAGTGGTAAGAAACAAGGAAAGGCTAGTGTTCAAAGGATATTCACACGTGGAAGGGATTCAATTTGTGGAGAAATTTTATATAGTGGCAAGAATGAAGGTAATTAGAATGATTATTACATTTCCAGTTCAAAAAGACTTCAAAGTATATCAAATAGATGTTAAATCTTCTTTCTTGAATGGTGACTGATAAGAAGTCTACATAGAGTAGCTTGATGGATTTCTGCTATCAAAAGACCCAAATATGGTATGTATAATTAAGAAGGATTTATATGGTCTCAAAGAAGCACCTAGGGATTGGTATGCAAGGTTGGAAACGTACTTACTTCAACAAGGCTTCAGAAAAGGCATTGCAGGTAGCAATATTTACATCAAAATTGAGGATAAAAGAATTCTAATAGTTGTATATGTTGATGACAATCATTTGTGGAATGGTGAAATGTGCAAGAAGTTTGTTGAAGAGATGCAAAAGGAATTTGAAATGTATATGATAGGTGAGTTATCATTATTTCTTGGACTCCAAATTGCACAATTAGATGATGGTATTTTAATCTCTCAAGCAAAGTATGTCAAGGAGATATTGAAGAAGTTTGGTATGGAAGATTGCAAACTAGTGATTACTCCTACAGTAATAGGTTGTCATTTAAGAAAAAATGATGTGCCACGTAAGGTTGATTAGACTCTGTATAGGTCTGTAATGACACAAATGTGCACCATAGACAAATTTCCCATTTATTTACCCTTTAGAATTACAAGTATAAATAAGCATAAAACCATTGTCATCTTTCCATTCCTTCCATGTGTCCTTGTATTTTCATGTTGGTGGAGGAATATTTTTTGGGGAAGAACGCACACCGAGCAAATTTCTGTGCACCATGTTGTCATCTTGACATATTCCTACCTTTGAAATTTGTAGAAGCATCACGTTTCTTGGTTGGCCATGAAGATAATGTCCTCTTCTGGGTCTTAACTGATGCAAAATGACTCCTTGCTTCCATTTTTTTGATTCAAACTCATTCTTTCACTATGTCTTGCAAGCTCTAGAATTCTCTAGCTCATTCTCACACTCTTTATTCACTTCTTGATCATTTTTTGCTTCCCCATTTCTCTATATTGTTGCTACCAACCTTCTACTTGGGTCTCTTCACTTCAACACCATCGTTATTGTAGGTTTATGAAGTTCTATCTCCTCAACGTGGTGGTGTCGTTCTCTTCTTTCCTTTATTGGCTTCGAGTGCTTATAGTAGGGAAGGTAACATTGTATCTTTTAATTTTACATCTATCATCTTGTAGAGTAGCATTCAGGTTGTCATTGTTCTCTACATTATTGTGCCATTTACATTATTTACTTTATCTCTTTTTCTCTATATCGTTACATATCTATCTTTCCTTTGAGGTGGCAACACCAAAACGAGGATCTAACTGAGGCAGACCTCAAGACACAACCCAACACTTTTTTGTTTCTCTGTGTGTAGATGTTGGTTCATCCATTTGGAGTTATAGATAGAGAATTATATTTCAAGTGAAAGCTATCTTTTCTTACTCTTTCCTTATAATTTTTATCATTAGAATAATTCTCTCTAAGTATTATTCTTGTTGTACTATTTATTTCCACATTTTCATATTAAATTGTCAAACTATAAAATTTTGTTATTTAGGTTGTAAGTAGACCTTGAGTGTCTCTGGCTATTATTCAACTCGTTGTCTGTACATGATTCTAAAGCATCATTGGGACTCTAGCATGGCATGTTGAAGTCAAGTTACTATGTTTCAATCCTCAGATAGAGAGCTATCTAGGTCACAGTCTGAGATCCTTTATTTTGCTCACCTAATTTCTAAAAACACCTATCATTACCTATTGATTAAATTGAGGTAGTTTAGGGCAGTTTGTTCCTTGGGACTCTCTTGTGACCTAGAGCATTGGGGTGACGAATCCCCATACTCTAAATTTTTGGTGAACCTGATGTGAACATCTTATTTTCATTTCTTTGTGTCGAATATCTTTCTCTCGTGTCTTGGGTACATTACATATTTGTGTGTTGTGAAGATTTATGAGCTTTACGACTCATTATTTGACCTCTGGGCATGTTGTTAGAAGGAGCTTACAATATATAGAGATGGATTCTAAGAAGGTAACTACTAGTCCTACCTTTGAGGAAATGATTTCAGGAATAAATATGAGTTTCTCCAACCCTTTTGGGGAAGCTCTGTATGTCCCTACCCCTCCTACTTCTCCTGCTTCATCTTTGGAGGAAGACAATGGTCTCAATTTTCCTACAGAGAAACTTATTTCCTTAGATAGAAGACTTGGGGAGTTTGAGAAGTATCTAGGGAAATAAAGGAATATGGCTAAATCCACTAAGGTTGTTAACAACTTAAGAGCTATGTTGGACAAGGACCATAGGTCTAGAATTTCTTCAAGGCCTTGTGGACATTGTGGACACTCATATCCCATCATACAATCCTAGGTTGGGAATTGCTCAAGACCTTGGGTCCGAGACCATTGAAATATAGATAAAATTCCCGATGCTTAAGGTGTCAGTATGTATGGCCGAGACTGGCCCTTGTGTTGACACCACCTCCAGTCCTCAACCGACCCCCATCATTAAGGTAAACAAGCTACCCTTGGGTTTTAGCTCCAACAGTCCTAATATTCCTAGTGATAAGCCTGGAGCCCATGTTGGTCATGGTGGTGGGGTCTCTATCGGTATGGGGGATAGTGGCTTTGGTGGTTCTATTGGAGGTTCTACTAGTCATGTTTCATCCTCTGACCCTGTCCTAAATGCTTTATTACAGAATATGGACTAGGTGAAAAATCAGTTAGCAAACCTATCCAGTTCTACCTCTCAACCTATCTTTCAACCTTTCTTCTAGCATGGTCCTCTATCTATTGTTATTCTAAACACTCTTATCCCTTAAGGGATGGAGATTCTAAATTTTAAAAAGTATGGTGTTCATGAAGATCCTTAGACACACGTTTTGAAACTTAATGCTATATGCACTAATTTCTTCCACCATGATGCTCTAATGGCTAAATTCTTTCTGAGATACCTTAAGGAAACTTCCCTTGAGTGGTATTGTTCCTTACCAGACAAGTCTATCTTTTCATTTGATCAGTTGGTAAACTAGTTCCTAAGGAAGTTCCAAGCTAATATTGAACTAGAGATGTCCTTTTTAGATCTCGTCTGATGCAAGAAAGGGGACCATGAGAAGGTAATTGATTTTATTTCTCACTATCAAGTACTATTTTCACAAATTTCTTATCCTTTATTGGATTCAAATGTTCAAAAGGTCTTCATCAGGAACTTACAAAAATAGTGGTAGGAGATGTTCACCTTGATGATGTACCCTTCTTCTACATACCTATGTTCTACACTTCATGAATACCAATAGATGGTTGCATAGTTCGCGGGTTCATCCTTGTGCTCTTGTACTAATACCCAATCTGTAGTGTCAATTTTTGGAAAAAACAAAACTATTGCAAACGTAGATTCTACATCTAAGGACAAGGTCCTAGGGCACAATAGAAAATTCAAAAAATTATCTAAGTCTTATACTACTCTTTTAAAGAAGTTATTAAAAGATAAAATTTTGAAATTTCTAGAACCCTGACCTCTGACTAAGTTGTATCTTGAGTGGTATGACAAGCAACAATTTTGTCAATTCCACCGAGTGTGCAAACATGATACCGAGTGATGTGTGCACCTGCATCATGATATATAGGACCACATCAATGATGGGACTATCGATCTTGATGGGAAGAAACAAAATTTGAATACATTTGTGGCCAAGGCTAATAGTGAGTTGTAAATTTACACTGATCTATTTCCCTCTCATTCTACAAATTTAGTAACACAATCTTCTACATCTTATGAGTTCTTTCCATCTGAGTATGTGAACATGGTTTCATTCATATGTATCCATCCTCCTTCTAAAAATGAAATTTCTATGCTTGATATAGCATTCACCTTGCATGATGAGTCACTTAATAAGGATCCTTCCCCACTATACATTTTTGCCAAGATTAATACAAATTTCATAATTGGTGTCTTAGTTGATTTGATGAGTTGGGTAATGTGATAATAGAGGAGACTCTATTTATAAATAGTTTACATAAGGAGAGATACAAAGAGTTAGAGACCACTCTCTATACCCACGATGGACTCTCTATGGCCCCTATGGACTCTATATCTTTGCTAGTCTTGGTAGGACCCAAGGCTATTGATGTCTCATTTGTTATCATTCCAAATTATAATCTGTTTAGAGTTAGGATGGGCATTTCATGGCCAGCCTCTATGAACAATGTCACCTCTGTAGTTCATAAATGTTTAAAATTCCCTCATTAAGGCACTATTCATGTGGTGCATGATACTGGCTATAAATCACTAGTGTCACGTGGGGGATTCTCACTAGATCACTTTTGGCTTGCCTCGATTGGACCTCTCCCTACTAGGGGAGATTTTTTATATAAATCTTATATTAAATATAAGACAAAGAGCTCAGTGTTGAAGGCAAGCTATTTGATGTCTCCTTATTCCATCTTTGTAAAAGCCTATAAGGGGGCGCAACAACAAGTTTCCTCTTCTACCACGTCTAAGGGGAAGGGGAAGATTTCTTGCACTCTAGATCCTTCTCCTTTTGTATATGTAGTTCCATTTGATTTTTCTTCTCATCCTACTATGGCATCTTCATCTCCCTCTCCTGTACCTCGCAGGGGAAGTATGATGGTTCCTGCATGGTGGAAAGTGAAGTGTTAATTTTTTAAGCTTCCTATACTACCCACGATACCACAATCTACTTTCTATGGCAGGGGGAAGTCTTCCTATGGGCTCATTCCAACTTCTTGGCCTCCATGGCCTTCTACTATTCTTCCACCTTCCCCTAAGTTGTAGAATGGGAAGAGGTTGGCCTCCGAGGTGCTTATAATTCCTATTTCTCCTCCTATGGTATTTTTTTCTCCTATGCTTCCTCATCATGCTTCTTCCTAGGAGACCATCCTTCCACTAAAAATGGTTGTGAAGGATAATCCTATGGCTGAGAAGTAGTAGCCTCTAATCTCTTCTTAGGCCATGTCTTCTAGTGCCTGTAGCCAATGTATTTGGCTTGCATGTGAGTGCAAGAATAGATGAAAGGCTCTGGTTGCAGAACATGGTGTCTATCTTTGCATCTTCTGCTACTATTTTAATTTCTTCTACTATTTTTTCCTTGGTTCCCATCAACTCTATTTGCTTCCAGCTCCTCTAACAAGTCCCAATGATGCTCACCCCAAAAGGGTACAAGTTTTCATTACTCCCTCCATGGATCCCCCTCTATTGATGTCCCTCTTAGACATACCTTTGTTCTCATAGCCCATAGACATGCTGAATACAATAGTGGTGTTTGTTGTAGCTTTGTATTCTTCCTCCATTACTTCTTCTTCTTTAATGGGAATTTTGCATCCTTCATTGAAGCACAAGCTGGAGGATGACCTCACTATGAGTGGAGGTTAGAAGAAGGGTTCACATTCTTCAGAAAATGGTTTTGTCTTGGATTGGGTCATACTTGTGATGGAGGCAGACCTCACTTTCCTGTATTTTTTCACTACCCCTCTCGATGAGGTTGTCAATGACTCTTGGGTGTCTAGTTCTTCTCCCACCCGATTGAAACATGGCACTCCGATAAAGTGCATGTTCAATTTGGTGGATGATAGCCTATCTTTGTCTTTGATCTTTGTATTGTCGATGAATTTTTCTTCACAAGAGCTTGGTGAAGATGACCTTGAGGGTTCTTCTTCCTTTCCCTTGTTGTAGGCGAGTCAGAGGGTATCTCCCTCGCCATCCTTCCCTTGTAGGCCCATCTACCCTCCCCTTACAATGATCTAGAATGGGAGTAGGATGATCTGCTGGTTGATGAGGACTAGAGTGGTACCTCTTCTTTATCTATAGCATAGATTTTTTGTGTGTGTTTGTGTTCCCCCTATGCTTATCTTTTTATTTTTGTGATTCTACCTAGGGGACCCTTGCTACCTATGTAGGTTCTTGGATACATGTGTGAAATTTTTTTCATACACTTATTCCATTTGTATCATCATTCTTCTATGTGTCATGAAATTTGTTTCTAATATTGGGGATGATGTAAAGCATTGGGGGCATTTAGGCCTTCTTCCATGTTGAACCAATTTTTGTTTTCACTTTGTCTTCATGTGCTCTTCATGTTTTGAGAACTTTAGGGATTGATGATCATTCATTCAACACATATTATATTTGTATCTATGAACAAATCTAACCTGGAATTCTCAGATCCCCTTGTCTCCTGACTTCTTCATCTCTATCTACTTCTTGATGTTGTGTTTCTTATGTGTTGTCCCTCATGTGTGTGATAGCATATCACAAATACATCTCATTATGTGTTGCATGCAACAAAATATCTGCCTCTCCTTTCTCTCCTTAGGATGCCATGTTCTCCTTTGTGTAGCCAATACCATCCTAAGGGTGACTACCATGTTATTGTAATTTGCAATAAGGTGAATTATTTTGAAAATGATTCTTTGGTGTCAAATTTTCTTTACAATTAATTTCTTGATGAAAAAAATCCCTTATTGAAATCTCTCATTTTCCAAAATGTTGTATTCTCTTAGGGCTCTTGGATGAAATTTTCTTTCGAAAAGGATCTTGTATGTGAAAGAGTCTAAAAAATTGCCTTTAAAAAAGGAGAACTTTTCCTAAAATGGAGTTTGAAAATATTCCTTTGAAAAGAAGCACTCTTTCCAATGGATTCCTTGATGAAAGACCTTTCAAAAGGATCCCTTGATGACATAATAACTTGTAGAAAATGTGTTGTCTTTCAATTCGATTGTTCCTTTGAATGGGTCCCTTGGTGTCTTAAAGGGTTCCTTTCCAAAGGAACCTCCTTCAAAAAGCTTTCTTCTCAAAATATCTCTTTGAGGGCATGTGTAGGATTATGATGGGCCAAAAAGTGGCGATATGATGGGTTTTTGTAGGGTATGTGGCTGATGACTTTTTTTACCCAAAATTGATGAAATGAAAAGGGTTTTTAAAGGAGATTCTTAGATTTCCACCAATATAAATTATGCTTTAATTTGAATTTAATAAATAATTATTATGTATTTTCTCTTTGAATTACAACTAAAGTCCTGATTGATAGGCTGATTGAAAAACATCTATAGCTTTCAAACAGTATCACATTTTTTGAATCCAAAACATGCATCACATTCTATGATTCACATACTATAGGATTTAAAAAAAATGAATTTCATAAAGTTTTGACCAAGTTAAGGTGGTTAGACATATGAGTTTTTTTTTTTAAAATTTGTAATAAAAATTCATAATTAATTATTTACTTGGAAAAAATTACAAAAAATATGCATCACACAGGGACATGAGTCCTCTACTTATATCTAAAATCTTATAAAAAAATATTATCATTTTATTGTGGTTAGGGTGGTCACGGACACCTACTTCTTATTTTTCCCTAAAATTTAAGTACTACTACATTGAAATTTCAAATTTTTACCAAATAGATTTTTTTTTCAAATAAACCTAGTAGTTTAGAAACTACATTCAATTTACAAATTATATTGATACATATTTTTGAAATAATATAGATAAAATATTCAAATTTTTATGTCAAGTTGCCTAACTCTGATTTTTCTAAATTTTTTGCCACTTAAGGGCCTTTTTTTCCATAATGATCCTACACATACCCTTGATGTTTTTCAATGTGTGTATTTTATCTAATATTTGATGCCATGTGTCTTGGTGTTATACATCTTATATATCGATGTATAGCTTGGGGGAAAATTTACTAGATCTACCTTTTTGTGACTGTCCTACAACACAATTTACAACTGCCACATGCTTATTTATTTGATCATGTATCTAATTAGATTGTGCCTTATCATTCTGGATTGTGTCTTCTTATGTCTTATGAATGAGTGTCTTATGATTAGATTTTTCAACTAACATGTTTGTAGTGAGATCATAGTTAGCTTTGTAGGACTAAGAACCTGTGGAGCTCCCTCTTTCACATCTAGGTACATTGGATCAAAGATTCACTTCCTTGATGTTATCGATATATTCTCTTGAATCTATTTCTACTTTAGCTCACATATGCAGTAAAATGTATGCTCACTAAAGTGTGGGAAAAATGTAATGGCATAAATTTTCACCCTAGGAAAACTTCCCATTTATTCACCCTTACTTTAGAATTACAAGTACAAAGATGCATAAATCCGTCATCATCTTCTTGTTACTTCCACATGTCCTTGTCTTTTCATGTTAGTGGAGTAATATTTTTTGGGGACACACACACATCACATGGATTTCTACACATTGTGCTACCGCTTTAAAAGATTCTTGCCTATAAAATACATAGAAGCATTATGTTTCCGAGTTGGCCACAAAGGTAACGTTCTCTATGGGTCTTGATTGATGAAAGATGACTCCTTGCTTTTATTTTTCTGATTCAAACTCATTCTTTCACTCTCTCTTGCAAGCTCTGGCATTCTATAGATCATTCTCACACTTTATTCACTTCTTGATCCTTTTTTTCTTCTCCATTGCTCTATCTTGCTGCTACCAACCTTCTACTTGGGTCTCTTCACTTCAACACCATTGTTGTTGCAGGTTTATGAAGGTCTATCTCCTCGACACGGTGGTTCCGTTCTCTTCTTTCCTCTATTGGACTTGAGTGATTATAGTAGGGAAGGTAACATTGTAACTTTTCATTTTACATCTATCATCTTGTAGAGTAGCATTCAACTTGTAATTTCTCTCTACATTATTGTGTCATTTCCATTCTTTCCTTTATCAATTTTTCTCTATATCGTTGCATATCTAGCGATCGTGTGGGAACACCGAAATGGGGTTCTAACTGAGGTAGACCTCAAAATATAGCCCAATAGTTTTTCTATTTTTTTGTGTGTAGATGCTAGTTCACCCATTTGGAGTTATAACTATAGAAATAGATTTTGTGTGAAAGATATATTTTCCTACTCTTTGCTTATCATTTTCTTCATTAGAATAATTCTCTCTAAGTATTCTTCTTGTTGTACTATTTATTTTTTGCATTTTCATATTAAACTATCAAACTATAAAATTATGTTATTTAGGTTGTAAGTAGACCTTGAGTGTCTTTGGCTATATTCAACTCACTTTCTATAGAGGACACTAGCATGTATTTGGGACTCTAGTGTAGCACACTGAAGTTCAATTCCCGTAATGAAATCCTCAAACCCGGAGTTGTCTAAGTCATAGTCTGAGACCCTTGTAGTATTCTCACTTGATTTATGAAAACACTATTGATTAACCTGAGGTAGTTTAGGGAAATTCATTCCTTTGGGATTTCCCATGACTTGGAGCCTTGGGGGTGATGAACCCCCCTACTCTACAAGGTCTATGATTGGGGACCTATTTACTTAACAACATCAAGGATTGATATAATGCAATTTGTCTTCTTGGTTGCAAGGTTTCAAGACGATCCAAGAGAAACTCATGTGAAGGCTATCAAGAGGATCTTCAAATATTTGAAGAGAACTCCAAATTATGGGTTTTGGTATCAAAAGGGTAATGATTTTTCCCTGAGTGCATATATTGATTATGATTTTGCTAACAATGTTGATGATAGGAGAACCACTAGTGGTGGAGCTTTCTTCTTGAGAGATAGATTGGTCTCATGGTTTAGTAAGAAGTAGGATTCAATGTCCTTATCAATAGCAAAAAAAAAATATATACCTGCAACATCCTTCTACAATAAAGTTTTGTGGATGAAGGAAATATTGAAGGATATCCAGGAAATGAATGATGATCCCATTCCTATTCTATGTGACAATACAAGTGCCATAAATATTTTAAATAATCTAGTGATGCATTCTAGAACCAAGCATGTATCTATTAGGTATCACTTCTTAAGAGAGAAGGTTGAAGATAAAGAAGTAATATTGGATTATTTTCCTACAAAGGAATAGGTTGAAAACATCTTTACAAAGGAACTCCAAAAAGATGCATTTGAATATTTCAGATAGAAGTTAGGAGTTGTTTCCCCTCCTTCTAACTAGATGCATAGGCGGTGCATTTGTACAAGGGAAGCAATTCAAGGCATATTTTTATCCTCAGATTGATGGAGGCTACATCTCAGGGGGAGCAAGTAGGAAGAACCTAAGAAGGATGATAAGGTTTGTGTAGATAGGGGGTGTCTATATGTTGATGCTAATACACAGGAAGATCAATATCCCTTTACCTTTGATGTCAAAGGGGGAGAAATTGTGTATCAGGTTAGTGTTTCTATCAATGCCAAAGGGGGAGATTGTTGCAGATGTTGTCATTGATGTCAACAGAGTGGAGATTGTTGCAGGTGTTGTCATTGATGTCAATAGAGTGGTAGTGTGTGGAAGGTTGTATGTGATGTAACCAATGTGATGATCAAAAGTGTTGGACATGATGGTGAATGTTATGAGCATGATATAAAAAATTGTACTATCTCTTGTTGCTCATGAATAGGTGAATGGTGTTTCTTTAGGTTGATATGGTGTTGTAAATTTTGTATTCGCTATTTTAGGATGTAAAATATTACATAAGATATGAAAGAAATTATGAAAGGATCTCATGCAATTAGTGGCTCAGGAAGTTGTACTAAAGAAGCTTGAGAGAATTATTTGCATTCCTCCACATTTGAAGATATGACCTTGTAGTTTGGAAGTTAGATAGAAGCATATGTGAAACATGTAGGTTCCTATTTTCAAGACACTAAAGATACCATAGAAGTTTCTAGAGCTAGCAGAGTGAAGTCTATGTAGTTGCAGTCAGGAAGGATAAGAGGAATGCTTTGTATTTCTTCGTAGTTGAATATATGCTCTTGTGGTTTGAAGGATAAGTTTAAACTATTTGTACGTTCTCTATTTTCAAGTTTTAGGTGCTGAGGTGTACCGCAAGTATGGTTTTCACTAGTCTATCTCAAGACTATATTTTTTTGGTTTGTAAGAGATGTTTGGTTCAGTGTTTGTTTACATGCACCAACATGGTGTCACATGAAGTGGTAAAAGGAATGTATGGGAATATTTTTGAATATCATATAATTTTTGTAATGTGATCCATGTGATGTTATTTGGTCTCTTTAGTATCGTGTTTTGGTTTGGAGCTAATGCATGGAATGACAAGTGTATGCTGGGCTGACTTGGAATGTTGAGTTTTTTATGCCAAATCTTTGAAGTGTGCGTAAACATGGAAATGTGTGCTAAGGTAAAATAGATCTAGATTATCTCCTAGTTTTTTTCGCATTGGATTCTTACTTACCACAAATTTTTTGAAGCAAACTTATTATTTCCATTGCAAGTTTCATGTTTACACGTTTCATCTTAGCCGATAAGGAGAAAAAATTTCAAGCTTGTGGAGGATATAAATGGTAGATCAAGTTTCTTGCAAAGTGTATGAGACTGTGTGTGAGTATGCGGAGAAATATATGAAGTGTGTTGAAGGAAGTGAGCCAAAGGTAGTAGTATATGTGTGAGTGAGGAAGTATGCTGAAGGAAACAAAGGTTGTTGAGCAGAAGTGTTGCGGTGGTAGTTGATCACCAAAATTCATCAAGTATTGTTTGTCGAGGTTGTACCCTCTTTTTGTAAGTGTTGTAATTTTCAGGCAGTTGTAAACTTCCTTTGGTTGAAGCCATAAAACCATGTTTTAGGAAGTTGTAGCTTCCTTTGGGTTGCATCCCATAAAACTTGTAGTAAATCTTGTTTTATTTGTGAGGTTGGATTTAGACAATAGCTCCAAGCAGCTTTCTCACCGTGGTTTTTTGCTTGTAGGGTTTTTCATGTAAATTTGGTGTTATGGCTGTGTGTTTGTGTCTTTGAATTACATTTGATATTCTATCTATTTGAGGTAGTAAGTAGTTTTATTTGATAAAGTTGAATTGAATAAATTTGTGGATATACTAATTTTCAACCACCCCCCTCTCAATATATCATTGTGTTCTAAAAACTTGATCTAAATTAACTAATATTAATTTAATATTTAATTAAAATCATTAACCAATATTCAAATTTAAAGAATAAAATTGTATATCTCCCCAATGATTAAATTCAATGGTAGAGGCAATAATAAACTTAACAATGATTCTAACCGAACGTTAAATAATTTAAGGTTCAACATAGCCCTATGTGTTTTTTTGCAAGGTTCAAATTTTAGCATTAATTTAATAATACAATTCACTAATCACAAATAATTTAAATAATAAAATTTATCTTTAAGGGTTATATTTTCTATAAGTATCAAATTTCAGTTTAATAATATATCTATTAAAATATTTATCAACACAAAATCTATTTACTTACTAAATAGTCCCAATTTTTAATTTTTTCTAAGACTTCATCTTTAGATTATATTTACAATAATTTGATCATGTAATGTTTGAAATTCCCTAATATCAATAGAATTATTTAAACTTTCCATCAGTTAAGTTGGCTAAACAAGATACTAAGGTCACCCTTTTTTTTAATATTTTATTTTGACAAATTAAAAATAATCCCAACTATAATTTTAAAATGACTAAGTTAGAAGTTAAAAAAAAAAAATTCTATGTATATAATCATATATTATTAATAAAATAATTAGGTTTATTTATAGGGTGAGGAATGAATCTCATCCCTTGGATGAAATCTTCACACTTAGATTAAGGGAAACCCATAAAGTTTCCCTAACTTTTAAAGAAAAACTCAAGAGAGTTGGTTTCTTTTCATTTAGTTCATCTTGTAGGTGTAGAGTTGGAAGATTGGAGAGAAACTTCATGAGCTTTTTAAATGGCCTTCACTCCCAAAATGTATTATTCTACCAATTTTATTAGTACTTGCCATTAGGCAATACTATTGCAATGAGTTTTGTTTTTACTAATTAACTAGTTATTAATAAGTTATCTTTCAACCAATCAAATACAATACCTAAAAATAAAATAAAATAAAATTCAATTTTGTAAAGTCAACTTGTAAAATACTTAACTTTATAAATTATCAAAGTTATTTCTTCTCAATATGATTGGCTAAAAACTTCTCTGTCTTATTGATAGATTTTAAGAAAAAAGAAACTGCACTATTATTTTGCCAAAATGATGGAAGGTGGGACCCGCCACAAGTTATTTGTTCAAAGGAATAGATGACATTGTCTATGCATTTAATGCCATGAATGGTGCACACTAAGTGTGTTAAACATAACTAACAGTGAAATCCAATCCACTAGCCGACAATTAAATATGATTGACGCTAAACTCCACTTCCACTATCTCCTATTGCTCAGTTTATTAGTATTTATTTTGGGCTACTTTAATTTTTAAAATTTTAATATATAATTGTTTTTATATAATATAATTCATTTTTATTAGTATTATATTTTTATTATGAAATTTAAACTATATAAATATTATATTGTATATTTTATATTAACATAATTATTATATAAATTTTATATTTATAAAATTATTTTTTATTATAATTTATTTTTTTATTTTGTTTGATATTTATAATATCTTTATAATATTTAAAATTTTAACATATATTAGTTTTATATAATATAATCAATTTTTAGTAATGATATATCATATTATAATAATATTTATAATGATAATCAATTAGTTTTTGCATGCTTAATGTCGAATAAACAACCATCACTATTAAACAACTAAAACAAATAAAAACAATGCACTACTAAACAAAGAAAACAACAAAACAAAAGTCAAAAATAAAATATAATAATTAACAAAAATTACATTTAATTTTATACACCTTATTTAAACTTACACATATTTTATTTCAACTCTACAAATTTCTAATTACAATACTACAAAGGCAAGTACTGGCCACTAAGTGACACTTGTTCATTTTTCATTTTCTTACTAAATCTTCTCATGAGACAAGGGTTTGTATTTCTCTTGTGTTTGAGAAATGGTATATGGTATTTGAGTTGTAGATTTGATTATCTACTATGATTAACATAGTTAATAATCAGAGAATACAATGCATATAATTTTTCCTTACATATACACATTCAAACATAAATTATAGTTAACAAATTCTACATATATAATATAATTTGCAGATTGAGGAGCCAAGGCCGAACCCTTGTACACTCCTTTAGTTATATTATTTTATTATATTTTATTTACAAAGTTCGGTGATGAACTACACATTTTTAAGTATGAGAAAGTGGTAGTGACCTGCACTTTTTATTTTATGTGTTTTTAATTTATATATTTTTAAAAAATATTAATGTTTTAAAGTTTTATGTTGCAAAAATGGGGTAGATAGCCCCATGTGGGAGGCCATGCCACTTTATAGGGGTTGTATCTCCCACAAGGGTTGTGTCCCCATCATGGAAGAGATGACACCCACTCATCCCCAACCTTAGTTCTTGGGGTTTGAGAGGGGGGTAAGTGTACCAAGATGGTGAACAAAAAAGGGGTCAAAAGTGGCCACTTTTTTATGAAATTAGCTAAATTTGAACTTGGAAGAGTAATTTGAGATTCATGCACTCAAAATTTGAAGATACCAAAAGAACATGATTTATAGTACTCTGAATCTAGTTTCTAAACTACTAAAGTTTTTCAGAAATATATAAGATTAAGAGGATCAAATGCTTCACACACACAAAAGTGTTCCTATTTTTTCAGCAAAACATAACATAGTGTCTGGCATGCACCCCTCAATTTTTTTAGTTGCATTTAGTGTTTAAAAAACCCATTGGTAGATATTTAGTTAAGAGTGAGTACTAGAAGTTGTATAATTCTTTTGTAATTTTTTATTTTTTTATGATTTTTCAAAGTGGACACATCTTCAAAATCACATCACTAAGTGTTCACATCACATAACTTGAACCAAATAATTGAAAATGCAATTTTTTTTCAATGCATAAAGAATGAAGTGTAGAAAAATATTATTATTTTTTCTAAAATTTGGACAAGTAGGTTAAAATTTATTTAAAAAATTCAATACATATGTCTATGATAACTATGGGAACACTAGTGAAATAAATTAAAAATAAATATGTTAATGTAGTTCAAATCTAAAAAAAATTATATTGTTAGAAAGCTTAGAAGACATGTGAAATTATGGTGGCAATTTTATTAATATTTGATTTATAAAGTGTAAACTTGAAGACATGTGTAAGAGAGGGGGACCAACCACGTCAAGGCTCCAGGTCACAGAGAGCTGAGAGTGGAGGGCTGCCCTAACTTACCTCACTCTAAAGGATGTCTTAGGGTGAGGATTGAGAATGAAGAGCACTATATAGTACTTACGTCACTCTATAGACCCAAAATTCATGTTTAGGCTAGGCAAGCTAGATTTTGGAGTTGGTACTGCACCCCAGACAACTCTTTGTTCGAGGATGGTAGTGCGGTTCTAGGACGACAATGCATCACACTATCGTCTCTCTTGCACGCTAGCATTCGTATGACTAAAAAACATGAAGTACAATAGAAACTACCTAAAAACTTATTGATAACCTAGCTAGTTCATTTTAACGAGGTAAACAAAATAAGAAAGTACAAGAAATAGAGACAAAGATGATAAAGCAAGTAAATAAAAGATAGGGTGATGAAGATGTTCTCACAAAAGTTTTGATTCATCAGCTAGCTCCACATGCACATCCACCTACACACAAGAAAGAGGAAAAATTGTTGGGGCTATATAGGGGCTTGCCTCAGTCAAACCCCCGCTTTGGTGTTTCCACCTCCACGGACAACCATAAAACAATAGAGTAGAATAAAATGATAAATAAATTAAAAAGAAAGACCACAATGAGCACTAGAAAAGAAAAATGATATTCTATCAAATCACAAAGGAGAGGAGTGAAGCATTTCCACCTCCACCCAAAAGCTCACTAGCCAATGGCTTAGGGAGAGTGCAAGGCATGGACTTGGAAAAGTCACCACAGCCACAACGGTGATGAAGGGAGGTCTTGCAAGACTCCAAGCCCACAGTTCTATGGTTGCATCACACTCACAATGTGAAGTTGATGGAGCTTCAAAGCTACTGTAATGCTCACAATAAAGTCCTAGAATGTTGCTTGAGAGTGAAGAAGTGAAGTGGCTGCAAGAAGAATGAAGTGAGTGAATGTGTAGAGAATTTCCAGAAGGTGAAATGAAGTGAGAATTAATGTTTTTGAAGGTGGGATGAGAAATAATAAGGAGTTTTTGGGTTAGTTGGTCAAAGAGAGACAATACAATTTGGCCCCAATCGGGTGTGTAATGCCTCTGCCAACTTCAAATGCAAAAATTCGTTAAGGACGGTAGCGTGGTGCATATATTTCCGCGCACTATGTGTTCGTCCTTGAAAAATATTCTCTCATCAACACACAAGACAAATGCCAAGTGGATGTAAGGCAGGTGGGTGATGTGGAATTTCACCTTCGGACTTGATTTTCTAAGGTGAGGGTATGTGAAAGGGGAATTTGTACAAGGGGAGAAAATTCACTCCTATACAATTAGCAAGTTGAGAAATGGGAATGGAGAAAAATCATGTCAAAATGAGACAAATGAACCATCCAAGCCTAAGTAAAAGAAAAAATGCATACATGTTTTATACCAGATAATTTAACACGTACGTATTTTGTGCAAGCCAAAACACATATGTGTTTTTTACAAGCCAAAAAACGTACATGTTTTTTCCAAGCCAAAATGCATACAAGTTTTATGCAAGTCAAAACACACTCATGTTTTTTAAAAGATAAAACACATACATGTTTTTTTTAAGCCAAAATAAGTACATATTTTATGCAAGCCAAAACATGTACGTGTTTTAACAAACTCGTGTTTTGGATTGCACTAAAAGCATCATGTTCTTGATTATAGCTATCCAAATCTCTCTCCCTACACCTCTATAAGTGAGAATGAATGTTTTTGAAGATGGGATGTAAAGGAATAAGGCATTTGCAGGACAATTGGTTGAAGGGGGATGCTACAATTCATCCCCAATTGGGTGTGTAATGCCTCTGTTAACTTTAGACGCATGAATCTATCAGGGATGGTAGAGCAACAAGCAGAACTATGTGCACCATGTGTTTGTACCTGGCAAATATTCTCTCACCGACACACAAGAAAAAATCCAAGTGGATGGAAGACAGGTGGGTGATGTGGAATTTCACCTTCGGACTTGATTTTCTAAGGTGAGGGTATGTGAAAGGGGAATTTGTACAATGGGTGCAAATTCACTCCTATACATTTTACCCCCACTTTAGCAAGCACGAATATCGATGAGTGTTCAGTAAAGTAGATTGAAGAGTTAGTAGGGTTAGAAATGTATACCTGAACTATTGAGGAAGTAGGTTGTGATCTGATGAACCCAAAAGTGCAGAGCAGGAAAAGGACTCCACAAGTACTCTCCTTAAGGATTTTTGAACAAAAGGACTCGATATCCCCATAGAAGTATGAAGTTTCACAAGCACACCGAAGGCCCTCAAACCAACGATGGACAAATCCCGTAGGATGAAAGTGTCTTACAGGCCCGCAGACCTACAAGAAGGGAACCCCCAAGTTCTCTCTCATGAAGGAAGCCCAGTGAAGTAAGCTCCTTACAAGTCTGTAGACCTACAAGAAGGAAACCCCCAAGTTCTCTCTCATAAAGGAAGCCCAATGTAAGGGGAATTTGTAGAGTCAGACTGGAAAGCAGCTTCATAGGTATACCTACAAAGAAACATGTTAATCTATAGATAAAACATGTTAGAAAATAAAAAGAATCCATGCAGGAAAACAAGCAGATAATCATGCAGACAGTCAACAAATTGAAAGGATTTCAAAGGGGTCCCTTGGGAACCCTTCAAAAGAAGAGGGGTCCACTCAAAAGATGCACTTTTTGAAAGTGCAAAAGAGATGGTTTTTTCTCAAATCAATTCATCGTCAAGGAATCCTTTCAAAATATGTTCACTTCATAAAGGAATTTGAAATGAAGAAAATGCCCCCTCACGAGAGGAAGGTCAAAGATTTTCCTGTAGGAAAAAGCTACTCCCTCCTCAAAGGAAAGTTCTCAAGTTTCTTTCTTTATGAACCCATGATGAAGGAAACATGTTTTGTTAGGGGTCCAAGTCAAGAATGCGATCTTTGAAAAAGCTTGCAAGGATTTTCAAGAAAATATTCATTCATAACAAATGTGTTTTCCAAAAATCAAAACATTGTGAAAGTGATATTGTCGCACATACAAGGGAAAACTCAAGCAAAGAAGAAAGAAATATAAAAGAGTGAAAGAGAAATAGCACAAACCGGAGACACATGGGTGATCTGATATTTTGAGTTTAGAGCTACTCATAAATATATATAAGTATAGTAGTAGTATATAAATGAATTGTCATCAACCCCTACTATATCAAACCATGTGAAGAATGCACAAGAAGATAAAGTAAAAATTAAAAAATTGGGTAATGGTGGGATGTCCAGAAGGGACCTCAAAAGGGGTAGCTCGACTGAAGGAGCGATAAAAACCTATACCTTTTTAGGGTCAAGCTCACTCGCACTCGTAGGGGGAGCCGACAACAAAACCAAATTTTCTTGAATGGAAGTAGAGGAGAGGATAGAGGAGGATGCATCAAGAGGCCCTGAAGCAGGGGTAGTCATCTCCTATTTCTTTCTCTACAAAGGGGTTTGCTTAGCTGTTAGAGCCTTTTGTTGGTGCTTGCACTCATGTGCAAGGTAGTTTATATTAATCTTTGAGCTAGAGGCTAGGATCTGCAAAGGGAAAATAAGCTCCTGCTCAGCCATAGGGGTGTCTATCACAACCATCTTTGGTGGAGTGATAGACTCCTAAACAATAGTAGGATGCTGAGGTTGAGGAATGATGGGGGGAGTCGGCTCTAGCGCCTTAGCAGTGGGTATCTTCCCATTTACTACTTTAGGAGTAGGAGCAGTGGGAGGCTGTAGAGGCCAAGAAACAGAGGATTCCCCATGAGGACCCTTTCTCCTACCATATAGGTATGGCCAAGACCTAGGAGGCATAGTAGGAAGGTCTGATATCCTGATATTAGCCTTGCGCCAAGCAGGAACCATCATACTTCTCATGTAAAATCCAAGAGTAGACATCCAAAACTCTTCTTCAGAAAGAGGAGCAGAAGAGGCACCCTACATATGGGTAGACCTCTCATTTCCCTTTCCAGAAGAGGAGGAAACTTTCTGCTACACTACTAGAAGGGTCAATTTTGGTTGTCTCTTGCCCCCGATTTTGTACTTCACATAGTTTCGGTAAAGTAGGTCCATTCTTGGGGGAAGCAAACCGATCGGGGTGGGCCAAAAATGATCCAATGAGTAGCCCCCACAGGACACCAATGACTGGTATACAGTGTCATGGACGACGTGCACATCAACTTCATGGGATAATTTCAAACACTTATGGATGAAAAAAGTGATTTCGTTCATGGAAGCTAGCCAAGGTATGCCTAACTTCACCCTGAACAAATTAGATTCTGGGATAACATCAAAAGTTGTGTTCACATCCCTAGGTCCAACTAGGATGGAAAGAGTTATTGAGCCATATTGCTTGAGAGAGAGGCCATCGTGCGTATGGATGGTAGATTTTGTTTCTTCATACTCCTCCCTTTGCAATGAATTCATCCATAATGTCTCCTCTATGATAACATTCACTCAATTTGCAGGGTCAAGTAAGACACCCGTCACAATATTCCCATTGAGGTGAGTGAGAATGTAAAGGGGAGATGGCTTTTTATTCAAGGGCATATCCTGTGAGGTGAATGTCATGTTTGGAGAACCAATCATAGGCTATGTGGAAGGAGTAACCATTAACATACGCTAAGGGCTCAGTGGTAGAGTTAGAGGGATCAATAATCAAGTTAGAAAAATGAGACAAAATTGGGTCCGTGTATACCTACAACTCACTATTTGCTTTCACCACTGATTTTTTTGTATATTGTTTACTCCCATTGAGATGAATAGTACCATCCTCGATGCAGTCTTGTATCTCATGACATAGGCGCATACAACATTCGGTATCATGTCCATTGACTCGATGGTACTGACAAAAAGCATTTGCATCATACCAATTAGGGTAAGGTTCCTTGAGAGGTCTAAGGTTCTCCAAGGTTATGATCTTATCCTTCAGCAACTTTTGCAAGATGCAAGAATAAGATTCTGCTAACTTTGTGAACTTTCTATTATGTCTAAGGCCATTATCATTCGTTGTAGCTACTACAATAGACTTTCCTTACCTTTTCATATCCTTACCTGTTCCTGAGATTGATACGATAGACTTTCCTTCTAAATGAGAGCATGAGAAAAATCCCCCGAATTGAACTACCATATGTTGATATTCTCGTAATGTTGCACATAAATGCATTAAAGAAGGGTATTTCATAAGGGAAAACTTTCCTTGCCAGGGTCTCTACAGGTTTCCTATGAACACCTTTTGTAAACCAGAATTGGGCAATGGGTACAAGATCTAAGACAAGAGCGCTCGGTATTGCACTATGAAATCAATTATCTTCTCATTATCCCGTTGCTTGCATCGGATGAGATCCTAAAAAGGTAATTTTTGGTCCGATTTTGGCTTGGAACTATCAGAGAAACTGATTTACAAGTTGATTAAATGAGAAAATAGAATTTTCAAGTAAGGAATTGTAATGTACTAACCCTTTAACGAAGTAAAAATTTCTAATTTTACACCATACAAGTAAATAAACAAGTAACATGCAATTGTAATAAATTTTTTCTTTTCTTTATTGATAATTTCCAATCAAGATGCATAACATATTACAACATGAATTCCTTTTCATTTCATAAAATACATTAATGAAAGAAATCATACATTTACATACATAGCTCAAAGAGCTTTAGAAAAAATAGTTGCAAGATGGTCTAGGATCCTTCCTTTCAAATCTTGGTTCTTCTGTCACCTGTAATGGAGGAGAAACATTACTCATGCACTTTTTTTCCAACCACGGACTCATAATGTGGTCCCCCGCACATCTATCATTTGATAGATGGCCCTTCCCTTCAATGAAGAGATTGGTAGAGTAACTGATAACGACAACCAATTGAGCATAGTGTTGTGTCCTACATAACTAGAACTTGTAACCATACAATCTCTATTTAGCATGTAATACTAGATCATGATGAGTTGATAGTATAGTTTCGGTAGTCACACAAACTAAAAGGAGTCTTAGACATTCACACTACTTTTTCCAAAATGTTCTCATTCAATGCTTCAAATGGAGTTATCTATCACATACACTACTTAGGGCCAATTTGACTTAAGGATATCTTAAGCTATGCATAGATATTTCCTTCAATGGATAGTCCATCATCCCAGATAACCTACAACCATATTAATCTACTTAGAATAAACCTACTTAACTAGTAAGTACACAAGTTAGGTATTTCCTTCTATTGATAGTCCATCATTCCAAAGATAACCTATATACTTGGATAACCCTACTTACAAGTAAGTACTTTAAACTCCCTCCCATACTGGATTATCCATCCTAGGAGTAAAGACAAGCTTTCCTAGTTAAAACAAAAACTTAGCTAAATGAACCATATGTGCTTTCCATGTTCAATCATACCTAGTATATAATACTTATGATAAACACTCATCTCCTACTATGGAGTACTTAAAAACACAATATGAAAACAACTTAATAGCTTCAACTTCCTTTTCAAAACAATCTACATTCTCTAATGCATATATTGGAAAAGACATCTCAATCATGCATGTAAGACACATCAATCAAAATAAAATAACAAAGAATACGATATCCTCATGCTTGTTATCACTTATCCAACTAAAGACAACAATACAACCCTCTCCAACAACAATTAGCTTGATAATCATCTTCTCAGAAACAACTCTATCCCACTTGTTGATAGACTACTTCTCTCAAATAGGGATGCTACCTCTTACTCACAATAGAACACTCTCTATATCTCACTCATAAAATAAGATAAGTATGACTGGTAATAACTCAAAAATAATGAATTGAAAAATATGTATAATCTCTTGGGAAAGAATGTGTCCACAAATGAATTAGTTTAGCTATTTATAGAGCAACCAAGCAACCTCAAATCCTATAGTTTAGGCATGTAAGTGGACAAAAAGCTTCATGCAAAGCAACACATGAAACTCAACAATAAGGTGACAATCAAATAATATTAGGCTCAACAAAACCTCCTACAGATCAACTTGTTTGCTTGTAAACAACCCAAAGAATAATTCAAAATACACATGGAAAATTCAAATTATACTCTAGCAAAGACATCAACAGAAAAATGTTTAAAGAGGTGGCACCAAAGCCTCTATTCTACTATCAAGTTGGCATGGTTTCACATGGAGAGAAACAATCAACAGTAAATTTGTAACACTTAGCATATATCAACTGAATTTAAGGAATGAGTTGATTAAAAATTTAAAGGCATTTGGACAAAGTCAAAGTTGCTCTTTATCACTGCATCAACCAAGTCTAAGCTTTCATCGATTGATAGACATCAGTCAAATTTGCATTCATATGTTTCCACATACATGACATGGTGAGTGGAACTCGACTTCACTACACAGTTGTAAGCATTTCCAAATCGACTTTCAAACTCATAGTCATTGATGACTATTATTGTCCTCCTCTAATAGTCTCTATCGACTAATGCAACCTTTGTAAATTGGCTTCAATAGAATAAGAGATAGTTGAATTCAAATAATATTTATATTAAATATTAAATATATAATAATATATATATTTAATATATATAATATACATATATATACTTAAATATTATCTTGTATTTATATATATATCTATATATATAACCATTATTATATATTTACATACATATATAAGTATTTATATATATATCGAAAGTCAATAATGTAAGTGTATATTCGATATATATATATGTATAAATGTATATACCTCTATATACATGTATGTGTAGGTATATCTTATCGATGCATTCGTATGAGTGTGCCCATTCACAAATGTACACATGTATCGATATACATATACATATGGATATATGTATATACTATACACATTTATATATGTATGTTCACATTTGATTCACATATAGTCATTCATGATTACCATCATATTGATGAGTGTTTACGTGTGGTACATCTATGCATATGCATATACGTGTCATTAGATCCCATTGACACACATGTGCATATATATACACATACTTACATGTACGTCCCACTTGTCAATATAATCATAATAGTACAAGAAATATCTCAAAAGCTTCAAATAGATAAACATCACCCAATAATGCATGCAGAAATAAACAAGACTCTCAAATGCAGACCTATCGGCTAAGGATGACTTACCTATTACCCACAAAGTAACTCAACTCAATCATTCTAATGTGGTATGTGTACATGCTCAGATAGTTTAATTTTACTAGATACTCGACCAAGATATTCTTCTGAGTGATACTTCCCCTCTGCCTAGAGGAAAGGAACACACACTTGCATCCACTAACACATGCACATGATAGTCAATTGTTCATAATATATGCAGTATACATAGACATCTCGAAAGTTAGAATAATAATAATTCAATAACCTTTCATTCACATATATGTAGTATTTCACCATGAATAACATCAACTGGGATAGAATCAAATGAGACAATCATCAAATGAGATAAAATTCATATTGATAACAACGTACAAGCATAATTTATTCATGTCCATAATTCACATTACATTCATATTTACCCTATGCAGTAATAGTAAATAGTAACTACACAACTAGAGTGTAAAAGGAACAATACCATTCAAGCACTGTATCCTTAAGAGATTGAGAGAAAATTTTTTCCATCAATGCATCATGATGGAAGAAGTACATACAAATGGCATTAAAGGAGGACACATGCATTTGTGGGTCCCCTTTACTGCCATACTTTTCAAATTTGGGAATCTCCATTCCTTGTGGAAAGGGAGTACTTAGGATGGTTATCAACAATGGGCTATGTCAGAAAAAAGGGTTGAAAGATAGGCTAGGCCAAGGCCTGGGAGAGACTTGCTAGCTAGTTTTGCATACGACCCATATTTTGAAGCAAGGCGTTCAAAATAGGGTCAGTAAATGACAAAGGAGTAGTGGAGCCTCCAAAACCACTGCCACCAAAACCACCTTTGGAGCCACCTCCAGAGCCACCGGTGTGACCACTGTTGGAGCTACCGCCACCGGTAGGGCCACCACTAGAGCCACCACCAGAGCCACCCCCACTACCAAAACCACCACCATGACCTCCATCTACTAGTAACACCTCAGCTACCAAAGCCACCACCACCAGGGGCAATAGGATGGGTGAAACTAAACCCAAGGGGTGTTTTACTCACTTTGATAATATGAGGCTTTTGAGAAGCAGAAGGGACACTAATCAAGGGGCCCATTTCAGCCATGTATATAGATGTGGCAGACATAGAAATGCCTATTTTTCTTTCATAGGTATCAAGCACTTCCCCCTAGGTAATACTCAATCTAGTCTTATACAAAGGGACATAAGCTTCAATTAGATTGGCAAGGCCATGTAAGAATTCTATGCCTATTCGATCCTTTCCCAAGAAATGTCTCACTTCACTAGTAAGCCTAGCAACTCTCACCATGTTTGGTGCTTTTTCCAAATGATTCATAAGGTATGTCAGTTTGTATCTAGTGCTAAAAGGTTTTCTAGAGGGACATGCACAACCTCATCCTTGTCCATGAACGAAGCTCTAGGGGATGTCGGAGGAGTAGGAATGGGAGTGGTCTCATCTATGAAACCTGTATCATTAGTGAAGCTTGTAGGGAAACTAGTGGTAAATTCGTTAGGTAAACTAGTAGAGAAACTGGAGGAAAAACTAGAAGTGACCTTCATCTTCTCGTTCAGTAAGTGTCACACATTTCTTCTAACAACGTACCTGAAAGTTATGGATTGGGTTATGATGCTCGTAGAACTTCACAACACTTAGGGTTATGACAACCACTAGGTGTGGGGAAAAATTCTCAACACAAACAAATGGAAAGATGTTGTTTACGTCAGTTTCACCAAAAATGTAAGAGAGGGGGACCAATGATGTCAAGGCTCTAGGTCATGGAGAGCCGAGAGTGGAGGGTTTCTCTAACTTACCTCACTCTAAAGCATGTCTTGGGGTAAGGATTGAGAATGAAGAGAACTATATAGTACTTCTATCACTCTATAGACCTAAACTTCAAGTTTAGGCTAGGCGAGCTAGTTTTTGGAGTTGGTATTGCACCTTAGACAACTCTCTATTTGAGGATGACAACACGATTTTTGGATGATAGTGTGACACACTGGCATCTCTCAGGCATGCTAGCATCTGTATAGATAGAAAACACAAAGTACAATAGCAACTACCTAAAAAATTACTAATAGCCTAGCTAGTTGATTTTAATGAGGTAAACATAATAAGAAAGTATGAGAAATAGAGACAGAGATGATAAATCAAGTAAATAAAAGCTAGGGTGATGAAGATGATCTCACAAAAGCACTGATTCGCTAGCTGGCTCCACACGCATGTCCACCTACACATAAGAAAGAGGGAAAATTGTTAGGGCTGTATAGGGGCTTGCCTCAGTCAGACCCTCGCTTTGGTGTTACCACCTCCATGGACAACTAGAAAGAAATGGAGTAAAATAATGATAAAGAAAGTAGAAAGAAAGATCACAATGAACACTACAAAATAAAAACACTACTATATCAAATCATAATGGAGAGTAAAGCGTTACCACCTCCACCCAAAAGGTCACTAGCCAATAAAGGGAGAGTGCAAGGTATGGACTTGGAAAAGTCACCATAGTCACAGTCGTGATGAAGGGAGGTTTCACAAGAATCCAAGCCCACACTTCTATGGCTGTCTGACACTTGAAATGTGAAGTTGAGTGAGCTTCCAAGCTACTACAATGCTCACAATAAAGTGTTGGAGTGTTGCTTGAGAGTGAAGAAGTGAAGTGGTTGCAAGAAGAATGAAGTGAGTGAACGTGTAGAGAATTTCTCTAGGGTGAAATGAAGTGAGAATGAATGTTTTTAAAGGTGGGATGAGAAGGAATAAGGAGTTTTCAGGTTTGATGGTCAAAGAGGGAAGTTACAAATTTTCCCCAATCAAGTGTGTAACGCCTTTTCCAACTTCAGACGCAAGAATCCATTAGGGATGGTAGCGTGGCATGTAGATGCTTATGTGCCGCACGTTCCTCCTTGAAAAATATTCTCTCATTGATGCCTAGGACAAACACCAACTGGATGGAAGGTAGGTGGGTGATGTGGAATTCCACCTTTAGGTTTGATTTCCTAAGGTGAGGGTATGTGAAAGGGGAATTTGTACAAGGGATGCAAATTCACTCCTATACAATAAGCAAGTTGAGAAATGGGAATGGAGGAAAAATCATGTCAAAATGAGAAAAATGAACCATCCAAGCCTAAGTAAAAGCTAAAATCCATACATGTTTTATACAAGATAATTTAACATGTACGTATTTTGTGCAAGCCAAAACACATATGTGTTTTTTACAAGCCAAAGCATGTACATTTTTTTTCCAAGCCAAAATGCATACACATTTTATGCAAGTCAAAACACACACATGTTTTGTAAAAGACAAAACACGTACATATTTTTTGTAAGCCAAAATAAGTACATATTTTATGCAAGATAAAATATGTACGTATTTTAACAAACTCATGTTTTGGATTGCACTAAAAGCATCATGTTCTTGATTATAACTATCTAGATCTCTCTCCCTCCACATCTATCTCTAACTCTCTCTACATCTCTCTCTATCAATATTCCTCTCTTTGTGCCTCCATCCATCCCACCAAGATCTCTCTATCCCTCTCTCTCCCACCAAATCTTTGCATCTCTCCCTACCACTCCCTCCCTCTCTCCTACCTTTTGTACTCTTTTTCTCAAATATCTTTATATCTCCCTCACTCTCCCTATTTCCCTCCTTCCTTTTCTACTCATTTTATCCCATGTATCTCATTGTCTCTTTGTACCTTTAACTCTCCCTATCTCTAATGCTTCTTTCTACCTAACTATATCTCTACCTACCTCTCTCCCTATCTCTAACTATTCTTTCTCCCTATCTACATCTCTCCCTCACTGTCTCCCTAACTCTCTCTACCACTCTATATGTCTCAATATGTCTATATCTAGGTTATAATTTTATCATGTTTCTAGGAAGAAAATCTCCCCCATACTCAAAAAGTCATCTTCATAGGAGAAACTGTGTTATAATGTGATCATGTTCCTATGAAGATAAAAATACTTTTTGTACATATCTCTTAATATTTCTTTTCCTCCCTCTCTCCCTTCTCCATCTGTCTCTCTCTAATGCACTCACATTTTTATGAAGAATTTAGAGTTGAGGGTTTAGGTTTGATGGTTGAGAGTATATTGTTTAGGCTTAAGGATATAGGTTTTAGTGTTAATTATCAATGTGAATATTTAGGGTTTTGTGTATAGGGTTCAAGGTGCATCTCCTAGTGTTTAGGGTTTAGCATGTAGGGTTTATGGTCAATGATATAGGGTTGAGGGTCTATCTACCTATTCATATATGATCTCACATCTCCCCCCTCTCTACCCTCCTCCCCATCTCTATTGGTATCTATATTACTTCTCTCTCTGGACCCTAGATCTACCTCTTTCTATCTAATCTCTCTCTCTCTCCACTATCTACCTCTCTCTCTATCTCAAATTTCATTCTATTTCCCCTTCCCACCTCTCCTGTCATTCCTCTTTATCTATCTCTCCCTACCTCCCTATGTAGATCTCTCTTCTCTCCATCTCACATATCTCTCTTTCTCCACCTCTCTTCTCTCTATATCACCTCTCTCTATCTCTCCCATATCTCTCTCTTCTCTCCTGTAATATATCTAAATTATTCATTATTTAGGGTGTAGGGATTATAGATTATGGTTTTAGGGTTGATGGTTTATAATGGAGAATTGAGAGTTGATGGTTTAGGGATTAAATTTAATTATGTATGTTTTAATATTAAATTACTAATGTTGGGTTTTAGGGTCTAACATATAGGGTATAAGGTTTGTTTATTAGGGTTTAGGTTGTGTAGTGTATAAAATTATACTCCTTTCTATGTGATAGTACAATCTTACACTTAATTTGGACATATTTTATTGACCTTACATTTATGAATTTTTATCCTTCAATAATAGGCCCCTAAACCCCTTTATTATGCATCCCAAGGCCTATTTTTATCATTTTCCAACATTGCAACATGCATTGAATAAATTCATTAAATTAATTTAAAACCTTGAAACACTTTGATCCTAATTTTTAGGCAAGGACCCATTCACCCTTGGGCAAATGGGTCTCCTTAGGATCCAAAATCAAAATTTAAGCATGTTTTTGGCATTATTTTAAAGTTTTAAATTCAAGTTTTACATCTCAGCTATCGGGATCTAATATTCAAGAAATTAGAGAAGAATCCTATACAACCTAGTCTTTTCATCATTTCAATCTAGGTTAAAGAGAGATTTTTACAAGTAATCAATGAGATCAAGTATAGATTCAAAAGCATTCAAGAAGCAATGTTGAAGTCTTGGAGCAATATTTTGTTGTTTTTGTAGGTCTTTAAGCTCATTTTGTCAAGGATTTGATCAAGCATTGTTCATGATTGAGGGTTAATTCCTATGGTGGATCATGATGGATTCTAGGTTTGGGAGATGTGTTTGATCATCTTTCCTAACCTAATGACTTGTTTCCTAAGTGATCCGATCTTCTATCTTCATTCTAATAGCTTATGAAAGCAAGGTATTGTCATATTTTAGATTTTATTGGGGTGTATGGACTTCTTCCGAATTGGATCTTTATCATTTATCATTATCATATAGGAATCATGCTCTAATGCACTTGAGTAGGGTTTCTTTGCATGTTGGCTCTTAACAACCTTATATGCACTTAAGGTTAGGGCTAGTACACACTGTTATTTATTAGATTTACATCATTTTATCAAGGTTTGATTACCAAACTTGGGGTTTGACTAAGGTAATCCCCTATACACCCAAAAAAAAAAATTTCTCTTGTAGATTTGTCATAGGTCTAAATTCAAGAGTAAAGGTTAACATGTAGAGGAAGAAAGTGAAGAAAAAAGGCTAAAAATACAGATTTTTGAAGTTTCAAAAAGGGGTACTAGGACCTATTTGGCCTAGGGCGAATGTGTGCTGCTTCAGGCTACACATCATAATTTTTAAACCAAGTGCATAGTATTTTACCCTTCTCAATTTTTTTGGAAATTTATTGTTTCTATCTGTATTATGCTTTAAATATTCATTTCAAGTTTTACATTGCATAATTGAGTTCATTAAGTATTTTATTTTCATCTCCCAAAAGTGTATTTTAGTCATATTTGTCATTTTTTGTCATAAAGGAAACAATAGATCCCCTAATAGGGTTGACTCACCTAAGGATTGAAAGTCAACCTTACCTTTGGAAGATATCTTTTCCTAATTAAAGTAGGAAAATATGAGGGTGTTCTAGATATTCGCTCCATTTTGGTTATCCAAATCTTCATTCATTTTAACACATTTCATTTTGGTGAATGTGACAATCCTACACTATAATCTTTTTGAAATAGGTCATTCAAAACCCTATATCTAGGATTTGCATTATTTTGCATTGCATTTAGGGTTTTAAAATTACATTTTGCATTGTTTAAAACTTCAAAAATCCAAAAAAATAGCATACGTATGACATCAATTTTTCTTATTAGTTGCATATTAGTATCTTTCAAACCTTTTACATCAAAAAAATTAGTCAAAATTTCATTGAAAAAGTTATCATATTTGTGCACTTTTTTTTGATTTATTGCATTCACATTTAAACAGTAAAATATACAAAATTAGTCACAAAAAATAGATTCTAAAACCTGAAGCTGAGAACCTAAACAGTAACTTGAAATTTCAAATTTTAATTTTTGAAACATCTATGTAAGGAGCCATTTTCCCTAGGGAGAATTTGTTCCTATACAGGTGTTCTGACAAGTTTCTAGGTGCATCTTTGTCTCTATTTCTACTTTTTGATGCTATTGTTAAACCTGTAATTTGAATTTCTAAAATAGTCTATTTTGAGCATTAAAGTAAATTGTTCTCTTGATGGAATATTAAGGAAAATTGAAAAAGTTATTTTCTCTTTTAGTATTAGATTATTTTAGATATGTAATTATTTTCTTTTACTTTTTACATCATTGCATTGTTTAGATAGATTATTCTTCATCTTGCAAACATTGAAAACCATAATGCATTAAAAACATACACTAAATGATAAACCTTGGAGAAAGCATAGTTATCTTATCATGTCAGATCTCTTTCTACAAGCCCTTTAGTAGTGATGAATTTGACATGTTAGATGAAGCCCTTGAGGATTTCATCTCCAAGGTTCATCCACTAAATCTTGTTATAACAAACCAAAATAAAATGATGTTAATGCAATTACACATCAAATTTTCATCTATCCAACTTCACAAAAACCACAAGTCCAAAACCAACCTGTGCTTATCATTGGACCACATAAGAAAAAACCATTACCTCCAGGGTTTATCTTAAATTTTTCAAGAAAACATTGTAGTAACAATGCTTCACAACAACAGAATTATAATATAGTTGCTCACACATACAATACAAGGAATAATAGGAAACCAAGAAACATACCTACTTTATTACCTTTGCCTCAACCTATCTTGCCTAGTGATCCTTGTTTTCCTTTGCACAATGGAAAGGAGTATGTTCTGGTGGAACAACTTAGAAATACTCCTGGTAAGATTTCTTTATGGGACCTTAGTCAAGCTTCACCTAATTACCATAACATACTTCAAAATGCTTTACAACAAGTTGTGGTCCCTCCTAGTGCACAACCCAATGATGTAGTAACCCTAATTCAATGTATGAATTTGATTAACATTGATATTTCCTTTCGTCCAGATGAGTTACTTCCATTAGAAGTGCAAAAGAAAAATGATGCATTGATGATAGTGGCTATTATTAATCACTATGGCGTAAAGCTTACCCTCATTGATAATGTTTCAACACTCAAAGTTTATAGTGTAAGCATTTTAGACAAGATTGGAGTAGACAAGAGTGAAATTCAACCTAATTCTTTATCTATTTGTGGATTTGATAATGTGGGGAAACAACTGCTTGGTGTGATAACATTACCTATTAAAGTAGGTGTCATATCTCGATTTCATTGCTTGCACTTAACTAATGATAAAAGTTGGAATATCTAAAAAAAATGGAATTTTTCATTTTTTTCTATTTATGGAATTGATAAAATGCAATGATGAAATTGAAAATGAATATTATACAATTTTTTGATTTAAGAAACTATTTTATAATATTATCAGTTAAAGGTTACTGATAAGTGGAGAAGTGTAAGAATGTGTGTGTAGGAGTAAGATGAAGGATGAGAACTTGATTGAGATAGGCATGCTTAGCTGAATGACCACGGTAAGCAAGAATGGAATCTAGAATCTCACACACCACAGCAGGTCATGACATTTGCATATGTTTGAAAAGTTCAAAATTTTCATTTATACTTGGTGTGAGAATTATAATTAGTGGAAAGAACAAATTAGTGCATTCTGGTCTTACCTTGTCTATTTCAAAATTGATATTTGATGACATCGAATAAGAAACTCAAACCATCAAATACAATTATTGTATGAAAATCAATTTTCATTGTTTGTTTGTTTGGATGAATTTGAAATACAAAATGAACAAGGAAATGAAATGGATAAAATAAACATGTAAGTTTGGAAAAAATAATTTGAATATATATGTATATAATCTCATGAAGACGAATTGATTATGTATATACAAATATGAATATATATATATATATATACACACACACACATGTGAATATTTTACCTTGAATTTAATTCTACTCTTCAAGGGAATAATGGAATCATGGGATTTAAAATATGTAACTCCCAAAAATAATGGGATAGGGGCCAACCCCCTCACATGGAAAAAAGCTCCAGTCAATGCTTAGAAATAGGGGGAGTGGGTAGCCAAATAATAAAAATGGAGGTAGTAAATTAAGACCACTATCTCTCCAAAATTAGTAGGGGATCCTTCGTTGTTAGGAAATCATAGAATCTAGTGAAAAGAAGGAAAAATCAAGGAAAAAGTAGAAATAAGAGAAGGGAGAATGATAGGTTTGGAGGAACTATAGCTTTTCCAAGGAAGGAAAAATCACTCAGGAAATCACCGATTGAGGTATTTCGATTGAGTTCAATTTGTTTCTTCTCATTTTTGAATAAGTTTCTTAGCTTGTAAAATGATAGAAACTTTTCTATATTTTGTATGCCTTATCGTGCATGTTTGATATTTGGTTATCTTGTTTACCCTATTGATCAACCATATTGATCCATGTGATTCCCTTTATGGGTCAAGATGCCTTGAAGGCTATGTATTTTTTCTTAAACCTATGTCAAAAGTTGGGTTTCATACCCATGATGGGATTTTATCACCCATATGATATTTAGTCTTCATGGTCATGGCCAATCGACTGACTGTTGTTATTCCTTGTTTTCTTTCTAATGGACTATATGTTTATCAGTGCCCTATAGGCGACTAGCCAAGAGGATCATACTATTTTATATATCATTATAGTATGATACTCACAACATGTCACATCCCACTTAACATTGCATTAGGGTGGCGATGTATGCCCTACTAAATGTAAGGGCCGAGTGGTGCATATACCGCTTTTATATCATAAAATTATCACCATTCACTATAAGTGGTAGGTGGATTCAAACGATACCATGTTCAATGTTACATAACACTGTGTTACCTTCAATGGGCCTTCTTAGGTCGCAGGTGTTGGAAACATTTGTTTGAAGAGCATATATATATATATGCACATGAATGTTGATATACATGTGATCACTATTGGATTTCCTATGTTTATAACTAAGTCAAAGAATCAACTATGCTTTGTTATTTAAACATTTATTTTGGGTGTTCCACATTATTATGGGTAAAACCCATGGCTCGATAGATATCAACTACTATTAAGAAACCTCAAGGTATCGATATCATGTTATTAATGAATGATATCATGTGTATCAATATCCTCTTGAGGGATGGATTTTCAATGGACAAAGTATAAATTTTTAATTTATAGTATTTACTAAATCGAATGGATACCTTGATTGAAATAAAACAAGCATGGATTCCTAAGTTGTTACAGAATGAAGATATAATGTTTCTATTAATAATATTTTTATGGATGATGTAATTCAACTAAGTTTCATTGACCTGTTCTTAGTCCTTATGAAAGATAAGTGATTGTGAAACATATGTTTTCATTTGTATTAAAATTGAGATTAGATGATAATTTTTAATTTAATAGAGCATCTGAATGAAGTGATGTTATTTTTCCATTTTTAAATATAAAAATAAAGTTGTATAAAAAGGGGAATTTTATTTAATTCTTTATAATTGATACACAAAATTCAAATTTGTTCATTTCTAGGAGTATATGCAAACATACATAAATATCCCTTTATGCATGTGCACATACATGCAGTATAACTTCTGATTCATTGTCATTATTTTACTCATTGAGAATATTAAATCTCTTTTACAAATGGAACAAAATGTAAACATAGGATAGTGTTGAATTGCAATTACAAATGATGAATATATTATTGGATATACTAGACTTAAATAATTAATGTTTGATTGTGTTGATTGGAATGATAGAACAATTCAGTGGTAGACTGTAGCACACTAGATTGATGCTAATGGATGGTCTAAAAGGGAGGGATACCCCTATGATATGATAAGCTTTTCTTTTGGGAATGAGTGCCAGAGAGTGTAGATTTTCTTTTTAAAATCTAACTAGAGTTGCATTTAATGTAACATAAGCTTGGCCAATATTTGCAGTCAATTTTTATATATATGCATATATGGAACATATTATTATTATTTACTCTCTCTCTATTGATTTATTTTCCTAACATGGAACTTGCATATTCTTATAGTAGATAGAAATGCATGAAGTTAGGCACACACAAATTCCACCTTGCAAACTGTATCTCTTGCTAAGTGTTCCATACAGGGTCAAGTATTCTTTGACTAACTGAAGAATTTCAGGGATGCATTACTTTGTGGTTGGGTGGAAAAACACCTCAATCACATTCTCATCCACTAGTGGAGGTGAGATGTCATAGAGGAATAATATCAGAATTCTATTATATACTGTATCATTCGTGTAAAAGAATTAAAATGATGTGATGGACATAAAACCATGTAATTGAGAATTGAGTAAGAGGCGTTGAATTCCAAGTCAAATTGTATGAGACTATTGACATTTGGAAATGAATATACTTATATTTCAGTTTTATTTGTGATTTATGAACATAAAATTGCTAATCAAATCTCAAGGTTCAGCTCTAGGCCTATGAGTCCACGACAGTTGAACTAGGGAATAATGGACCCTTAACTAGATTTGGGTTACCTAGGGAATGACCAATTTGAATTGGTTGCAAGAAATGGGAAGGTCCAAGTTAGGAAGAAAGAAGGGGAAAAACAATAGGGATGTAAGGAATCTAGTCACTATAGAAGAAAATCCCAAACCCAAGAACCAACTAGAAATTCTTGACGAAGAAACTATAGCACACACCCTCACACATCTCATGTTGGAAAGAGACAAAAAGATAAAGGAGACCAAGTGAACTCCTAAGACTAAGAAACTCTCTGCATTTAGAGATTGGCCAATAGGATGTGGACTAAATGCACTAATATTGACTAATGAGGAGAAGGAGGGCCTATGCGCACATCTTGCCTCACCCAAGAGGGAAGATGTAGATTCAGTAATGATCTTGATAAATGTCCTCTTTTAGATAATGAGGGAACTATTTAGAGAAAAAAAATGTAAATAAAGATCAATGTAAATATAACTTAACATAAAGAAAAAGCATTTTGTTGATCAAAGGCATGAAGCTTGAAGGCTTGTCTTTTTGAGATAAATGTGTATATTTTATTTTCCTTTTAGCTTGCATGTTGTTTGCATTGTATTTCATAGATGCAATAGCATAAGCATAAAACCTTGTTCTTGGATTCTAAACATGACTGTGACATAGGTCGACTATGATTCACCATGGTGACCACTAGACAAGATGCGAGTGGTAGCGAATAGGAAAATGGGCCAAGTAATAGGCTAGAAAAAATCTTGGAACCCTTGAATCATAAAGAATCTTGAATGTACCATTTGGAATAAGAGGTCTGAGGGGTACAGGAAGATCATAATCTCAGGAATGAGGTACCCAAACAAGGAGAAGGGAATCACAATCGAGGTCAGATTGAGGAAGAATTGGGAAAAGATCTTAAGAAGGTAGCACCACTAAAGTTTGATGGAAAGGCCATCAAATATGGGGTTGAGGCCTAGATCATAGAGATGGAAAAATATTTTGGGCTTTGCAACCTATCAAATCAAACCAAGGCCGCTTGGGTAGCATATCAATTTCCTAGAGAGGCAACTACTTGGTGGGACAACAAGAAATCCAAAGGGATACTTCCACAAGAAGGGATTACTTGGGAGTTTTTCCTCTAAGATTTTAGAAAGAGGTGGCTAGCACAACTTTTTTTTGACAAGAAAATGAATGAATTTCAGAATCTAACCCAGGGAGGCCTCATAGTAGTGCAATACTAGGATAAGTTTACCAACTTGCTTAAGTATGTGCCACAGTACCAATCCAATGAGAATTTCCAAATTCAAAACTTTATACTGGGACTAAGGCCCCATATTGGAGGTGATGTGGATCTTCACAATCCTCATACTATGGTAGAAGATTTTGAGAAGGCCATTAATCAAGAACAAAAGCTGCAAAAATTGTCCAATCTTCACAAAGGATTAGACTCCAAGCCTCAGTTTATAAATAAAATCTATTTTAGAAGGGTGATGGATAGAAAGGAAACACGTCCCATCATATTAGAAGCTTGAAAAGGGAAGGAAACCCTCCAGAAAAAGGAACAAGGCAACCAAGGCATAAGGAATAAAAGGGCTAATAAGGGTAACGAAAACTATAATAGTAGCCTGGGGTACTCAAAGAGGATAGGGGTGGAGGTCGGAAAGGACCACATGATGGATGCTACACTTGTGGGGGAGACCATTATCCATCTAACTACCCTTAGAAGATGAGTTCATGAAAGGAAGGAAATCAACAATAGACCCCACAACACAAATCCATGCAATAGTGGATAATAGGTAGGCAAAGTACCAGGCTTCTCTAATTCAACTAACGAGTAAGCTCTATGGTTAAACCATTTCTATTTTAATAGATACTAGAGCTACTGAGTGCTTCATAGATCCTAGAATGATTTCTAAGCTACTCATTCAACCTAGATATATGGAAAATTCATAGTATGTTCAATATGGGAATCAAGTAAAGTGGGAAGTAGATTCATGTTTCTTTTGTAGCGGGTTGGAACTTCCCAACTTCATGACCCAAGTTAACCTTTATGTTGCGCCATTAGGATCCTATGATGTAATATTAGGAATCAACTAGTTGAATGAGCACAAGACTATTGTAAATTGTGAGGATAAGATTGAAAGTTGTATGGATGACTATGGGAACCCAGTTGAGATACATGGGGTACAATGACCCCTAAAGCTTAGAAAAATCTTAGCTATACAACTTAAGAGAGATCAGAGGAAGGGTTGTGTCATATATGTTGTGCATGTTAGTGAACCTAACAATGAGAAACCATACCTTGATGACTATCCAATTCTTAGGAGATTTCAAGATGTGTTTCCTGAAGATCTCACCGAGATGCCTCTAAGTGAGAATTTGATTTCTCCATCAAATTAGTTCCAAGAGCCCAGCTACAGTCTAAGGCCCCCTAAAGGATGACCACCATGGAGCTTTATGAATTGAAATCCCAATTATAGGAGCTATTATGCAAAGGGATTATTAGGCCCAATGTGTCACCATGGGGAGCACCAATTATTTTCATGAAAAAGAAGGATGAAACCTTGTGTCTGTATATTGATTATTAGATGTTGAACAAGGCGACCATCAAGAATTTCTACCCTCTTCCAAGGATTGATGAATTATTTGATTAGATGAAGGAAGCAACAATTAAAATAGATCTTAGGTCTAGTTACCATTAGTTGAGAATAAAGGAAAAGGATATTCCAATGAGGGATTTCCAAACTTGGAACATACATTACGAGTTCATCTTTGTACCCTTTCAGTTGACCAATGCATCTGTAGCTTTCATGAATCTTATGAATAGTTTGTTCTAGGATTGTTTGGATGATTTTTTCCTAATCTTTATTAATGATATTTTGGTTTATTCCAAGTCTATTGAGGAACAAGATCAATACTTGAGGATACTCTTACAACATCTAATGGAAAATAATCTTTTTGGAAAGCTATCCAAGTGCTCATTTTATCAAGATAGTGTGCATTACCTAGGTCACATTAGCTCAGTTGAGGGAGTCTTTGTGGACCCTAAGAAGATAAAAGAAATTGTAGAATGGTCTGTGCTTCAAAATGTGTTAGAGGTGGGAAGTTTTTTGGGCCTTTCCAGGTATTACAAAAAAAATTTGCAAGGTTTTTCTAAAATAGTAGCCCCAATAACGTCTCTTCAAAAGAAAGGTAAGAGATTTGAGTGGATTGAAAAATGTGAATAAGATTTCCAACTCCTAAAAGAGAAACTCATAAAATCACCAATGCTAATAATTCCAGATCCTGATAATAAATTTTTAGTGATCATGGATGCTTCAATAGATGGAGTAGGAGCAGTTTTAATGCAAGAGGAGCAACTGGTGGTGTATGAATCTAGGAAGCTGAAATAGCATGAAGTAAATTACACACCACACAATTTGGAGTTAGCAAAAATAGTGCATTCCTTATAGATGTGGAGGCCTTACCTTTTGGAAAATCCATTTGAGCTCAAAATGGACCATTTGGGGTTAAGGTATATTTTCACTCGACCAAACCTCAATGCTAGGTAGAGGAGATGGCTAGAATTCCTTAGCAAGTACGAATTTGGAATTGAGTATGTAAAATGAAAGGAAAATTGGGTAGAAAATGATCTTAGTAGGATAAGACATCTAGTAGCCATGACCTCTATGAGATCCAACTTGAGGCAATAGGTGATATGTAGGGAGATGAGCACTATGAGAGAGTGAAAAAGGCTTTAGCAAAGAATCCATCAGACCATCGATTCAATGGGTACGAGATCAAATTAGATGGCATCTTAATATATTAGAGGTGGATGTATATTCTAGACTCTAGAGAGCTTAGGAAGTTGGTCCTACAAGAAGTACACAATGCACCATATTCTAGACACGTCAGAGTTACAAAGATGATCGCAAAGTTGAAAAATTTGTACTTTTGGCTAAAAATCAGGAAGGACGTAGAAAAATACATAGCTAGATGCTTAAAGTGTTATAAATTCAAGGCTAAGTATGTGTATCCAACAAGGATCCTTTATCCCAATGATATACCTGAGTATAAATGACAAGCGATTATCATGAAATTTGTATAGGGGTTACCTCTAAACAAAAATATACATGATGTCATTCTGGTAGTAGTCGATAAGTTGACTAAGGTGGCACATTTTATTTTAAGGAACCTTAAGGATGGATTATTGACCTTGGCCAAGAAATTTTTCCAAGAGATCTTCCATTTACATGGAATGCCAGAGACCATTATATATGACAGAGATACATAGATGACATCAAGGTTTTGGACAACTCTGAATGCCACATTGGGGACTAAGTTAAAATTCATTTCATCCTACCATCCTTAGACTGACGATCAAACCGAGAAGGTAGTAGAAGATCTCCTTCATATGTACTGTATGGATCAATAGTATAACGAGAAGAGTACCTACCACTAGTAGAATTTTCCTATAACAACTCCCATCATGCATCCTTAGGAATGACACCTTTTGAGGCTCTCTATGGGTGAATTTGTTGTACTCCCATCAGTTGGGACATGTTGGAAGATATTATCATAGTGGGTCCTGAAATGCTAAAAGAGATGGAGGAGAAAATGAGGCTTATCAAGAGCAGATTGAAGGAGGCGATAGATAGAAAAAAGAGATACTCTAATAGGAATAAAACCTTTAGATAGTTTGTAGTTGGGGACAAGGTATTTTTAAGAGTCAAGCTACATAAGATCTCTATTACCTTCAGGAAGTCTTCCAATTTGGATTTGAGATACATGGGCTTGTTTGATGTGTTGGAAGTAATCAACCCGGTTGCATACAAACTTGCTCTACCCCATGTTCTAGCTTGACTCCATAATGTGCTTCACGTTTCTTTGCTAAAACCATACCACCCAAATGTGTCTCACATACTTGATTGGAATTCTTTATAGGTGGAGGATCCAGGAGTAGTGCTAGTGGAGTCTAATAGAATTCTTGATAGATACAATGTTAAGTTGTGAAATAGGGACATTGTTCAATATAAGGTCTAATGTGATCAGTATCACGAGGAAAATGCTACATTGGAGGATGCAAAGGAGATAGAACACTCCTTCCCTCATTTTGTTTCTTAGATGGACTATTGATGATTATCTTTATATTGTTTCTTAACATTTTGGATTTGTATGCTATGATGTTTTGGCATGAAAACAGTATGATTTGATGAACATAAGTGAAAAAATTTTGTTTGAAAAGACACTAGGATGATGTCTCTTTCTAGTGGGGAAGGATTTCATATATCTATTTCATTGCTTGCATTTAAAATAATAATAAAATTTGGAAGATCTAAAAAATGGAATTTATAATTATTTTTATTTATGGAATTGATAAAATGCAATGATGATATTGAAAATGAATATTATGTAATTTTCTGATTTAAGAAATTATTTCATAAGATTATCAATTAAAGGCTACTGCTAAGTGGAAAAGTGTAAGAATGTGTGTACAAGAGTAGGATGAATGATGATAACTTAATTGAGGCAGACACACTTAGTTGGATGACCACGGTAAGCAAGAATGGAATCTGGAATCTCACACACCACAATAGATCATGACATCTGTATATGTTTGAAAAGTTGAGAAATTTCATTTATACTTGGTGTGAGAATTATAATTAGTGGCAAGAAAAAATTAGTGCATTCTAGTCTTACCTTGTCTATTTCAAAATTAATATTCAATGAAATTGAATAACTCAAACCATCAAATACAATTATTCTATGAAAAGTAATTTGCATTGTTTGTTCTTTTGTATGAATTTGAAATACAAATTGAACAAGGAAATGAAATGGATAAAATAAACATGTAAGTTTGGAAAATATAATTTGAATATATGAATATAATCTCACAAGGACAAATTGATTATGTATATACAAATAAATTAATATATATGACATATGTTTATATATATATATATATATATATATATAAACATATATATGTGAATGTTTTACCTCAAATTTTATTCTACTCTTCAAGGGAATAATGGAATCATGGGATTTACAATTTGTAACTCCTAAAAATAATGGGATAGGGGATGACCCCCCACATGGAAAAAATCTCCAGTCAATGCTCAAAAATAGGGGGAGTGGGTGCCCAAAAATAAAATTGGAGGCAGTAAATTAAGACCAATATCTCTCCAAAATTAGCAGGGGATCCTTCGTGGTTAGGAAATCATAGAATCTAGTGAAAAGAAGGAAAATCCAAGGAAAAAGAAGAAAGAAGAGAAGGGAGAACAATGGGTTTGGAGGAACTATAGCTTTTCCAAGGAAGGAAAAATCACTCAAGAAATCAATGATTGAGATACTTCAAAATGAGTTCAATTTGTTTCCTCTCATTTTTGAATAAGTTTCTTAGCTTGTAAAATGATAGAAATTTTTTTGTATTTTGTATGCTTTATTGTTCATGTTGGATATATGGTTATCTTGTTTACCCTGTCAATCAACCAACCATGTCGATCCATGTGATGCCCTTGTGGTTTGACCTGCCTTGAAGGCTCTGTATTTTTGCTTGACCCTATGTAGGAAGCCGGGTTTCATACCCACAATAGGATTTTATCAATCATCTGATATTTAATCTTCATGGTCATGGCCAATCAGTCAACCATTGTTATTCCTTGTTTTCTTGCTAACGACTTGTATGTTTACAAGTTCCCTATAGGTGACTAGCTGAGAGGAGCATACTATTTTATATCTCTTTATAGTATGATACTCACAACATGTCACATCCCACCTAATTTTGTATTAGGGTGGAAATGCATGCCCTACTAAATGCAAGGGACGAACGATGCATATACCACTTTTATATCATGAAAGTATCACCATTCACTATGAGTGGTAGGTGGATTCGAATGATACCATGTTTGATGTTACATAACTCTGTGTTACCCACAACAAGCCTTCTCAGGTTGTGGGTGTTTGAGGGATGAATTTTTGATGGATAGAGTATAAATTTTTAATTTACAACATTCACTAAATTGAATGGATACCTTGATTGAAAGAAAACAAGCATGGATTCTTAAGTTGTTACAGAATGAAGGTATAATATTTTTGTTAATATTGGTTTTATGGATGATGTAATTCAACTAAGTTTCATTGACCTGTTCTTAGTCCTTATGAAAGACAAGTGACTGTGAAACATATGGTTTCATTTGTATCAAAATTGAGATTAGATGATAATTTTTAATTTAATATAGCATTTTAATGAAGTGGTGTTATTTTTACCTTTTTGAATATGAAAATAAACCTATATAAAAAGGGGAATTTTACTTAATTCTTCAGAATCTATACACATGTAATTCAATTTTTTTCATTTCTAGGAATATATGTGAACATGCATAAATATCCCTTTATGCATGTGCACGTACATGTGGTATACCTTCTTATTCATCTTGATTTTTTTTTCATTGAGCATATTAAATCTCTTTTACAAATGGAACAAACTATAAACATAGGACAATGTTGAATTGCAATTACAAATGATGAATAGATGATTGGATATACTAGAATTAAATGAATAATGTTTGATTGTGTTTATTGGAATGATACAAGAATTCAGTGGTAGACTATATCACACTAGATTACTGCTAATAGATGGTCTAAAAGGGAGGGATACCCCTTTGATATGATAATATTTTCTTCTAGGAATGGGTTCCAGAGAGTGTAGATTTTAGTTTCCAAATCTAACCGGAGTTGCATTTCATGTAGCATGAGCTTGGCCAAGATTTGTAGTCATTTTTTATATACATGTATATACAAAACAAACTGTTATTATTTACTCTCTATTGATTTATTTACCTAACATGGAACTTGCATATTCTAATAGTAGATAAAAATGCATGAAGCTAGGAACACATAGATTCCACCTTGTAAACTATATATTTTCCTAATTTTTTGTGTAGGGTCGGGTATTCTTCAATTGAATGAAAAATTCTAGGGAAGCATTGCTTCGTGGTTGGGTGGAAAATCACCTCAATCACATTCTCGTCCACCAGTGGAGGTGAGCTATCATAGAGGAATCATATCAAAAATTTATTATTGTATCATTGATGTAAAATAATCAAAATAATGTAATGGATAGAAAACCATGTAATTGAGAATTCACTAAGAGACATTGAATGGAAAATCAATTTGTATGAGACTATTGACATTTGGAAATGAATATACTTATATTTCAGTTTTATTTGTGATTTATGAACATAAAATTGCTAAATGGAATTAGCTATGGAAAATTTTGTCATAAATTGATATTCATAATGTCAATATTTAATTGTTTTGAATTAAATCTAGATGGGTATGTTACAGTAGGAAAGTTTACATTGCAAAGCCTTATTCATGTTATGCCTCAAGAGCTCTCATATAAACTTCTCTTGGGAAGACCTTGGATTCATGAAATGAATGGTGTCCCTTCAATGCTTCATTGTTTAATGAAATATACCTATCAAAACAAGGTTTATATAATCAAAGATGATCTTCAATTTGACATTTGTTTACAACTAAAAAAGGCATGAAAAGTCCTTTGAGAACATTGATACCAACTTCGAAAGTTGAGCCCATGCAAGAAGAAAAAAGAGAACAATCATGAAACTATTAGATGATCATTGGGGATCTTTGGATTTTACACCCACATTCATGGGAGAATATAAGATCACACCAAAATAATAAAAAAAGGACAAATAAACAATAGTAATGTCAATGAAACATGAAGAAGAATTCATAAGAATCCAAGTCAACATGTTTTAACAAAGAAGGCATGAATTACACAACAAACTATGATGAGTTTGAGCATGAAAACCCACCATCCTTGAAAGAAATGGAAGCTCTCTATAGGATAGGATATCAACTCTTGAAACAACTCAGTTATAATGGAAAAGGATGTGGTGTGCATGAACAAGGAATTCATGTCCCAATAGATCCTAATGTATAAGAAAAAAAAGTGGTCTTGGATATTGTCCTTCTTAAGCATGAAAAAATCCTTCACTTAATATCAACACTATCATGCAAGATTCTCCTAAGACAACTCTTACATTGAAGCATCTTGATTTAATTGATACCACAATTGAAGATGAACCATTAGATTATTTTCAACATGATGAAGATTTGGAAAAAATGTTGGTAGTCTATGATAATTTACCAACTCATTACAAACAAAGATTCATTTGTACTTTATATAGTAAGGGATACTTTAGTGAAAATAAGATAATAAGTGCTATTGAACAAGATGAACATGAAAAAATCCTTTAAATTACAAACCAAAGGATATTACTTGTGGGAGACATGATAGACATACCAATGGATACATCTAACAAAGAGAAAGTGATTCAAATATGAAATTTTTTTGATGATGATGAAAAAGAAGATCATGCAACATTATTACATGAATTCGCTGAAATATTTTTTTGGAAATATTCAGATATGTTGAGTATTGATGCTAGGATAGCCACACATAATATTATTGTTGAAAAATATGCTAAACTTGTTAGAAAAAAGATACAGAAGATGAATCCTAAGATAGATTTATTGATGAAAGTTGAAATTGAGAAGCTCTTGGATGCCAGATTTATTCATCCTATTGATTACTCACCATAGATATCTAACACTATGGTAGTAGAAAAACTTGATAATCACATTAGGATGTGTATGGAGTTTTGTGATTTGAATAAGGCATCATTAAAAGATGATTTTCCCCTTCCTAATGTCGACATGATAGTGGATTCAACCACGATCCATGATTTATTGTCATTCATAGATGGTTTTTCCAGATATAATAAAATTTTCATCAACCCTCAAGATCAATATAAAACAACTTTTATTACACCTTGGGGAAAATTTTGTTGGGTTGTCATGCATTTTGGATTAAATAATGTTGGAGCAACATATCAATGAGCTATGACACTAATATTTCATGATTTTATTCACAACATTTTGGAAGATTATGTTGATGATAGTTTGGCTAAATATTTAACTCATCAAGATCATGTCATAATCCTTCATAAGATCTTTGAAATAATTTGTAAATACAACATGAGTCTAAATCCAAAAAAATGTGTCTTTGGTGTGGATAGTGGAAAAAAATTGGGTTTTATAGTTTCACATAGAGGAATTGAGGTGAAAAAAATAAGATTGATGCTATCATAAATATGTTGCCTCCAAAGAATATTTCTCAATTACATTGTTTACAAGGAAAGATTCAAGAAATCCATCATTTTGTGGCATCCTTGGTGGATCAAACTCTCCCATTTACTCAACTTCTTAAGAAGGAATCAAAATTTAAGTGGAATGAGGATTATAAACAAGATTTTGAAAATTTGAAAGAGTATCTAGCTACTCCTCCTATATTGAAACCTGGTATTCAAGGAAAACCATTCATTCTTTACACATCAGCTTCCAATGATGCTTTAACATCATTATTGGATCAACAAGATGAAAGCAACAAAGAGCATCCTTTTTATTACATTAGTTGACCTTAAGAAAAAAATGTTTGGCTCTTATGTTTGATTATGAAACTCGATACACAACCATAAGAAAAAAATGTTTGGCTCTTATGTTTGCTACTAGTAAATTGAGACATTATTTATTAAATGCAGAGGTGCATGTTTTTACAAAGTTTGATCCTTTGAAACACCTTTTTGCTAAAGAAAATTTGTCGGGACGCTTAGCTAGATGGGTTATGTTGTTGACTAAGTTTGATCTTAAAGTTATTTCTCAAAAAGAAATAAAAGGACAAGCCTTGATTGACCATTTAGCTAGAGCTCCTTCACCATTAACATCACCTACTTAGGACTCATTCCCTGATGAAAGTGTGTTAACAACTAGAAAAGATACATGGAAATTGTATTTTGATGGTTCTAAGTGTCGAATTGGCTCTGGAGTAGGGGTTATATTAATACTTCCTTCAGGAAATACTATTCCCTTATCCTATAGTCTAAACATCCTATACACAATTAACACTACAAATTATGAGATCCTAATTATTGGAATACATGCAACCTTATCCTTAGGATTTCAACACATTAATATATTTGGTGATTCACAATTAGTCATTAAAAAAATAAATGGTTCTTATCAAGTGAAACATGACAAGTTATCCTAATATAAAAACCTTAGAATGAAATTACTAGAATGCTTTGAATTGTATACCATTGATAATATTCCACAAAAGGATAATCAACATGCAGATGCAATGTAAAGTGTTTCTTCCCTTCTATCTCTTGAAGACCCTTCTATCGACTTCGCATTTGTAGTTCACACAATTGCAAAACCGTTGATAGATGAAAAGATAAAAGAGGCCTTAGTTACCAATATTGAAGTCTCTAGTGAATGATACACACCAATATATAAATACTTGAAGGAAGTTACATTTCCTGAACCAACCGCTAAAAATAGTAGAGATCGTATAAGGAAACTTGCAACCCAATACATAATCTTAGTTGATGTCATAAATAGAAGATCCTTTGATGGTATTTTACTTAGATGTCTTAAATAATAGGATACCCCTATATCCCTTGAAGAATCTCATGTTGGTGCTTGTGGGGGGAATTTTAGGGGAAGATTGTTAGTTCGAAAGTTAATTCACATGGGATATTTTTGGTGACATATGGAACCAGATTTTTTTGATAATGTTGAAATGCCACAAATGTCAAGAACATAAAAATTTGATCCATGGTCCTGCTTCCAAACTTCGTGCTCAAATTCTTATTTAGCCTTTCTCGTTTTGGGTTTTGGATCTCATTTGAAAAAAATTCTTTCCTTCTTCTTTTGGAAAGACATTTATAATTAGCACAACATATTATTTAAAAAAATGAGTAGAGGCTATTCCTCTTCATTCTACAACTACTAATGCAATTTTTTGTTTCATATTGGAACACATTAGTGCTTGCTTTGGTCTCCCTTCCACATTATTTTTTGATAATGGTACACCATTTAAGAACAATGATATGAAGATTTTTTTTGAAACGTTTCACATTCAACATAGTTTTTCAACATCTTATTACCCATAGTCTAATGGTTAAGTAGAATTAACTAATAAAGCTCTTGAGAAAATCTTGCAAAAAATAGTAAGCAAACATAACAATGATTGGCACACTCATTTATCCTATGCATTATGGGACTATCGTATAATTATTTTAACATCCACATGAAATAAACCTTATAACCTTGTTTATGGTGCTAATGTAATAATGCCTTTAGAGTTAGAAATTCCTTCATTGAGAATTTCTCTTAGAGGGCTTATTGATGACACCACCTATAAAGAGAAATGATTACAAAAAATTGAGATGCTTGATGAATAGCACATCAATGCTCTTGAGCATCTTCAAGCTTATTCTAAGATAATGCAAAAAATTTACAATGATATTTTCATTCCTTGTTCATTTAACAAAGGTGATTTAGTGCTATATGAAAATCAACGTAATGTTAATGTTTCCCTGAGTGAAAAAGGAAAATTTAGTTCGAATTGGTTAGACCCTATGTAATTGATGAAAGCTATTGGTTTGGAGCATATACATTAATAGAAATATATGGAACACCTCTCAAAGAACCTATCAATGTTGCACATTTGTGCAGATATTACACTTAACATCTCTTTTGAATAGTATGTATATTAAAGCATGTTGTTAGATTAAGTAGATGGTTTTCTATTTTATCTCGCATTGATTTGTTTTTGACAAACATTATTAGTATGTCTTGAATTTTGTAGATTAATTTTCATTATGTTGTGTTATTACTTTCCTTTTTATGCTACTCAAACTCATGTGTTTGTTGTGTTAAATTGGATCACCACATGCATTTAATTTTACAATTTGATCATAAGTGCATTTACTTTAACACAAAACACTTAATCAAAAATGTAGTCTCTAAGTAAACATAGGTGTTTAAGTTAGATCATAAAAAATTAGATCACCGAGACATTTATTAAATAATCTTATTAAGATTTTTAATAGATCAAATTGAAATCTAACCCATAAAAACATAACATAAATGCTCATATATATATATCATGAAAAGTTTATGTACATAATAAAAGCATGTAGCATAATATAACATAGAATAACTAGAGTGGCCTATGGCTGCCAAACTCCTTAGAGCTTGGTGGAATTTCTCGTCACGAGATAGAATATTGTGTCCTTCTCATGGAGCTCACCCAATCTCGTAGGCCTCATAACTCACCTACAACCATTACCTCCTATATGAGTGTTGTGATGTGCTCCTGATCTAGATGGTCTTAATCAACCTATACTCTAGCTAGCTTTTCTTAGACTCTAGTGAGCTCTCCTTGCACCCTACTAAGTTTTGACCTACTCTCAGCCAAAACTTGGGTGGCTTGAAGCTCCTCGTAGGTAGTCTAAAGTTGTGCAAGTTTGGCTCTAATATGCTCCTCTCTAATAATGGCTAGATTAGCAATCCTCATCATCTCCTCATATTCTATCCTCCATCTCGCTAAGGGATCAAACAAGTGAACATGATGGCCCACACTAGGTAATGGAATGTGCTCTGCCAGTGTAGCCTGATGTGGGGGTAGGTATGAGGCCATCTCTACAGTAACTCATCATAAGAGATCTTACCACTCTCATGTGAACATTGCAATATGGTAATCATAATGAATGTTAAACAAAGACATGATATGTAAATGTAAATAACTATAAAAATAATAAAGCTATAATAACACATCATTACTTGGATCTCTAGCCCACCAATCGAGATCTCATTGAGGGATAATAGGTCCCTCATGTGCAGGAAGCATGGAAGGTTTTGTTCCACTACCCTCCCCACATTCGTGAATTGTCATGCCTGATCTAGCTGTTGATCGTGCTTGGGTGACTTGTAGGTGAGATAAAGATCTCTCCTCAGGGGTATCTGTGGCCTCCTCTAGATCATTAGGATCATCACACATCAGCTATAGATCCTCCTCTTTATCACTCTCCTCCTCTAAACCCTCTTCTCTATCATCATCATTTGTACCCCCGTATATGGCCCCATCCTCTCTCTCATCTCCATGACTTAGAAGAGGTCCAGCCTCACCTGTGGAGTGATGTGTAGGGAAGACATGAGTCAGTCCTTCTCTCATCCACCAACACTCATAGACTATAGTGGTATCTACATCATTTGCATTTGGTGTTGGGGGCACATCATGGTCCTCATCATTTGAGTCGCTAAAGTCAACATCATTAACCATGAGATGCTAGATGGCTTCAAGTTTGGAGCCACTCCATGCTGCTCTTAGGTATGTAGGTTGTCACCTCAATGGTACTTGAACCTATCCAAACTATCACATGACTTGATCATAATAAAATGGAATAACTATATACTCATGTCATCCAAGTAAGAACCTATCCTACAACATCCTCGCTAGCTATTGTGTGAGATTTAGCCACTGGGATATGGTGAGGCAAGGTCTCCATACTATCTCTTCCTCCTCCAGGTGATCAAATTGAACCCTCTAGTATAGTAGATCCTCGTACTTCCAAAATTTTCTAGGTGAGTAGTTGAATGCTAATGGGTAACCCATGGTTGCTACCATAGGATATCATATAGGCCTAGTGTACGTGATATACTCAAAGGACCAAAGTTATAAGAGCGTATAGTGGACTATGTTGTGTAGCTCTCAAAATAGAAAGTGTTTGAGATCATAATAGGGGTGAGACAACATATTGTGTCCCCAAGAATAGATGGTTTGATGTCACTCCATCTTACAGATAGTGTGAATGAGGTCCCTATCTAGGTGTGTAACTCATCCATCAGGAACAAGAGCTAAATCCATAGTGACGACCATGATCTATTGTAAAAATGGCAAGTTTCCATATAGAAGCCAATAGAGCTCAATGCAAGCCTTGATGTCTTCTGGCTGAATAAGATGTACCATGCAATACTCAATATCTCACCACATTTTCCTACAAGTTTGATCCTCCTCAATATGGATGGTATCACCTTAGATAGGTAATATCAAGATGTGGTGTATGTCCTCAAGGGTAACCATCATCTCTCCTGAAGGTAGATGGAATGTGCACGTATTTGACCTCTATCTCTCTACTAGTGCCATCAACATCACATCATGATACCTCATAGGTGGCATTACTTATATCCAAAATAAATTGGTATTACATATAATTTCTACCTCCTCCTTAGTTAGTCGAGTTACTTTCTCCCAGGTAAAGGTGAATAATCTACCTCCTAGTCTTTGGTGAGCGCATGGAGGAACCTACAAAAGATGAAATAAATCATCAATAACATTCTTAAAAATATTCATTAATCAATTAAAAAAAAAAAAAAGTTGCTCTAGGAAACTTGGGCCACTTTTGGACAGGGTACCAAAACCTCCTAAAAATACATAAAAAATGTTGTAAACAAAAAAAATGTAAATTGGTGCAGTCACTGTAGGAGGGTTCTAAAAGGAATAGTCCAAACCATGCAACAATGAGTTAACACAATGGAAATAAAACCAAAAATTTATAGGTGAACATGAATCTTCATTAATATGCAATTCTTACATGCAACATTGGCTACAAGGGTGAATTACAAGGGCTCATAGGCCTGCCACAAGGGCTTTCAACATACAACTAGCCAATAGGCCTTATTACATTCCCCCAAAGGGTTTATGTGAAAATTGTAATGATCCTAAAACATCTAACTAAAACTGATCTAAAAAATGATGATCTACAATGATTGTAATGCTTATAAATATGCTCCTCAAGATCCAATATAGGTCTACATCGCCCACAAGGGTTAATAACTCGATGACTAATCCTATATGAATGTTGATGTCAAGATATGAAGAATTAGCTCAACATGAAAAGATATGATAGAAAAATCTCCAAGATAGGTCCCAACTAACCCAAGATGCTTGTATGATTTCCTATAAAGCTCCACATGATTTGGAAAAGGTCCACACTAAGAATTATGGACTAGGTCAACTCCACATGTTCTGGCTAGTAACATAGTGAAATTCTTAGAGTGATAACTTTTGGTAGACAAATGCAAGTGATGTGAAATATAGATATGTGATAGATGTCAATGTGTAGATGATGTACCCTACTCTGTGAGCTAAGAAACAATGATGTGGTAGAATGTAGAATGAACTATTGAAACTGCTACTAAATGCAATGTAAGAAATGAATTATTTTTGGTTGACATGGGATTGCTTTACAACTAGGGATGCTCCTACATCAAACACCTGAGGTTGGAAGAAAAGTGAGTCCCTCACTTTCTAGGGCTAAGAGAAAATCCAATATGGTCCACCTTGGCCTGAGAAGTCCATGATGAATCATCCATTGGTCTTCCTTTCCACTTCATAAGATATTATTTGTACTACTTTTCCTAGTGCTTCTTCTAGTTCTAGTACCCAAAATCTACTCAATCTCCTCCAGTTCCTGATGTGGTAACTACTTCAAATTTATTTCAGCACTAGTACAACTTGATTTTCCTTCATGAAACTCATATATGTCTACAACATTGAAAATAGGTGATATACCCAATGTCTCTAGTAACTCCACTTCATAAGAATTTCTAGAATCAAACTTCCTAAATATATTACATGGTCCAAACTTCCTCATCTTCAACTTATTGTATGTGCCAACTAGAAATCTTTCCTTCCTCAGATAGACCATCACTTCATCTCCAACAAAAAATTACTTATGTCTTTGATGTTCATCTACCTTCTTCTATTTACCATTCATGTCTTCTAATTGCTTCCAGACCTAATTATGTAACATCTCCATGAAATCTCTAAACTCTTCTACCTCTATACTCCTCTTATTCTCCATACTAATTTCCCTTAAGTTTGTAACTCCTCTAGGATTTAATATAGTAACAATCTAAAATGGTGTCTTCCTTGTACTCTGATTTACTAAATTATTGTATGCAAACTATACCTATGGTAAAACAATATCACAACATCCTGCTTTATCTCCAACCAAACATTTCAATAAATTACCCAAATTTTTGATCACTACCTCTATCTACCCATCTGTCTATGGGTGATATGCTTAACTGAACTTTAAATTTCTCTTCATCTTCTTCCACAATGTCCTCCAAAAGTATCCAATGAATTTGGTGTGCCTATCTAAAATAATACTCTTAGGTAATCCATGCAATCTCACAATATCCTTGAAAAATAAATTAGCATTATGCACAACATCATTAGTATTCTTACAAGGAATAAAATGAGCCATTTTAGAAAATATGTCCACTACTACCATAATAGAATCATAACCTCTCTATTTTCATGGCAGTCCCAAAATGAAATCCATGCTCAAATTTTCCCAAGGTTGCTCTAGTACTGTTAAAGGTTTGTACAATCTAGTATTTTGACTATTCCCCTTTGCAACTTGAAAAATTCTACAGCTTTGAACATACTTCCTTACATCCTTATATATCTATGACCAAAAATAATGTTCACTTACCAAAGCTATTTCCTTATCCACTCCAAAATTTCTTGCTAAACCTCCACTGTGCTTTTCCTTGATGAAATTCTCCCTCATCAAACTCCTTAGTATACAAAACTATTTTCCTTTGAATAACATACCTTCTTGAATGAAATAATCCAAAAATTGGCTTTGGTCTGTCACTATTGGTTCCTTACATGCTCTCCATACACTAGTAGAATTTGGAAAATAAATGACTAGGTGACAAAAAAATTTAGTCATAACAACTAAAAATGACTAAATTATACTATGTTTTTGTAACTCAACTATAAATGAGTAAATAAATGACTATTTTAGTTGTTGACTAAAAAATTATTTAGTCCCATAAATAAAAATGACTAAATAGTTAGTCACCAAATACAAATTAGACAAATTTTCTCTAAAAAAATTCAGCCAATTATTGGCGTGATGTATTGGCATGATTCATTATTCACATTTATTCACATTCATTGTAGATCTTGCTTCATTCATTAGTTGCAACTGGTTAGCCTAGAACTAAGGCACATCATTTTGAGCTACAATAGCTAGGCGTGTGAACTACACTAGGTGTTTTGAGTTACAACACTTGCATGGGCAATAAAAATTATTTGGAGAGGACCCAGAGAATTCTGAAAAGGTAGGAAAGGACTTTGGTTTTTTCTACAAAGTATTTGAATTCTGCAATGAATTTGGATTTGGGGACACTCTTTGTAGCAAATTCATAGGTAATTTGAAACCCTCATTACATTAAATACAAAATTTATAACTTTCTGATTTGAAACTTACAATAGTTACAATCTATTGTTCTTAATAATGTTCTTTTACAATCTTGCCACTGTTCTGCTTCATAATGTGTTCAAGCTAAATATAATAAAATTTGGGTGTTAGTTCCAAAATAGAATTTCCTCAAACAATTTTGATACATTTTCATTACAAGTGCAAACTATCCTTGTGCAAAGTAAACATGTGCTAGATTTTCCCACACATCAGGCATCTAAAAAAAGATGTTTCTTGTAGTAGCTTCTTGTACCTGTGTAAAAATTTCCTTTGCAATATCAAATTAACCCCTTTCAGCTAGCACAATGGCTGCACCATTTGCAACATAAACATTTCCGGGTCTCTGTGCCAACACTTTACAATGGTGCCCCATTTGCAACATACAAATTTTCACTGCAAGCGAAAACTATCCTTGTGCAAAGTAAACATGTGCTAGATTTACCCACACATCATGCATCTGAACAAAGATGTTTCCTACAGTATTTTCTTGTACCTGTGTAAAAATTTCCTTTACAATATGAAATTGACCGCTTTCAACTAGCACAATGGTTGCCCCATTTGCAGCATAAACATTTCCTAGTTTTTGTGCCGACACTTAAGTGGCCCCTTTTATGACATTAAGATCCTCTTGAGTTATTATTATACTGCTATTTTCCAAGAGAAAAATCCCCAAGGCCCATGGGAAATGAATGATGGGCATTTGAGTTTCAACTTGGTTTCTATAGACACGTAAAATATACTGATTGACATTAGACATCTGATCCTTACAACTAACATCGTTTCATCCTGAATTATCCTTCAGTCTAACCATTTAATCAAATACCTTTATTTGATTAAATTCGTCAATATTCCTCTCTTAATTAAATAAATCAATTATCTAATTAAGTCACCTTTTCTTGATAATTAAATTAACCATTCTGATCTAATTTTCCTATTTAATTAAATAATTAATTTTATTTGATTAAATATCTTAAGTCTCTATTAAATTAAATAAATTAAAACCTTATTTAGTTTAATCTAACATCATCTCTTTTAATTAAATAAATCAAATATCTTTATTTAATTAATCCCTTATCGCATTCTTCTCATATTTGATTTAAATAAATCCACAAATTTAAGTCAAATAGGTCACATTATTTAATCCTTTCATTAAATTAATCAACCCAAATTAATTTAATCTCTCCTCATGTCCCATCCTCCATCTTTTACCACTTGCACATGAAAATAGATTTAATTGATTTATTAAATCTCTATTTTCCTTCAACAAGGCATCTTTTAAGGAATATTCCCCAAGTTTGAATTCAAAATTGAAGTGGGATGAGTCCTTCCAACAAGGCATTTACTCTCTCTTACATGTCCTTTTTTCCTTGAGACAAGTGGAATTCAATGCATTCTTCCTTCTTTCTTGCATGTCGTTTCAACAATTTCAAAATTCAAATATATGCATTTATTGACACATTCTTCAAAACTTGCACATCCTCCATCCATTCACAAGTGGACAAGTGGCACTTTGCCATTGACTAATTCTTAGTCCCACATTGCTCTATTTTGGAAATTCATCCATCAATTTCATCTATAAATGAAGAGCTCATCTCTCATTTCATCATCCACAATTTGAGTAAACTTACTATGCTCAAATCATTAGCAATTTTCATCCATTATCATTGAGTTCATAGCTAGGTTATGCAGATTTTTCTATTGAAGTACTCATAAAGCATCAACAAAGTGGATCACTCTTCATCACAAATCAAGCTTGCATCATGGGAGCTAGGAAAAGGGCCAATTTTCACATCAAATTAGCACCAATTCCCCCATGGGATCAAGAGTTTGCATTGTCTTCAGTAGGATTTAGTTTGCTTTATTGTTCTTTCATTTCAGTCTTGTTTCATTTCCTATTTTAAACTTTGCTAATGGATTTCATAGGGAATCTTTGTTCTTACTTTCATTTGATATCCTAATGTGTATGTTCATTGTGTTTTGCAGGTATTTGGATTGGGGTTCTACATTTTTATTTTGAAAAAGGGACATTACATTGTACAAGATTTGTTTAACAATATAATAATTTAATCCACCTATTTGGGACTGTAAAATAAAAATAGGTGAATTAATATATTTTCAATTATAGGTTCTTTTAATATAGAATTTGATAGAAAGATAAAGCATAATATATTGATAGACACAAAAAGTGTTCTAAAAAAAGACTAAAATAGGTTGCCCATAAAAAACAAGAAAGAGGAAAAATGAAAAGATAACATACAAATGATTCATTTGAGGTTTTTGATAAGATCTTATTTAATTATTTCAAATGGATTTAGAAGGGACAAAGCATATTTCATTGACTAAAATTTTGAGGTAGCTTATCCATCATCATCGTATGCATCATCTTCTCTTGTAATCTATTTCTACAATGTACCAAGCCTATAATTGGTTGGGGATGCACTTAAGGTGGATAAAAATTCATCAAATGCTTTATGTATGCTTGGAAACATGGAACTAAAAATAGATGACTGACTTAAAGCAAAAGAAACAATTAAAGTAGCACACCAACTTGTCTTGGCTTGTGAAGCAAAATGATAAGCTGGTGAAGAATGAAGGATTCAGATGGAAAGGAGAAATCAAGAGGAAGAACATTCTTAAGAGAGCTTATTTGATTGACTAAAATTTTGAGGTAGCTTATCCATCGTCATTGTATGCTTCATCTTCTCTTGGAACCTTTTGAAACTCAAATGCTCATCATTCATTTCCTATGGGCGTTGGGAATTTTTCTCTTGGAAAATAGGAGCTAGGTTTGGTTAAAGCTCAGGAAGCCTAGACATCATCATCATATGGATAATCTTCTCTCATACCCTATTTTTGAAATGGTGTAATGCCCACAACTTAACAACAAGATTATAGCTAGGGACATAACACGAATACCAAAAACTTGGCCAATTCTCAACAAAAGACCAACTCATGATGTAAGCTTTCAAGGAAAATTTGAGGGAACCTAAGGGGCTAGACCTAATTCCTCGAGGGCTCATCTCTGATGGCCTTGCCTACGTACGCGCAGTGTAGAGGAATCGTAGTTCAACAAACTTGGGTTCACTCCAACTCATATTTTTCTGACCAATAATCCCACAAAACATCTAGGTTTTATTCATGACTAGTCTACCAACACTTTTGGAAAACACATGCAATGTACTAAAAAGGTTAAAATATGAAGGAAACATTGCTAATAATTTTGATCATAAAATTCAGCTAACAACTTTCAATTTGTTGATCGCCAATAATAGACGATACTAAAATACCCATAACTTTCACTCTCTTTGTCCAAATTCAAAAGTTCAATATGTTTCGGAATGGGGAAAGAACAAGGAATAAAACTCAGGAATTGTTAAGCATGATTTCTAATCATGTGCGAGCAGTTTTTTCTGCAACTCAGTAAGCTATTTTTCTACCTAGTTTCAAAAATTCAAGCTTCCTAAGAATGAAAATAAATAAATAAAAGATTGATCATGTTAACATTGATATAAATAATTATGGATGCAATGAAACTATCTCTAACTCACAATCTAAAAATTAGTATTTCTATTGGTGATATCATAATTTTGTTTTAACAAAAGTGACTTAATAGAAGAGAATCAATAGTTCTAGAAATGTACTTACTATATTCTACATTGAAATATATGTATAGTTAAAAAAACACACCCATTCATCATTTATGCAAAACTACTATTTTACAAAAAATATAGCCAATTATACATAAAACTTAATATAAAATAAATAAATCATTTGAATGAATATGAATAACATTCATGCAAATGTTGGCTGGTATGAATTATGACTCATAATCAAATGCTGAAATCAAAACCATGCATCAAAACATGAGATTTAATCCTTAAAAGAATAGAAAGTAGCAAAAATACTGAACAATACCAAGATTGATAGATATGTTAGCTAAATGGGAATGCTTGTACACAACACTCCTCGTAAAATTGTATCATTTTATTTTTTTAAATATGCCTAAATGAGATCTGTTGAGAAGGTGTCATTATCTTACACAGAAGTAGCAGTAAGATATGTAAACAAAATACTATGAGTTTCCATTCTTCCTAGGTTGGTTTGGGGATTTAGAATGCAACATGAAAAATACATCTAAACTTGCATGCATAGGGGACTTATGAAAATTAAAGGCCTAGGTAAATATCCCAACATGAGAGTGCAAAGAACATCATATATTTTTAAAACTATATATGAATAATCACCAAAAATAAGGTAATCAGTATAACTAAAAAGGACCACGATCTGCAACAAGCTTTTGCAATAGAAGTATCATGAGGAATGAATTGAATCTAGAAGTCTAATAGTAATTCAAGGAAATGTTTTATGGCCATAGATTTATTTTCAGATGTTCAGATGCAAGCCATCACTGAAGACATGGGTCATGGAGAATGTAAATGCCATGACATCTTTAAACAATTTTCCAGTCAGCCCATTATTTCACTCACAAAAGCCATATCATACTAGAAACTAATGTGGTTTTTCTTTCTTCTATTCAAGTTATAAATGATTAATGCACAGTATAATCCATTGATGAACTTGGTTTTTAGTCTCAACAAGGTAAGGATACACAGAAGAATGGAATAAGTTTAACATATGAAGCTGGTCTAATATCTATGATTTAGCCTAAGTGAATATAGTTTTAGTGACTCGCAATTACAAGATTGGCAGTAGTTGGTATGCATTCAATACAAGACATAAAATTTCATTTCTTAAATCAAAATGCCTCTACACAAGGTAACAATTACGGATATACAATTATATCATATACATATATGAAGACAACCATAATTAAATGGTGAGTGACATACCTCAAGATTTTGCATACATTGTATTGTGTCGTCAATGGTGTCGAGATTAAATGGGTAGTATTTTCAGAGGTTACTGTTGTAGTGCTTGAATGTTTTGGCCCAAGCCTTCCCCCAATATTGACCAAAAAAATCCATATTATGAATCTAACCATCTTTCTTAAGCTTCCTCTTAGAATGAATTCTCTCCCTTATCAATACCCAAACTCCCCATTATATCATGGCCTTCTTTCTTTTAAAAATAGATAGAGCCTTAAGGAGTTCCTTGCCTCCACTCCACAAGAGAACCCCAATAAAAAATAGAAAGAATTAAAAAACTAAAACTAATAAAAATAAAACACTTTACATGCATTCTCTCACAGTAAAGATTTAGGAAGTTTTAAAACAAAAAATAAAATAAAAACAAAGCAAACTTAAATTTCTAAAATGGAAACAATAGATTTTATGCCAACTAGAATAAAATGAAGATATTTAAATTTATGCCCTCGATCTTATATGCCTCTTTTGTATTCCTTTTCGATTTATTTGAACAATATTTATAACAAAAGTGTCTTTATTGACCAAATACTCTATCTTTTTATAAAATACAAAATCAGTAATAATATTTTAAGCAACACTTTGTACTCATCAATTTGATACTTTTTTTTTTAATCAACAATAATACTATTTGATATTGAATACCATGTTAATTCTAGTCAATAACTAACATTTTTTTTCTTTTATTTTCTACTCAATCATTACCAATGTCAAATGCTAATCTTAATTTATTCAAAAATACAAACAATTTTATAATCCATTAAATATAGAATATATATAGATAATAAATAAGAAGGCAAGAATGTATATCATTTATGTACATAATTCAATTACACAAATGTCAATACTATAACCATAAAAATTGGGTGAGAAAAAAATAGAGTGAATCCATACCTCTTATTTTGCATTAATCATTAGTCAAAACCTTATATAAATATGAAGCTTGTTTTCCACCTTCTTGATTCCATCAAGACTATACTTGGATCACACTCAACCACCAAAATTAGTACAACATAAATTTAATCATCCTCAACATAAGACAAAGTAGTTCTAAACTGCATTAACCATTTAGCTCAATCACAACTTGATCAATTTTCATTTATTTATAATTTTGTTTTAACAAGATTACTTGTCAAAATTACGAAGTGATCCTTAGATGTATTATGGGGAGTTGGTAAGGTGGCCTTACATTCACCCCCCCTTAAATAGACTTCCTCCTGGAAGTTGTTAACGATTGAAAACTTGATCATGATTATAGCAACACACATCAATATGGATAAAATTCTAATTATTTTTTTAAAACTTAAAATGATAGCTTAACTATTGGCGCTATCTTATATTATAAAATGATATCATAAATATATTAAACTATAACACAAGGAGTTAAATATTTTTATATGAAGGGAGGAGTCTTACAAATGGTTCATCATATTTAGAATCAAACTATGTATGTCTCCTTTTTAATTTTGTTGAAACTAGAGAATTTGTCTCGCCATCATCAGAGTCTTCTAGACTTGTAGTTGCAAGAAGATCTTGGGTATTTTCTACATCATCTTGTGCCTTATCACTCATAATTTTCCTCATCTTCCATGGCAACATCAGGTTCCTCCATATAAGAATCATAAGCCTTGTGGTCCTTATCCTTCTTCTTTTTCTTTATTTCCTTCTTTTGTTTCTTCTTAGACTAACCAACCTCATCATCGTCATCATCATTGTCCTTGTGCTTACTATTCCATAATTCCTTTACATGTTCAAATTTCTCCTCTTATTGCATCACCCACCGAAATACTTCCTCTTTCTTTCTCCTTTCCATCTAAATCCTTTGTTCTTCATTAGCTTTTCATTTTGCTTCATCAACCAAGACAAGTTGGCATGCTACTTTAATTGTTTCTTTTGCTTTAAGTTAGTCATCTATTTTTAGTTCCATGGTTCCAATCATACATAAAGAATTTGATGAGTTTTTATCCACCTTAAGTGCATCCCTGATCAATTCTAGGCTTAGTTGGATCTCATTCCAAGCTTGAGCCATGGCTGCAAGACGTAGATATGCATCAACATAATCAAGAAACTTGAACAATATTATCTTATATAAAAGATTTTCTTTTTCAATATCATGTAGCTAATCAAACAACCTAGCAAGATTAAATAGCATTGTGACTTTATCCCATGGTAACTCAAGTCAAAAACCACACTCTTCTAGTCGATGGAAGAATTCCATATCTATAAATTGCATAGAAAAAACTATAGAATTGGAACTGGGGCTTTTATTTATGAATTCAACCAAAATTCCATTTCCTAATGCCTCCATAAAAGTTTGTTTAGCCAACTCTAGTTCATCATGCTCAAAATGAAGAACCCCAATGTTTTTTAACAATTCAATGGGTACTTCTTCTCTACTCTTCTTCAGAAGAGACTTTTCTGTCTTAAGAGAATCTAAGGCTACCCTAAGGTCTGTCGCTATTAATAACTCACCCATCTTGATAAATGCATGGGAATCACATGGATCTATGCGAGTTTCCTTTCTTAAAATTTCCAAAGCTTTCTCTTCCTACCCTTACTGAGCATATATATGGCCTACAACTTTTAAGCTCTCACAGTTCTTAGGGTGGACCTCTAGAACCTTTTTCAAAATTTGAGAGAGAACTCTTAAGATCTCCCAGCTTCAATTGAACCTATCCACAAAATCCTATGGCCTCTAGCTTTCCTTGATGATGCCATGTAGTAGTGGCCAGTGGTGTCATAATCACATTTACTATGATAAGATTGTGCAAGATTTAAATATGAATGAGATTTCATGAGAGGGTGGTCAATTGAAACAAGAGCTATCTCAGTCAACTGCTCCACAAGAAAATGCTGCCCTGTTAAGAAAAAATGGTTTGCTAAATGAATCAATGTCATTGCACAGTACGAGTATAATTCAAAGGTTCTATGCATGTTTCTAATTCCTTCATGAAAATTACCTTTTTCACTAACTATGAGAATCCTAGAATTAAAAACTGCACAAAACTGACCACGAAGATTTTTCCCCATTTCAAACAACAAAATTACCAAAAAAATACATTTAAAACCTAAAAATAAAATCATGCTGATTTTCGCACCAAAAAAAAACCATGAGACCATAGCTTGTTGCTTACTATTATGCTTTGGTAGATTTTTTCCAAGCATCCATAGATTGTTTGAAATCACTTGTTTTAGATTTTATCCATAGAAGCAAGGCAATGAACTATTTGATAAAATGCTTTGGTAGACATGTATGAAAAATGTGGTAGCATAGACAAGGCAATGAACTTTGGAAAAAATACCTCAAAGAAATGTGGTCTCATGGTGATGGAATGCCATGGAAAGAAAAATTTTATGGATTGTCATGGCATTTCATCACCATGAGACCAAATTTCTTTGAGGCATTTTTTCAACCAATTCACTGCCTTGTCTATGCTATTTCTTACTATTATGCTTTGATAGATTTTTTCCAAGCATTTATAGCTTGTTCGAAAGCACTTGTTTTAGGCTTTTAGCCATAGCAACAAGGTAGTGAACTGTTTGATAAAATTATTTGGTAGACAATTTGTATGAAAAATGTGGTAGCATAGACAAGGCAGTGAACTTTTTGAAAGAATGCCTCAAATAAATGTGGTCTCATGAAATTCCATGACAAGCAAATGCAATTGGCAGATGCTCCTAGTTATTAGTTATGCAATGTGAAGTAATTGCATAACTATTTAGGTTGACTTTGTAAAAACTATATTGTAATTGAAATTGTCTCATCTATCAACATCTAGTTCTTAGTTGTGAAATGTGAAGTAATGCTTTGAGTTTGAAAGATGTGCAATGCAATGTAATCAACAATTTGAATATAAACTACAAAAATATATTTTTTACAGTTCATTAGTTAAACTCTCTATTTTATTTGCTTTCTATAACTCTATTGCTATGGAAATTCTATTCAATTGATTTTTTTATTTTTTTTGTCTCTTATTCTATTTTTTTTACATTTTGTCATCTATCAAAATCTGGTTATTAGTTACGCAATGTGATGTGATGCTTTGAGTTTGAAAGATGTGCAATGCAATATAATCAACAATTTGAATATAAACTACAAAAAAATATTTTTTATAATTCATTATTTAAACTCTCTATTTATTTGCTCTCTATAACTCTATTGCTATGGAAATGCCTTTCAATTAAAAAAATAGTTTTTGTCTCTTAGTCTACAATTTTTTGTTGCTATGTGTAGAACATTATAGATGGATCAATGTCGAAGGTTGAATACAAATTGATACCATGCATTTGATGAGAGAACAACCGATGAGAGGGACATGGAGAAATATCCATGTCCATGTAATGACTGTCTTGATGGAAAGGTGAAAAAAAAGTTTGATTTATTAACATATGATAAGATATGGGAATAGTGGTATAAGCTCTTGGAATGTCAATTATAATGAAGAGATGATAGAATGGAAGAGTGTGAGAGATGAAGAGGAAAAGGCATAGATGAAGTGGCACCAAACATAGATGGAGAGGCAACAATGTTAGACAAAGGGTTTGAAGTTGATAGAATGTTGAATGAGGGTCTAAAATATGATTGGGCCAAGTTGATGGAGGATGATTTAAAGCCTATGTATGCTAATTGCAAGTTAAGTTGTTTGACAACAATCCTTCAAATTGTTAACTTGCAAGTGGTGTTTGGCTGGAAAAATGAGAGTGTAGATCAGTTATTACCATTATTAAGTTTGTTGTTTCCACCTTACTCCACATTTCCAACAAAATGAAGTCAATGTAGAAAGGAAATCACTAAGCTAGGCTTAGGGTATGAAAATATCCACACATGTGTGAATGGTTGTGTATTATTTCACAAGAATCTTACAAGTGAGTGAATTTCTGAAATGTCATGAAGCAAGGTATAGACAAGGTTGAAATCAGCTATGGTTCCTAGAAAGGTTCTTCACCACTTTCTGGTAATCCCATGATTACTCTGAATGTGTAGTGACATTGCTAAACTTATGCAATGGCATGCCCAAAATAAGAGTATTGATGGAAAATGACATGTGCTTGATTCTAATGTATGGATGGAATTTAATAATAGATGAACTATTTTTTCTCAAGATCCTCATAAAATAAGGTTGGGTTTGGCTCTAGATGGGGTGAACCCATTCTCAAATCAAAGTACTAAATGGTCAACTTAGATAGTGTTTTCAATAAATTATAACTTGCCTCCATGGTTAGCAACTAGACCATTTTTATTAATGCTATCATTGATTATACCAAGAAAGAAAAGTGTGACTTCAGATACAATTGATTCTTATCTAGAGCCATTATATGATGAGATAATGGAATTATGGAAAGGAATTGAAACAATTCAATCATTAAGGGATGGTCATTCAATCAAATTCACTTTGAGAGCTTCCTTATCATTTATGATTCATGATATTTCTACATATGGCACATTTTCTAGTCTCAGTGTTCATGGATACCATGGATGTCTTGCTTGCAAATTTAAAGATATAGTGAGGAACTCAAGAAGTTTTTGTAAGTATATTTATTGTGGACACCATGCTTACCTTAAAATGGACCATACATATCATTAAAAAAAACACATTTCAATAGTCAAGAAGAGAATTGTGAAGCAACATTGCTAATAATAGGTGATTACATTGTTGAGAATGGACAAAAGAGAATGCCATTTATTGAAAATGATGGGATTGCTGGTATAGATATGATCCATATAATGAAAGTAGTGTAAAAAGGTTATGCATATTCTATAAGTTACCATACTTTAAAGATATAGCCATTAGGAATACTGTTTATTTTATGCATACTATAGTGTCCCTCTAGTTTCGACACTCTGTTTTAGTTTTATTCAGCTTGATTGATTGATGCTTTAGTTGATTATGATATTATGTTGTTTTTACATTCCGTGGATGATAAATTGACATCTTGATTATCTGGTTGTGTTTGTGTGATGATATTGTGATAGCCATGTACATGATATGGTTTATTTGCTTAAAATTTTTATGAGGTTATCATGATAAAATGATTGTTTATGATTTATGTTGCTCGTCAGTTTCAGTGAAGAAGACGGTGTAGCATTACTCATTCGTGAGTACCCTGCTACGCTGCAATTCTTCTTCATAGTGTGTTTTCTGATATAAGTATATATGTTAACAGTGATGTTTCCTGCAGATACAAGTACTGGGTATCGGCTTCACCTGCTTGTCCAGTCTTAGCGTACCCTAAATCAATAAAATTATGTTGATCTAGATGTATTGATAGGTCTTTATTGAACCATCATGTTGATCCAAAGGTATTGATAGGTACTTATTGAACCATTTTTCTTTATTGAACGAGTACTTATTTGTTACCTTTCTTTGTTGTCTAGTTTGTTTCTGTTGTGTCATGTTTGTCTGTATTGTTTTGTGTTTGGCAATTTAGTATTTAAGTTCAATGAATACCTGTTAATGTATTTATAAAAGCTTATAGTTATGTTTGTGATTTAATTTATTAATTTTAATTAAATAAGTTATTTATTTTAAAAGTGAAAGTTAATTTTTACAAAAGTATTTAATTTAATATAAATTGTTGATTTACTTGTACAAATGAGATTTATATGGAAAATAGATATTTTAAAGAAAATATATTTTCAACATGTTATGAATCTTTGATTTGAAGTTAAAAATCTGATTTCATATTAAAAGGGTATGTTGAACTAATTGATCTATTCTAGATGCATAATGATCTATCAGTTAAGTTTAATGATTGAGAGTTAATTGAATGCATTAATATCATTTGGGGGTTGCAATTTTTGGGGATTCACGACAACATTCTGGAAGAATTTTCATGGCAATAGTTTTAGTATATTTTTGCACGATAGCTGTTTTTAAAAAAAAACTTTGATCTCAAATTTTGTTTGCAAGCACAATATTGGGTTGGATTGTATTGGATTTCTTCGTCAAGATCTGGTGAATTTAAGCAGCATTGGTAGAAGCTTCAGAATTCATTTTCAGCCAGTCATCAAGCTTTAAACATGTTTTCTTCTTTGGTTTTAAATTCTTGTGTTTAATTCTGAAAACATAATGTTGAATTTTGTTGTTTTGTAAAGAAATTATTTTGCTGAACCTGCACAAACAACAAAGAAACAAATTAGAAGAGTATTTGAATTTTAAAGTAGAAAAAAATAAAAACATTTTGTAATTAAATTTTTCTAGATCTGAAATCGTCTTTAATTTGGCTGTGAAATAAATGTGTTAGCATGAAATCAAAATTTTAAGAAAAGATTGAAGATTTTCTTTTATTTTCAAAAGAAGATTTAAACAAACATAAGACTGAAACTATTTGGAAACGTTCTTATGCTAAATTTGATTCTCAATATAAAAAAATTAAAAAATAAAAAATAAAAAAATTCCTGATCTGAACATTTAAGCGGTTGTAGATTAAAATGAGGCATCATAATATTCATGGTTTATTGTGTTATGAATTACAAACTTTCTGAATTGAGAAGAGTTCATTTGTCATTGATACTACCCTATAGCCAATTGTTTATTCATACTTTAACTATATATCTCCAAAATTATTACTAAATAAGGTGTGCTTAGGGATATAAGGAGATTATATTATTAAATTGTCAGTTATTTGACATTATTGGGAGCTTCTGTATTTAATACTACTTAGTACACATCAAGTATTTTGATATATGTCCATTAGAATTGCACACAACATCCTTCTAATGGTATCTACTATATAATCTTTGATCAATAGTTCTAATTTAAATCAATGTCTACAGCATTTAATTTTCTTTTTGCATCATGTGTTTCTCTGTACCAGTGCAGTTGGCTGAAGTAACAATTTATCTTCTAGAATTCAATTATTTCTTTGAGCCATGATTTCTGTTTTTTACCAAGCATCGTTTATATTGAATGAACCATATAGATATTCATAAAGAATGAAAAACATAGATTATTTCTTTTGTACATCTTGGCTTAGATGTCGACTTTGTTTTTTGTGAGTAGATTTATGTCTATTTACCATAATTTTTCTTGCCAGAGATTGCATGCGGCTGTAACTAGAGATTAGAGAGTTTATTTAGTGGATATATCCTCATACAGTTGAACTGCTCCTCTTTAGTTGTCTTTTATCTTTTAGATTGGAGAAACTCCATTGAGATGCCTGTTTCTTTTATTCTTATCATCATGCATCCAGATTTGATTTTTCCACATCTATGTATACTTGGCAACATGCATGCGTTTTAAATGTTAGAATTTATGTGTTTCTTGTATTATGCTTGTAATTCGATTCACTTAATTTTTAGTTTAAAGATTATTTTGTAATCTTTGAATATTCTATATTATGATACTTGTGCATGGCGTGTTTAATGCTTTTCTTCAGTTGAGTGTCTCTCGCTTAAGATAGCAAACTTCTTGTTGGTGGTAGAATACTTTGTACATATCTCCTGCTATATATAGGCATTTGTTATTTTCAACTTAATTCTTAATCAACAATGATAGAAGGTTGATCTTGTTAGATGGATGAGAACAATTATATTTTAAATGGGAATATTGTTTTAGTAAGTGATTTCTGAATATGAAGTAGTTATATGTCTTTGCATGGCGTATTTACTGCCTTTCATAGTATGATATTTATTTTTAATCAATACTCTATTCTTTATGGTGTTTTCCTTGCATGGCATGCTGGTTACATGTTTTGTAATTTGATTCTTTCTAGAATTGAATAAAACAAATGATTCTTAGATTGTTATTGATACATTTATTTATATAATAAATTTTATTGCTTTTAAATGAGTGATTTATAAGTGTAAAGGATTTTTATCATTCATACTGAATTATAATAATAGATGTTTTTCCTTTAAAATTATAAGACATTTAATTATGTCAAAAGATTATGAACTTTTAATTCATGAAGGTCGAATGCATGTATTTGTGGAGTTATGTACATGTTATAATTTAAGTGTGTACACATAGTGTTATTGAGTTATGTTTTATTTCCCAGAGGCTAGGGAGGAGAAAATTGTATTGTTAAGTTATTACGCTTCGACTAAATTATATATTTACAATGATTTCACTTGACGAACAACCCTGCACAATATTTTTTGAATATGTGGAATTTTGGAGGCTATGGTCTATGTCTAAATAAAAATGTAAACATTTGTGAATTTGTTCCTTGTGCTTGAAGGCTATCCTTGGTATTTCGATGTTATATCATGTTATAGAAAGAGTGGCTTGTGGTAGGGGCCGAAACCCTAAATGGTTGTTAGGGTAACCTATCGTAGGTTTTGTAATCCAGTGGAAACCTAACCAAAAGTACTAGGGGTTGGGTAGAATTAAACATTAACTCAAATAAAAGTATGCCTCACCTTTCATCTTAATGCTTGTTTAGGTTATGGTAAGGTTGAGAAGGCTTGGAATGGCTAGTCACCAATCTTGTCTTCTTGAAAGATGGAATGACTCCACACTAGTTTGCATAGGGGTCGAGAATCGGTAGAGACTTCCAGGGTAACTCATGGTGAGGGCTGGTAGTCTAGGAAGATTCACCAAGGTAACCTATCCCGACAATGTGATGACACTCTTTTCCTATTACATGATTTTGATCCTTGTGTTGAGTTATCTTTAGTTGTGTTTGTCTTTGGGAGTTTGCTCATTATGTTTTGATATCGTTATGTCGTGATGTGTATTTAAGCCATGTAAATGTAATGTTCTATCTTCTTGTTTGTGGAACTGTCATTATCTCCAAGCATGGAGGGAGTGGAACTTTGGGTTTCACGTGGTTGGGAGGAAACCGTGCTATACCTTCATTTGCTACTTTTGCAGATGGTATTATACTTGTAGTAGTTTCCAGTTACTTCATTGTTCGTGATAGTGGATGCAAAATGTACTCGTGGAAATTGATGTCAATTGTGATGTGATCATTATCCTCTTTGTATATTTACCTCTTGTATATGAGTGTACTCATTGTATCATTATTATGATGTATTCAAATTTATTGAAATCTCACATGTTGTAATCTGGACTTATGGTTATCTGATTGTATAAAGTTTTGAAATCTGGATCATTCATGCCTTTAAAATTTGTACTTTCGCTTTATGATATAATGTGTTGAATTTATTTATTATGTTTATATAATGTCATCTTGGAATCCTTAAGGAAGATATGTAATTAAATCTCTTTTAAAAAAAAAATTGTTTAGTTAATTTGTTCTTTATGCTTTGTTTTAATGGAAACCAAGGCGGGGCATTACAAATTGGTATCAGAGCCAAGTTCTAACACTGGGTGCTCTGGTTTTATGAGTGCATTAGGTTGTCTTTGACGTTAGATTTGGTTGATGTGTTTTCCTATTTGTTTTGTTTGTCTTATAACTAGACTTGTCCTTGATTTTGTGTAGGATCATGCCTAGACCTCATGGTAGAGGACGTGGTCGAGGTCAAGGTGGTGGCCGTGGGTCAAACCGCTAGGTTACTCCCCCTCAGAGCTCTCATGAGAGCAAACAGGCAGAACAGTTGGGTCCTCAGTTGAATCAGGAAAATGAGGAACAAATTCTGGAACAGTCAGTGGTGGAGGGAGCACAACTATGCCCTCTACTAGAAGAGGTCCTTGTTTGACTTGGACCTAGATAGGAAGTGGAATAGGGGGTGGTCAGGGAACGTGATAGATCTCTAAGGAGAGTTGATGATACTGTGCAACAGGATGCCATTATTGCTGGTCATATGTGAGATTTGTTTAGGGAATGCCCTCCTACATTTGATGGCTCTGGTGGTGGTTTAGAAGCAGAAACTTGGTTAATTGATTTGGGGCGATACTTTGCTATGCATCCCTATGGTAGCAAGACCTGAGCTCATTGTGCAATAATGCATCTTAGAGGCTTTGCCTCTACATGGTGGAATTTGGAGGAGAAAAAGCTCCATCTGGAGATTGGAGAAGTCTCATGGGATATGTTCCTAGAGAGGTTCAGAGCACATTTCTTGTCTGAGCATTGGAGGCGGTGACACGTGGATGAGTTTCATGATCTACGTTAGATGGCTATGTTCGTGGAGCAGTTTGAGCGTAGGTTTTATGAGCTCAAACAATATGTAGGGATTATGGACGATGAGGCGATGTTGGTGCAGCACTTCATTAGGGGCTTAAATGCACGTATTAGCGGAGGAGTCAAAGTCTTCGAGCCAAAGACTATGGAGGTTGTTGTGGAGAAGGCATATATTGTGGAGGAGAATCTGACTATGGCATTGGGTGGACACACAGGAGTTCAGATAGGTAGTGCTCCTATTTCTGGTTTTGGTCCACAAGGTGGTCAGATACAAAGAGGTGGTTCCTCTAGGAATCAACAGGTACCCGCTAAGGGTGGACAACAACAACAACGTAATCCACAAAAGAATAAGAATTCACAATTACAGTAGGGTAATAGTTCACAATCTAGAAAGAACCGTAACTGGTGATGCAATAAGCGCAATTGACAGAATCAGCCAGCTTAGAGTGCACAATCTATAGTGAGTAGAGGTAGCTTTCAGCAATCTAATGCATCTTTGGGTGGCAGAGGATTTGGCAGAGGTACTGGTTGTTTTTCATGTGGTCAGTAGGGCCACATTGCTAGGCAGTGTCCAATGTGACGTACTTCAGGATTTGGACAACGACCAATAGCATCAGAGCCGATAGTTGGAGATGTAGGCCATTCACATACAATTTTTGTAGTGGTAAATAACTACCAGGCAGATCATCAGAACACTGTGGTTGGGTCATTAGGTTAGTTACAGGGTACCAATGTTACTATTCTCTTTGATTCTGGAGCTACTGATTCATTTATTTCACCTACTATTGTTGAGCGATGTGGACTTGTGGCAGTAAAGCAAGGTGATAGGTGGCAGGTAGAATTTGCTTCTAGGGCAAAGGTAGCAGTAGAATCCCTCGTTCGTAGTTGTGAACTAAGGATTGGACTGTTAACTACCTTAGTAGATCTTCGAGTCACACCTCTAGGTTCGTATGACATTGTTTTCAAAATGGATTGGTTAGAATCTCATCATGCAGCCATTGACTGTCAAAAGAATACAATACGTTCTATTGATGATGTTAGTACTGAGGTTGAAATCTTTGGTGTTCAAAGACCCATCTCTTTGTGGATAATTTCTGCTATGTAGTTGAAGAGATGCCTTCGTTAGGGTTGTCAAATTTTTGCAACAATAGTGAATGACTTGGATTTAGGGGAGAGCCAAGAGATATCACTCGATGATCACCCTATTCTTAGGGAATTCTCTAATGTTTATCCTAGTGATATTCTTGGTATGCCACTGAAGCGTGATATAGATTTCAGAGTTGACCTGGTTCCTAGAGTTGAGCCCATATCTCGAGCCCCTTATAGAATGACCACATAGGAACTGGAAGAGCTTTGTATTTAGTTGGAGGAACTCTTGGAAAAGGGTTTTATTCATCTGAGTGTTTCCCCTTGGGTAGCACCTATCATCTTCGTGAAGAAGAAGGATGGATCTCTCAGATTGTTCATTGATTATCGTCAATTGAATAAAGCGACGATTAAGAATCGATATCCTTGACCTAGAATCGATGATCTTTTTTATCAAATCAAGGGAGAAAATGTGTTCTCTAAGATTGATTTGAAATTAGGTTACCATCAGTTGCACATTGCGGAAGCTAATATTCATAAAGCGGCATTCCGAACTCATTACGGGCACTACGAGTTCACAGTAGTACCATTTGGGTTAACGAATGCACCATCAATTTTCATGAGTTTGATGAATGGTGTATTTCACACCTATCTTGATCATTTTTTTCTCGTGTTTCTTGATGATATTTTGATCTATTCAAGAAATATGAAGGAGCATGAAGAGCATTTGAGACAGGTACTGCATTGCTTGAGGGAGAATCAATTGTATGCAAACTTGAAGAAATGTGAATTCTTCCAAAATGAGGTGAAATACCTTGTTCATGTGATTTCTGGTAAGGGTATAGCTGTGGATCCTTCAAAGATCCAAGCTATTATTGACTGGCCCATACCTACTAATGTTGCTGAGGTTCATAGTTTTATGGGTCTTGTTGGTTACTATCGATGATTTGTTTAGGGGTTTTCAAGGACTGGACACCCCATTACTTCTCTTCAGAGAAAAGGGAAGAAATTTATTTGGACATATCAATTCCAGTTGGCTTTTCAGATACTTAAGGATAAGCTGACTAGTGCGCCTATCTTAGCAGTTCCTGATCCCGCTAAGGATTTTGTTGTTTGCATTGATGCTTCTTTGGAGGGTTTAGGAGCTATACTGATGCAGGATGGATGTGTGATCACTTATGAGTCTCGCAAACTTAAGGATCACAATTTTTTTTATCCTACTCATGATTTAGAGCTTGCTACAGTTGTTCATGCTCTAGTTTGCTGGAGACATTTCTTGTTGGGGCACCATTTTGAACTTCATTGTGATCACCGTAGTCTACAATATATATTCACATAGCCTAATTTGAATGCTAGGAATAGACGATGGATGGATTTCTTATGTGAATATGATTTTGAGGTGAGATATGTATAGGGAAAGGAGAATGTTATGGCCGACATTCTCAGTCGGTAAAGACATGATATTTCTGCTGTGACACTTGGTGTAGAGTTGAGGAGCCAAATTTTAGTAGCACTTCCTGCTGATAGATTTTATCTGGAAGTGAAGATGGAGATTGAATTAGGTAGACCCTTGGAGGGAAGATTTTTGGGATATACTCTTGAGTTTGACGGTTTGTTGCGACATTTGGGTCGTATCTATATACCACGTATAGAGGATCTTCACACTTTGATTTTGTCAAAGTCACATCGAGCACTATACTCAACTCATCCTGGTGTTAAGAAGATGCATGCGAATCTTCGACAGTTGTACTTTTGGCCCAATATGAAGTGTTACATTGCTGATTTTGTTTCGAGATGTCTTGAGTGCCAGAGAGTTAAGGCTGAGCATCAACATCCCACCGCTTTATTATAGCCACATCTCATTCCTGAGTGGAAATGGGATATTATATTAGTTGATTTTATTGTTGCATTACCTATGTCATCGCATTGACATGATGCCATCATGGTTACTATTGACAGATTGACTAAGGTAGCACATTTTTCTCTAGTTTGATCATCCTACAATGCTTCCTCCATGGCCAGAATATTCATGGAGGATATTGTTTGGTTGCATGGGATTCCTCATAGAATCATTTTAGATAGGGATCCTATATTTACATCAGCCTTATGGACATCATTACAACATGCTTTAGGTACACAGTTGAACTTCAGTTCAGCCTATCATCCTGAGACTGATGGTCAGATAGAGAGAGTTAATCAAATTCTTGAAGATATGCTCAGAATGTATGTGATGGATCAGCAATCTCATTGGGAAGATTATTTATACTTAGTGGAATTTTCCTATAATAATGGGTATCAAAGTTCCATAGGCATGCCTCCCTTTTAGGCACTGTATGGACGTCCTTGTCATACCCCATTGAGTTAGGATCAACTTGAGGATAGAGTTCTACCCAGTCCTGAGATGCTACGTGATATGGAGCAGCAGGTTGATCGCATCAGAGAGCATTTGATAGTGGCATAGGATAGAAAAAAAAAGTATGCCGATGCGCTTAGAGTGGATCGACAGTTCTCAGTTGGTGATAGGGTTTTTCTTCGAGTGCAACCGCGCAAGAGTCCAATCTATTATGGAAAATGCTCTAAGCTTGCACCTTGATTTGTTGGACCATTTGAGATTCTTGAGAGGGTTGGTCCTATGGTGTATTGACTTGCTTTACTGTCTAGTTTATCACACATTCATGATGTCTTTCATGTATCAGTTCTTAGACTTTATCATCCTGACATTTCACATGTACTCAATTGGAATTCATTATAGGTAGAGGAAAGGCAGTTGGCTTGGAGCCCATTGGCATTCTTCAGCATCAGAGGCTCGCCCTCAGGGGTCGAGACGTTGATCAGGTGAGAGTCCAATGGGATCCTAGCGATGAGGCATCAGCTACTTCAGAGGATGCAACACGTATGCATGAGATTTATCCTTATCTATTTGCAGGCTTCTAGGAGTAAGCCTTATCCTAGGGGGGGATGTAGTGTCCCTCTAGTTTCGACACTTTGTTCTAGTTTGATTCAGCTTGATTGATAGATGCTTTAGTTGATTATGATATTATGTTGTTTTTACACTCTGTGGATGATACATTGACATCCTAATTATCTGGTTGTGTTTGTGTGATGATACTGTGATAGACACGTACATGGTATGGTTTATTTGCTTAAATTTTTTATGAGCTTATCATGATAAAATGATTGTTTATGATTTATGTTGCTCGTTAGTTTCGGTGAAGAAGACAGTGTAGCATTACTCATTCGTGAGTACCCTGCTACGCTGCAATTCTTCTTCATGGTGTGTTTTTTGATATAAGCATATATGTTAATAGTGATGTTTCCTGCAGATACAGGTACTGGGTATCGACTTCACCTGCTTGTCAGGTCTGAGCGTACCCTAAATCAATAAAATTATGTTGATCCAGAGGTATTGACAGGTCCTTATTGAACCATCATTCTTTATTGAATGAGTACCTATTTGTTACCCTTCTTTGTTGTCTAGTTTGTTTCTGTTGTGTCATGTTTGTCTGTATTGTTTTGTGTTTGGGAATTTAGTATTTAAGTTCAATGAATATCTGTTAATGTATTTATAAAAGCTTATAGTTATGTTTGTGATTTAATTTATTAATTTTAATTAAATAAGTTATTTATTTTAAAAGTGAAAGTTAATTTTTGCAAAAGTATTTAATTAAATATAAATTATTGATTTACTTGTACAAATGAGATTTATATGGAAAATAGATATTTAAAAAAAAAAATATTTTCAACATGTTATGAATCTTTGATTTGAAGTTGAAAATATGATTTCATATTAAAAGGGTAAGTTGAACTGATTGATCTATTCTAAATGCATAATGATCTCTCAATTAAGTTTTATGATTGAGAGTTAATTGAATGCATTAATATCTTTTGGGGGTTGCAATTTTTGGGGATTCATCACAACATTCTGGAAGAATTTTCACGGCAGTAGTTTTAGTATATTTTTGCATGGTAGCTATTTTTTTTTAAAAAAATTGATCTCAAATTTTGTTTGCAAGCACAATATTGGGTTGGATTGTATTGGATTTCTTCGTCAAGATTTGGTGAATTTAAGCAGCATTGGCAGAAGCTTCAAAATTCATTTTCAGCCAGCCATCAAGCTTTAAATAGGTTTTCTTCTTTGGTTTTAAATTCTTGTGTTTAATTCTGAAAACATAATGTTGAATTTTGTTGTTTTGTAAAGAAATTGTTTTGCTGAACCTACACAAACAACAAAAAAACAAATTAGAAGAGTATTTGAATTTTAAAATAGAAAAGAATAAAAACATTTTGTAATTAAATTTTTCCAGATCTGAAATCATCTTTAGTTTGGCTGTGAAATAAATGTGTTAGCATGAAATCAAAATTTTAGGAAAAGATTGAAGATTTTCTTTTATTTCCAAAAGAAGATTTAAACAAACATAAGACTGAAACTATTTGGAAACGCTCTTATGCTGAATTTGATTCTCAATATAAAAATAAAAAATAAAAAATTCCTGATCTAAACATTTAAGCGGCTGTAGATTAAATTGAGGCATCATAGTATTCATGGTTAATTGTGTTATGAATTACAAACTTTCTGAATTGAGAAGACTTTTCATTTGTCATTGATACTACCCTATAGCCAATTCTATATTCATACTTTATCTATATATCTCCAAACTTATTACTAAATAAGGCACGCTTAGGGATATAAGGAGATTATATTATTAAATTGTCAGTTATTTGACATTTTTGGGAACTTTTGCATTTAACACTACTTAGTACGCATCAAGTATTCTGATATTTGTTGATTAGAATTATGTGCAACCTCCTTTTAATGGTATCTGCTATATAATCTTTGATCAGTAGTTCTAATCTAAATCAATTTCTGTAGCATTTAATTTTCCTTTTGCATGATGTGTTTCTCTTTACCAACGCAGTTGGCTGAAGTAACAATTTATCTTCTAGAATTTAGTTATTTCTTTGAGCCATGATTTCTTTTTTTACCTAGCGTCGTTTATATTGAATGAACCATATATATATTCATAAAGAATGACAAACAAATATTATTTCATCTGTACATCTTGGATTAGATTTCTACTTTGTTTTTGGTGAGTAGATTTATGTCTATTTACCATAATTTTTCTTGCCAGAGATTGCGTACGGCTGTAGCTAGAGATTAGACAGTTTATTCAGTGGATATATCCTCATACAGTTGATCTGCTCCTCTTTAGTTGTCTTTTATCTTTTAGATTGGAGAAACTCCATTGAGATGCATGTTTCTTTTATTCTTATCATCATGCGTCTAGATTTGATTTGTCCACATCTGTGTATACTTGGCAACATGCATGCATTTTAATGTTAGACTTTATGTGTTTCTTTTATTATGCTTGTAATTCGATTCACTTAATTTTTAGTTTAAAGATTATTTTGTAATCTTTGAATATTCTATATTATGATACTTGTGCATGGCGTGTTTAATGCTTTTCTTCAGTTGAGTGTTTCTCACTAAAAATAGCGAACTTCTTGTTGGTGGTAGAATACTTTGTACATATGTCTTGCTATATATAGGAATTTATTATTTTCAACTTAATTCTCAATCAATGGTGATAGAAGGTTGAACTTGTTAGATGGATGAGAACAATTATATTTTAAATGGGAATATTGTTTTAGTAAGTGATTTCTAAATATGAAGTAGTTATTTGTCTTTGCATGGCATATTTACTGCCTTTCATATTATGATATTTATTTTTAATCAATACTCTATTCTTTATGGTGTGTTCCTTGCATGGCATGCTAGTTACATGTTTTGTAATTTGATTCTTTCTAGAATTGAATAAAACAAATAATTCTTAGATCGCTATTGATACATTTATTTATATAATAAATTGTATGGATTTTAAATGAGTGATTTATAAATGTAAAGGATTTTTATCATTCGTATTGAATTATAATAATAGGTGTTTTTCCTTTAAAATTATAAGACATTTAATTATGTCAAAAGATTATGAACTTTTAATTCATGAAGGTCGAATGCATGTATTTGTGGAGTTATGTACATGTTATAATTTAAGTGTGTACACATAGTGTTATTGAGTTATGTTTTATTTCTCCAGAGGCTAGGGAGGAGAAAATTGTATTGTTAAGTTATTACGTTTCAACTAAATTATATATTTACAATGATTTCACTTGAGGAACAACCTTGCACAATATTTTTTGAATATGTGGCATTTTGGAGGTTATGGTCTATGTCTAAATAAAAATGTAAACATTGGTGAATTTGTTCCTTGTGCTTGAAGTATATCCTTGGTATTTCGATGTTATATCATGTGATAGAAAGAGTGGCTTGCGGTAGGGGCCGAAACACTAAATGGTTGTCAGGGTAACCTATCGTAGGTTTTGTAATCCAGTGGAAACCTAACAAATGTACTAGGGGTTGGGTAGAATTAAACATTAACTTAGATAAAAGTATGCCTCTCCTTTCATCTTAACACTCGTTTAGGTTATGGTAAGGTTGAGAAGGCCTGGAATGGCTAGTCACCAATATTTTCTTCTTGAAAGATGGAACGACTCCACACTAGTTTGCATAGGGGCCGAGAATTGGTAGAGACTGCCAGGGTAACTCATGGAGAGGGCCGGTAGTCTAGGAAGACTCACTAGGGTAACCTATCCTGATAGTGCGATGACATTCTTTGCCTATTACATGATTGTGATCCTTGTGTTGAGTTATCTTTAGTTGTGTTTGTCTCTGGGAGTTTGTTCATTATGTTTTGATATCGTTATGTCATGATGTGTATGTAAGCCACATAAATGTAATTTTTTGTCTTCTTGTTTGTGGACCTATCATTATCTCCAAGCATGGAGGGAGTGGACATTCGGGTTTCATGTGGTTGGGAGGAAACCATGCTATACCTTCATTTGATACTTTTGTAGATGGTATTATACTTGTAGTAGTTTCCAGTTAGTTCATTGTTCATGAAAATGGTTGCAAAATATACTCATGGACATGGATGTCATTTGTGATGTGATCATTATCCTCTTTTTATATTTACCTCTTATATATGAGCGTACTCATTGTATCATCATTATGATGTATTGGGATTTATTGAAATCTCACATGTTGTAATCTGGACTTATGGTTATCTGATTGTATAAAGTTTTGAAAACTAGATCATTCATGGCTTTAAAATTTATACTTATGTTTTATGATATAATGTGTTGAATTTATTTATTATGTTTATATAATGTCATCTTGGAATCCTTAAGGCAGATATGTAATTAAATCTCTTTAAAAAAAAAATTGTTTAGTTAATTTGTTCTTTACGCTTTGTTTTAATGGAAACCAAGGCGGGGCGTTACATATACTGATAAAAATATAGCCTATGCTATTATAGAATCTCTGTTTGGTGATTTTGATACTATTTCATCACGTGAAGACTTTTGCCAACAAAAGATTCATTGAAATCTTTGTGTTGAAAAATATGATGATGAAAAATATAGAAAACATAGTGCTCCTTATATCTGGACAAAGGAACAATGTGCACAATTCTTACAATTGATGTCTCAGACTCACTTTCCCACTGGATATGTAAATAGTAGTATTAGAAGCAAAACTAACATTAATAGCGTAAGGGGCCTCAAGGCCCATGAATATTATGTCATAATGGAGAATATTTTACCTATTGTGGTAAATATATTAAGTTTGGCAAAGGGCCAAGATTGGAAGCTATAATGTTGGGCCTAATATTAAGGAGAATGAGTTTACATGTATTAAATCCTTCAAACTTTGATAGTTTGAGGGAGGAGGTTGTTGAAGTCCTTTGTCTATTGGAATGGGAATTTCCACCAACAATCTTTAACATTTCTATGCATCTTTTGATACATCTACAATATGAACTAAAGCATTGTGGATCGATAAGAACAAGATGGATGTATTCTATAGAACAACGTATGAAGGTTTTGAAAAAAAAATGTTCGTACTAGGGAAAAATCAAAAGGCAGTATGTCTGAGGGATATTCAATGTAAGAGGCCATGGCATTTTTCATAAAATAGATGAAGGATTTTAAAAATTTCAATCAACGTGTATGGGATGATGACGAAGAAGAGAAAGTTGTAGGTGAAGTATTAGAAGGAAATGGATGTTGCTTCAAGCTATCACATCAAGAAAGAAGTGTGATACGCGCCTATATTCTTGAAAACAAATCTTCATTCGATAAGTGGCATAGGTAAAAAAATATTACACAATAATTTATTTACTCAATTGCATTTACATATTTATATTATTAATCTTACTATTTATATGTTAATATTATATGTAGAAAATATAAAGAAGACAATCAAGCTTGGATGTAACATCGACCTCAAAAGCACAAACATCATGATGTTTTGATTAGAGGTGATTATTTTCCAAAATTTAAAGAATGGATTGCTAATGTAGTTAGTGATACAAAATAAGGTCAAGATATAACAATGGGGGAAAGTGAGCTTTCACAATATCCACATTTATGGGCTATGCATTTCAGTGGAATGTGGGCCCATGGTAGTCATTTAAGAGTGGAAGAAAAAGAAAAAGGAAAGACAAATTGTGATTGTGTTGTTAGTGTTGAATTTCTTCACGAAACTGAGAATAAATTTTGTATTGGATTCGTCCAACAAATTATTCTAGTGGACTAAGGTGAAAATAGTCCTATATTATTAAAATGTAAGTGGATCCGACCATCTACAGTACAATTTGATGAGTATGGATTTGTATGTGGAAATACAAGACAATTTTTATCAGAGACAAATGATCTGTATGTTTCTCCTCTTAAAATTAACCAATCATTTCTAATTGATGATGTAAGAAGCCAAATATGGTCGTATGTCATTCAAAAGTGTCGCATTCAAAAAAAAAATTCATGGAAGTTGTTGATTTAATGCCTAATGGGAAATATGTTAATTTACAAGAAACATTCAAAGAAGTGGATGAAGATGATGATGGAGTATTTGAAGAAGACATTTTGATTACCAATGAAGAGATTGGGAGAGAGAATGCATTGCATGCCACAGATGAGGATGAGGAAGAAAATCAAGCAGATGCAAACATGAATGATCAGGATTATGATGATGTTTTGTCACCTTAAGAGGCTAGCTTATCACCTAAACTTTGGTTGTATGTATGGTGTAATTTATTATTGAATTTAATAAAGATCTGAGTATAGGTATGCTTATTCACTATTTTTTTACTGACACATTTCTAAATGTAATCATCATTGTTCTTTTGGTACATTGTATACAAAACCTAAGATGTTCATTGCTAATTTGAACTGCATTTATAGTTAGGTTCAATTATTCTTCTTAGTTTTCTTACTTTGGTTGAAAAATTGAAATTAATTTTGTTTAGTTAGAATATAGTTTCTTGTATGTATTATATGTTTTCTAGATGCAAACACATAATGAACATCTATGATTTAATAATAAACATATATATCTTAACATTAAGTGAACTAAGCCTCCTCATTACAAACAAAGAAATGATCTCTTATGTCTGATTGACACTGAAAACTAAAACTGAGAGACTACAAAATTTGAAAATTGTTCAATATTTTCAATAAAATGATATCTAAAATACTGCATGCATAATAAAATCTAATACCGCACTACTACAACAATCAATAGAGGTATGCACGAAATGATAACACATATAGGTCAATGTACAAATTCTTACCACAATACTGCAACAACCAAATATGAATACCATAGGGTGGCGGTGAGAACATGTTAAAACTAAAGCAAACCACAACCTCGCAAGGGGTAAACAGTGACATTGCGGTGAATGATCACTCAACTACTAGAATTAACTTGCTATCCTATCAAAGTCCAAGGGGGTGTGTGTAGGGTGGAGGTACTACTAACTCTACCATACCACTACCCCACAAGGTCTTGATATAACAGAGTAGTATGGTGGTGAATAATCACTCAACCTCTAGAATTAACCCATCATCCCATTAGAGTCCAAAGGGGTGTGTGCGGGTTGGTACTACTACTAATGCTACCCCATAGAAATCTTGAAATGATAGAGAAATACTATTGTACAAGATGTCAAAGCATTTAATGATTAGACCATTTGATTTCCCAAGATCAAAGGCATTTATTCAAACTCAAAACATGGGTAGATTCTGAAGTATTTTGCATAAATTGAAATTAATAGTGAGGTGATCGAGCTCATAAGGAAATATTACTTGGGAGTCGATGACATTTTGGAAATCATTCTCATAACTCAACATATCAGAGGCAAGGGAGTTCAAGTAGGAAGACTTTGCAACTATTATTTCATCAGGTAAGTTCACAAAAACCCTTTGTAGCAAGTGTATAAGAGCTGAATTTTCTTCTACAAGTAGACACTTAAAGAAATCAAGTAGGAGTAAATTCTTCATCATACCACCCAAAAGAATTCAGCTTGTGAGTAAAAAGGAGGAGTCCATAGTGTCTAAAAGATAGAAGAGGTCCCTAAAACAATCCATTTTGGATGTGTTACCTAATTCTATAAACAAAGGACTCAAAAAGGTGTTTAGAGATAAAGCCCATGGATGTAGAGACCCAATTATCCCTATCTCAAGGTGGAATCTATTTTGGTAATTCTATGAAAAAGGGATGAAAAGATTCCAGTTTTAAATCATTGGACCTTAGATTTGGCCAAATTGATAGTCCAAAATTTCTTTGTATATTTTTATTTTATTAAAGTATTGGAACAATATTATCACCTAGCTACTAGGACTATAAGAATGTTAGATGGTTCACCATTAGTGGTGCTAACTAAAGAAGCAATTATAGCATGTTTTATGTTAAACAAGCAAGCTATCACTAAGATTGACTTGGATAGAAGTGATGAGGATTATAGGAGATTGAGAAAAACCTACAGGAGTGATTAACTTCCTTTACACATGAGAAGGGGGGTAAACAATAGGAGGATACCTATCTCCCCCTCCCAAATTGAGCCATTTTCCATAAAAGACTTCTAAGTATATTTAAAAAGAAATTTTTGTTTGTGCCAAGTGCTTGGAATAGATTTTGAAGAGAGGATGCCATCCTATCTCATGATGATGGCAATGAAGATACAAAATACTGAAGTCAACATTGAGTATGACTTGGCTGCTGAAATTGAGAAAGGGTTACATGAGGGATTTTTGCAAGTAAGAGAGAACTTAGCTCCCATCACTTTCAGGAAATACTCTCTGCTATTTCATTTAATATTGTACCAAAACAAAAACATATGGACTAAAAGAACGTGTTTTGGAATGAATGATGATGAAGGGAATAGGTTGCTTGTACAAAATTGGTGTTACATATGGGATAGTAGATGTAAAAATAGTGATTATGTAATATTTCATGATGATTTTGTAATAAAGGTCATGTCCAGTCTTGGTCATATTTCACCAAGATTTCCTAATAAAATCATGCAAGTATTAAGACCTTTAGCATTGAAGCCAGAGCAGGGACACACTCACAATTTTGGTGACTTGTTCTTCTTAGCAGACCAAATAGTAATAAGGGTCTATGGGTGTCCTCAAGCCCCACATGTTTTACCTAAATTTATTTCTATTCAAATTACATTTTTAGAATTTATGTGGAAAATGTTATGGATGGAGCAAGATGTTATGAAAAGATAGAAAAAGGGGACATTCCTCTCTAACCTAACTGAATGTGAGGAGCTATCTGTAGGGTCTAACACTATTGAAGAACTACAAAACTATTTGAAGATGAGGTATTCTTTGAATTCACGAGGAGAAAGGGTCTTTGATCCTGAAGGGAATATTAATTTAATAAAGTAGACACTTCTCACTAAAGTTGGGATTACACATGTAATATATTATGAAGATGTAATAATAAATTGCTTTACACCCGATGAAGTTTTTAAGAGGAAGAGGAAGTGGGAAATCATAAAGAGGCTTGAGGAGGAGGAGAAGAAAAGGGACACTAGATTCCAATGATTCTATGTTGAAGAAAAGGATCCTATGAAAAGGATGAACATAATAATTGACAACTTTGAAAGATTATATGTTGAACCAGAAAAGAAACCTAAGGGATAGTCTTCAAAACCCTCCAAGCTGCCCATCAAGCCAAGTTGTATTGTAATCATAGAGCCCCAACCAGAAACTACTACAATACAATCAGAAACATCCCCTAAGCAACCAAGTCCTAAAAGGGAAAAGACACATGGAGTGGCTCCCTTAGTGGCATATGAAATAAGTGGAGTAGGGGATACCAAAGAGGTAACCAATATAATTTTGAATTTTAAAGATGATGAAGTTGATCAGCCACTACTTAAGCTTGTACTTGATTCTCACAAACCAAAAGAAAGAGTGGATTTACATGGGAATAATGATCAAGAAGTTCATAATGATGAAAGGGTGATTGTTGCCCTTAGATTTATTGAAGATTATGAATTTATTCAAACTCCCAAGTATAAGGGTTTTTGGTTTAAGATGAAAATGAAATAATTTGAGGAGAGACTCCAAATTAATAAGATGGGCACTGAAGAGTCACAACATGACCAAATTGTTACCCAAAATTTTAAAGAACTCATGATTAATGAAATTACTATTAGCCCCCAAGATGCAAGAAAATTGGTCTTCGAAAGAAATATACTAATTATTCCTAGGATGGAGTTAAAAAATATATTCTTATTGGATCAAGTAATAAGCCAAGAAGATCCCATGTTGGTCTCTAAATTCAATTCAGATTAAGTAATGGGTGGCACATGTTACAATCCAAGAATTGAAACCCTATCCTTTTGGAAAAAGAAAAAAGTAATAGAAAAACAAAGATTGCTTAATGTTCTAAAAGAAATGAGAGGTACTTCCATGGAAAATACACTTCAAGACACATTAGCATTGGAGGTAGCTACTATGAAAATTCACTCAACAATTTTTACTAGGGATGTGATTAAATCTATGGAGCTTAGATTGGTAGAATATGGGAAAGCACAAAATGATCTGAATAATGAAGTGAATAGGTTATTCATAGAAAATGTGAAATTGAAAGAGAAGTTGAAGGGAGAAAGTCCTTCCCAAAGCACTAAATTAACAGTATACTAGCCCTCTGCCATCTAGACTGATACATGTGCAATCACTGTTGAACAAGTAAATGTGCTAAAACAAGAAATTGAAAAGTTGAAAAATACTAATGAAGAAACAAAGGAAAGAGAAAAGAGAGAAAACCTCAGGGTATTGGAACAAATATTGGAGCATATGGTTAGACTAATTATGGAAAAATTGGAAGATGTGTATGAATGTTATGTCTACTTGTCACAAGTAGTTGATCACATAAAGGCCCATGTACCTATATTGGACCCCCTATTCAAGAAATGGCAACCTATACATCACACCTTAACAAATTTGTGCAGAATTTTACAAAGGAGTGTTGAGGTCCCCGCAGCTTCAAATCCTACTGAGCAAATGGTTTGAATGGTTATAGATGAATTTCAATACATATCTATAGAAGAGAAAAAGATCAAGGTAAGAATAGATTCATTTCATAGACTAAAGTGGTGGTTTGTGCTTAAGATACTAAGGGATGATGATCAATTGAAAGGCTCCAAGGGTTGGATAGATGAGTTTAGGAAAATTGTTCCCAAATGCCTCACTAATTTATAGAAGGATGGTGAAATAAATCTTCACAACCTCAATTTAACCTTGGATGGAATAATTGCACTAGATACTGGATACTCAAAATTCATCATAGATGGAAAAAATCTATTATACAGTAGATGGAACAGTCACTTGGCCAACACGAAAAATCCAAGAGTACAAATGGCCTCATGATTATACATTGTACCAATGGGAGCAGAAATATCTAGCTCCCCTAGAAAAATAGGCCTTGCAGTGAAGTACCAAGCCTTGCAAATACTATCATGGAGAGAGAACCTTGCTATATTTGAATGATCACAGGTACCTTATGATGAGTAACACACTTCCATACCTTGCGAGTGCTTTGGAGTTCAACATTTGATCATTTCTCTTCATTTCTCATATTTCATTACTTTTATGCAATCCTATGTAAACAACAATAATTAAGACTTTTTGATTTATGTTATAAGTGGGTAACTAAAACGACACTTTTTGATATGTCAGTCAGGACAAATTTTTGAAATGTATTGTAAAATATTTTTGAAGATCAAGAATGAAGTTATAATTGGTGGCCGAATTCTGGTTTCAATATTTGATGAGGTGAATTAATGAATGTTATCTTGTTGTCTCTAGTTTGATCTTTCCTTTTATTTAAATCTATATATCAAGGGTATATCTGGTTTATCAAAACACATTTGTTGTCAAACAATTCATTTTATGTAATGCCCCATCGTGCGAACCCCAAAGGACAAAAAAACAATAATTACTGCACAATTTTTTTTTTTAAAGTTAACATAACACACATGTAATACACATTAAGTCATGACATGAATTTCATTTAAGTAGATACACTAACACATACATCCCTTGGGGTACACAAGGAGTCATTACGAGACTTAGATCCATACAATGACAATAAAGAATAAAAGCCAAGGATATAATCCATAACAAAGTAAACATTAACAAATATCACACATACATGATAAAGCATTGATAAGAAACCATCTGTGCACATAAATACAAATATGCATAATTAACTTAACACATTGAATAACAATTTCCATGGCCAATATCCACACCGAGTTTAACATTACATTACAGTACAATGTTCTAGAGGTGCAATGATACAATAGTGTTTCCAAACCAGTATGGAAACCATACACAAGATAACATGATACAAATAAATAGATAAATACATAGTAACATAACTGGCTCCAAGACGGATACAACTCTGGAGTTGCCGCAACAGTACCAATCTACACCTCTCGACCCTCGACTGGGGACCCAATGGGGTGCTTAGCACATTCCACCCAACCATGTGGGTCCGAAGACCCACCCCCCATGCTAGGAGCTAACAAGAAAGAGACCACAACCAAGAACATCCAAATAGGGAACCACAAGACTCAACACCATACAAAAGTATCATAAAACTCAAGAATTACAAAGACATAATCCACAACATCCAAGAGTCATTAAAATAACTTAAAATCATAAATCTCATCACATAAATCAAAGCAATGACCAGTAACAAGTAACCAAAGGATGATCATGAAACACTTCCAAATCAACTGAATTAATAAACATAATACAATTCCAAATTGCAAAACAGCACAATAACATCATATCACAGTACCATAAGAGTACAAAGTCATAAGTCAAATATCAATGAGATCATACAAGACCACAAAGTACACCAAATATGTATCAAGGAAATACTCCATAAATTAATATAAGTCCAATCAACAACAATCTAAACCAACTCCCATAACATACTTCTAGAGGAACACAATAAAGTAAACACATGGGCAACTAGGGGAGAGTGTCATCGCATAGTCCTATATGGGCTGTCATGTGCTCTTCCTCCCAACTGGAGGCGCCGGTCCCATCTATGGATGTCCTGTGCCCTTCCTCCCAACTGGAGGCGCTGGTCCATAGGGTGACTCATGCGGAGCCGTAAACCTCTCGTGAAGACGAGGTCACAACCTTGCCAACCATGACCTTCTCAACCTTCCATTAGTCTGCGAAAGCACTAATCAAGACGAGGCATCCATTTTTAAAATCTTATAATGATATTACTACCCAACCCTCCTAAATTAATTATTAGGTTTTCACTTGATTACTAACTCACTCGTGGGTTATCCTGTGCCCTTCCCCTTAAACGGGGTACCGGCCCCCACGAGGAGCCACTCTCCCTAGAGACCCAACAACATCAAACCAAAACCAAGGGTTGTACAACATAATAAGAACATTATATCACAATAGAGAAACATGCGAGGCATTACCCATCTCGCTATAAATACATAATCAAAATCTCAACAATTCCCGTACAACCCTTTTAAAATCATGAAACCAAAACACTTGCCACATCAAGGGCACATAAAGAGAGAGAACATCAATTATCAATCATCTCAAGCCTCTCGAAGCCAAAAGAAAGAAAACCCACAAATGAGGGTAAAATGAAGCAACACAAGTTTTTCCCTAATAATTCCAACACAAGGATAAAATTTCCTCAAATATGAGAGTAACTCAGAAAAGCCATAAAAAGGGAAGATTCATCAAGACCCATCGACAAATCAACAATGGTGTCACCTCAAATATGAAAACACAAAAGAAAATCAACCTTTAATTCAACGAAATCACTTAATAAAACCAAAAGCCACCAACTAGGCATTCCATGGGAGACCTCAATTTCCTCCTCACAAGATACCCATATAGTTGGTATACAAAAGACCTTTGACAAAATCAACAAACATGACAACAAGATTCCCCTCACCTCTAGAAGCCCAAAAATAAATCAAATACTCAAGTACTCATCAACAAGGGTAGACAAAGTAGTAAGAGTTTCCAATCAACTAATCAACACAAATTTAAGAAATATAAATCCTTTCAAAACCCGGAAGTAGCTCAAGAGAAATTCACACCGAGACAACACCATCAAAATTATCCTACACTCACTAACACTTCCAAGGCACCAAATTAAAGAACACCTTAAATACTCAACCACTCACAACTCCACAAAACACTCGCATAATAAACCACACCAAAAATTCAAACAAGAACAACATTTATTAACCAATCAATTAACGACCAGGCTAAATAACTTTACAACTTACCCATCTAAATTACACAATTAACTAAAAATATTCATGATAACCATCACAAGTATTCTAAAAGACTTATCCATAAAGAGAACTTACAAATCAATCCTTAAATGAATATAAAGGAAGTCAATTTTCAAAAGATTACAAAATCCCATTTCACCAATAAACTATCCAATTCAAGAATTACCCTAATCAATCTCTAACCATGCCCATACAATTGAATTTTACCTTTCTTTTACCAACATAATTGAAAACTACTTAATAGTTGGGTAGTTAACTCGTTACCATTTCATAACCACTTATATACAAAACATCAATTTAAACATTATTTCCACTTCCCTTCGTCTTACTAACTTAACACTCAATTCCAATATTTAAAGTAATTGCGCAAACCACTTAAGACCATTTGTTATACTATAAAATGATAATAATATCAATACTCTAAATACTTAAACTACATATTAGAACTTACCACTTTAAAATCTTAAATCTATCTAAATAAAGTTACACACATAAATACCTTTTAAAACCCCTACGTATTTATATATTTTAATTCTTTTAAGGAGGGAATGTAAAAAGAGAAAAGATCTATTCTAAGAATCCAACAAGTCTACAAGACTCAACCTCATAAAAAGATAACTTATTTAATTCCAAAATAAATTCCATAATAAATTCCATTCCCAAAATATTCACACTAAAATAAGAATAAAATAATCAATGCTGTCATATAATCGTAATTGATTTTTCTACTAACATTATCTTCTCAAAGTTGTAATTTAACAAATCAATAACAAAAGAACAGATTTCTTTCTATTTTACTATTATTTCCATTATAACAGATTCTGCTTTATTTTAACCAGAAAAAGAAACAAATTTTTTTTTTTTTTACAAATTTAAATAATACAGCAACAGTTAAATCAAAGGACTCTGAATAAATGAATTAATAAATATATGTATACAAATATAAATATATATACAAATATATATATATATATATATATACATATATATATATATATATAATAAATAAAATCCGCACAGTAAATAAAAATATAGAATTCGCGTTTTTTTAAAAAAAAGTTTAAACACATACAAAATTTCGAATGGGAAATTTTAATTCCCATAGAATGGCACGAAAATAACGCCTGGCTGTGGGCAGTCCTTCGAACTGCCATGGACAGTCCGCAGGCTGTCACACGGTACCGGTGGCGGGGTGGTGGGTACGGCCGAGGCCGAACCACCACACAACCCTTATAATAGATATAAAACCCAAAATTAAATGCGATTCATAGTGCCGACAGAGCAATTCGACAACAGGGAAAGATATATATACTGTACATTTCACTGAGCATGATTGAAATAGAAAGAAATGTTTTATAAAGTATATGTATAAACTAGAATATTACAACCCAGAAATTTGTTGAAAGGAAATTGTTCTCAAATTTTATTTTATTTTATTTTTTATTTTTTAAAAATACGAAACAACAGAAATACTGTTCATTTTCGGATTTCAAACAACATCCCTTTTCAATGACCAGCAGACCAGAAACTCACAAAAATTCCATTTCAACATATAACAATTCTGATTCCCAAATAATTTTCCATTGATTAATCAATAATCCAAAAGATTTCTTTCCACAAACTGTTGATTTCCAACACTAGATGAAAATTTCACACACAGAGAACAATTCCTATTTTAACATAGAATAAATAATTAAAAAGAAAAGAACCTAGCGTCCTATGCTTGCAGAAAACTGTAGAAACTTTACCCCTCTTGCTGAACTAATTCCTTGCTGCCGATCTTCCAACAACAGATCCAAATCTTTCTTCCTCTTCACTAATTTCTCCAGAAAACAGAAAAAGAAACCAAGGACAAAAAATGATTGAAAGTAAAATTTCCCCAAGCATTCGAACCATCCCCCCCCAATAAAGAAAACCCCTTAATAAAATCAAAGTCCAGAAAACCCTTCCAATTTCCTCTTCCCGTGAATACCAGAGGTCACATTTCAAGAAATAAATCAAACTAATTATTAACCTTAATTCCTTTTGTTGCCTTTTTCATGAATTTACATTTCATTTTCATTTTTCATGCATTTGATTAAAACTAAATAAATTTGAATCCACAAAAATGAACTTTTATTTATAATATATATTCATTATCTCCACAATACATAATTAATTACTTCCACATTAAAATAATTAAAATCAACTATTTGCAAGATTCAAAATAAATGTAATATTTTTACCACTACTACTAATATTTATCTATTGCTTTTTTTTTTTCATATTCTCCAGTTCTCTTCGACTTCCAAATGCTTTATAGGTGTAGTTTCATTTCTTGCTTTAAAACACTTCAGTTTCCTATCTCCTTATCCATTTAAATTTCTTATTATAATAATTATCTTTTTAGGATTATTTTGTTCATAATTATTATTAACTTCAACAATTTAAATCAATAATATCACTTTTACTTTTAACGAATTAGTTTAATTTGATCATTTGTTCTAAATCATTTGATTTAATTTAATTAATTATTATTTTAATTTCTAGTCATATTTTTAAATAACCTTGCAAATCACTTATGATTTGATTAATTATTTAAACATGACTACAAACATATGATATTTTTCACACAATCAAATAACACAGTAATCAATGAAGCACACACAAATACTCACACACAAGACCAAAACAACCGACACAAAGGGGCATTACATCCTCCCCCCCTTAGACATCGACTTACTCCTAGAAGTCGAGCTCAATCATAAACATGGTAACACAACAATATCAATGATCATAAGCACATCAACACCAAAAATTAAAACATCGATTAAACATCATCAAGTAAACAACGGAAATTAAACCAAAAATAAGGAAAGGATACCAAAACAAAAAAGGTGACAGGGTTGTAACCAGACCAATTTGGTCAAACACCAGGACAGATGACGAACTAGGTTGGGGAAACTTTCTTGTCAGCTCCTATGTTCAACGTCAAACCCATTGGGTGTATATAATGCTCGCCCTGTCTTGACAATGCAGGTGGAATCGAGACTTAGTTCCTGCAATCCTGCATGCAAACAAACATTGTGCACAATACATATATATATCACAAATACATCGTGAGAGGAACTCCCAACATAGTAGGGCACTCGCAAGCGAGTGATACCACACTGTCCCTCCCACCAAACCACACATAGTAGTCAAAACAATTCTAGTAACTCGTAAACAATTTTCTTCTAATTAGTTAGGAAATATTCGTATAAGGATACTAACCATAAACCTAATTCATCTACTATATCAAAATGAATTACTACTTGACATTATAAGTATCTATACCTGCATATTACAATTACATTACCTTCGTCACTATGCTTTCTGAAGCCCACTTCCTGTAAATCAAAAGCTACCATAGAGCATTCCACATTAGTACCAATAATTCAAATTGCATCTTAGCCTCAGGATACTATATTCTACTAAAAATCATAGAATAATTTTCCACAAAACCTTACATTTTTGTTAAAACTCATAATTTTCACACAAAGAACTCCACTTTAACCATTATTCTACACCAAAACTTACATCAATTTCAATAAAAAGGGTAAAATTTTACACCTTCACAAATTCAAGAAAACATAATTCATCACTCAAGGACAACAAAATCACAAATTCCACGCACACTTGACATATTCACACACATAGAACACATCACCAAAAACACATCACACTAAAACTCAAGGGTCCATAGAGCATCCCCGACAGGAATGATATCGGTGCATTGCACACTACACCGAGGGTCCTATCCTTTCCCATCAGTTTCCTGCACCATTGATCCGACACCAGTTAACAGAAGAAACTCAGGTTCACAATAATGACAAAAGAAAAGTGAAACTCAAGACTCATGGGTCTAAGCGTAAGGTTACATAGTGAGCACACATAGTGCCTAGTGCATGAACCTAGGCTCTGATACCATGTTGTAATGCCCTGTCGTGCGAACCCCAAAGGACAAAAAAACAATAATTACTGCACAATTTTTTTTTTTTAAAGTTAACATAACACACATGTAATACACATTAAGTCATGACATGACTTTCATTTAAGTAGATACACTAACACATACATCCCTTGGGGTACACGAGGAGTCATTATGAGACTTAGATCCATACAACAACAATAAAGAATAAAAGCCAAGGATATAATCCATAACAAAGTAAACATTAACAAATATCACACATACATGATAAAGCATTGATAAGAAACCATCTGTGCACATAAATACAAATATGCATAATTAACTTAACACATTGAATAACAATTGCCATGGCCAATATCCACACCGAGTTTAACATTACATTACAGTACAATGTTCTAGAGGTACAATGATACAATAGTGTTTCCAAACCAGTATGGAAACCATACACAAGATAACATGATACAAATAAACAGATAAATACACAGTAACATAACTGGCTCCAAGACGGATAACCCTCTGGAGTCGCCACAACAGCACCAATCTGCACCTCTCGACCCTTGACTAGGGACCCAATGGGGTGCTTAGCATGTTCCACCCGACCATGTGGGTCCGAAGACCCACCCCTCGTGCTAGGAGCTAACAAGAAAGAGACCGCAACCAAGAACATCCAAATAGGGAACCACAAGACTCAACTCCATACAAGAGTATCATAAAACTCAAGAATTACAAAGACATAATCCACAACATCCAAGAGTCATTAAAATAACTTAAAATCATAAATCTCATCACATAAATCAAAGCAATGACCAGTAACAAGTAACCAAAGGATGATCATGAAACACTTCCAAATCAACTGAATTAATAAACATAATACAATTCCAAATTGCAAAACAGCACAATAACATCATATCACAATACCATAAGAGTACAAAGTCATAAGTCAAATATCAATGAGATCATACAAGACCATAAAGTACACCAAAGATGTATCAAGGAAATACTCCATAAATCAATATAAGTCCAATCAACAACAATCTAAACCAACTCCCATAACATACTTCCAGAGGAACACAATAAAGTAAATGCATGGGCAACTAGGGGAGAGTGTCATCACATAGTCCTACATGGGCTAGCATGTGCTCTTCCTCCCAACTGGAGGTGCTGGTCCCATCTATGGATATCCTGTGCCCTTCCTCCCAACTGGAGGCGCCGGTCCATAGGGTGACTCATGTGGAGCCGTAAACCTCTCGTGAAGACAAGGTCACGACCTTGCCAACCACGGCCTTCTCAGCCTTCCATTAGTCTGCGAAAGCACTAATCAAGATGAGGCATCCATTTTTAAAATCTTATAATGATATTACTACCCAACCCTCCTAAATTAATTATTAGGTTTTCACTTGATTACTAACTCACTCGTGGGTTATCCTGTGTTATACTAGATACTGGATACTCAAAATTCATCACAGATGGAAAAAATCTATTATACAGTAGATGGAAGAGTCACTTGGCCAACATGCAAAATCCAAGAGTACAAATGGCCTCGTGATTATACCGTGTACCAATGGGAGCAGAAATATCTAGCTCCCCTAGAAAAATAGGCCTTGCAGTGAAGTACCAAGCCTTGCAGATACTATCATGGAGAGAGAACCTTGCTATATTTGAATGATCACAGGTACCTTATGATGAGTAACACACTTCCATACCTTGCGAGTGCTTTGGAGTTCAACATTTGATCATTTCTCTTCATTTTTCATATTTCATTACTTTTATGTAATCCTATGTAAACAACAATAATTAAGACTTTTTGATTTATGTTATAAGTGGGTAACTAAAAAGACACTTTTTTATATGTCAGTCAGGACAAATTTTTGAAATGTATTGTAAAATATTTTTGAAGATCAAGAATGAAGTTATAATTGGTGGCTGAATTCTGGTTTCAATTATTTGATGAAGTGAATTAATGAATGTTATCTTGTTGTCTGTAGTTTGATCTTTCCTTTTATTTAAATCTATATATCAAGGGTATATTTGATTTATCAAAACACATTTGTTGTCAAATAATTCATTTTACACTACATTTTGGTGTCAAATCTTTGGTAATTATGGTTAGTTTCATTACATTCAAATTCTGAAATATGAGAAATTATATACAATAAATAGATTGATAGTTATTTGGATAGTGAAATTAGCTCTCTTAGAAATCAACTGAAATATCTTGTCTTGAAATATCTAGAAGGATTATTTTAATTAAAGAGGATTTTTTAGTTATTTTTCTAACAATGATTAACAATGATTTTATATTGCAACTAGCTTGCTATTTTCATTTAAGATACAATTCATGATCAAATTCAAGCACAAACCAAGAAGATGGTACTCTATTTCAAACCCTAAACCTCAATTAGTTTAGTTTACTTACATGGGGATATTATGGAAGTTGCTAAACAAGTAATATATATCATTTTTTGTTTGTGAAGGAGAATCCTATGAGATCCAATATGGAAATGGATCAATATCAGATTTCTTAAATAAAGATGATGATGTCAAAGTTGGTAAACTACTTGTGAAACATCAGGTTAGTAATTTTTTGATGTTAAGGCTTCCCAATTGGATATCAAATATTTTTTTTCATCAACTTAATTTGGAATTTATGTACACATGGATTCTTTCATGGTGCAAGTCTTTATTGAGGCAACACATGAACCAAGGTTGACATTTTTGTTGTCTAAGTTTGATGGAATTCTTGGGTTTGGTTTCTAAGAAATTCCTGTTGATAATGTTGTTCCATTTTGGTTAGTGTTGATAACCTTCATTCTATAATGTTAACTTCATTCTATAATCTGAGTGTATCAACTTTCTTAAATTTTGAACAAGGTTTTGAAATCAAGGGTTCAATATGCATATTTCAGACCTATGTTGAACACTTTTTTTAAGGCATTTGTTGACAAGGCTACAATTTTTTAATTGATTTATCTTTTTGTTTTGTTTGGACTTACTTTTGTAAACTTGCAATATACAATGCACTTTTATTCTTTCTAAATTGATACTAATATTAATTTTGTTGGCTGTATTGAGGTACAACTTCATTCGTGGTAGACAAGGTAGCACCTTGTTTCTCATATCAGATGGAATGTTGCATATAAAGGAGGAAAGATTATAGCTGGGTCATTACTACATTCAAGGAGAGAGCTTCATATATGGGACATGATCAACACGCTCCTTCTTGGATTTTACATGTTACAACTTTCTCTAGGAAGATTGCTCATGTTGTAGAAGTTTTAAGAGATGAAAGGGGCATGTGATCACATTGAAGGGCTCCATGCATATGTTCCCATCATTGCAATTTTTTTTGGAGAAATTTCTTTCTTGCAGTCATTTTTGTGCAATATTGTAACTCAGATTTTTAGTTTTGTGACTAAAAATAAAAATTGTAATACTCTATGTCTAAGTTGTAACTAGAACACCTTTATTTTATTAATAAATTTCACATATGTTTCCTTCTCAATGGCTATCTTATTATGTGTAACTGATGATTGATGTGTATTTCTATGTTTTATTTTTAAATCCTCAAATATCAGTTAATTAAAATGACTAAATATACTACTAATTGACATCAATTAATAATTAAATTGACTAAATATACTATAAATTGATAGAAATAAGTGAACATGGAATAAATATGAGTAGATATATGACTAATGAAATTAGTGAATAAAAATGACTAAATATACTACCAAATTGATCAAAATGATGATTAAAATTAATGACTAAATACACTACCAATGTATAGAAATCAGTGAATAAAAATGACTAAATAAGTGACTAGTTAACAACAATCAATGACTAAATCTATCAATGAATAAAAAAAGACTAAATAAGTGACTAGATTACAACAATCAATGACTAAATTGACAACTAAATAAGTGACCAGTTAAATATATCAGTGAATAAAAAATGACTAAATAAGTGACTAGATAAATAAATGACTTAATATACTACCAAATCAATCAATCAAAAAACCAATAAATGACTAAAAATGGTTTAGTCATCAATCTGATCGTGTTATAAATGACTGTCAATAAACTACTAATGGTCACGTGACCAAGTTCAGTCTTTATAAGCAGTTTTTAGTAGTTTTTATCAATAGTTTATTGTTGTTTCTATACTAGTGATACTTCTCCAAAATATGCATAATATTTATACATATGCTTCAACTCCTCAAATCCCAATACTTGTACTCTCATCTTGGTCAGCAAATTCCTCTTCTTGCTGAATGCATCTATGAGCTTTTTGACTTGTCACTCCTATGTGTCAACACAAATGTATAACTCTGGAAGAACTCAACCCATATCATGTCTTTGATTCAACTTTCCTTGACTGTTCAGATACTGTAAATCTTGATGATCCATATACAACACAAATTCCTTAGGCAATAAATAATGTTTGTACTTCTTCAAGGCTTGCATTATTGCATACAATTCCTAATCATTAACTAAGTATCTTCTTCTGGCATCATTCAACTTTTCAATTAAATAAGCTACAAGTATTCCTTCTTGACTCAACACTGCTCCAATTGCATTTCCACTTGCATCGCAATCAACTTGGAATACTTTATCAAAATCTGATAATGCTAATATCTTTTTCTCTTGTCACCTTTTGCTTGAATAATTCAAAACTCTTTTGTGCTCTGGACATCCACTTAAAGTCCTTCTTATCTCCTCTCATTGTCTTTATCATGGGGTTACAAACATTACTAAAACTTCTAATAAACTTCTAGTAGAAACTAGCTAATCTATGGAATGATCTCACCTCTCCAATTTTCACAATGTTGGCCAATCTAAAATTAATTTTACTTTCTCTAGATCCATCTTCAATCCTTCAACAAAAATAATAAATCCCAAATATACCTACTCAGTCTTCATGAAACTACACTTCTTGACATTAATCAAAAATTTCTCTTCTCTCAACCTCTACAATACTTGCTAGATATAGAACACATCTTCTTCTTTCTTTTTACTAAAATTCAAAATATCATCCAAGTAAATAATGAAAAACTTATCCAAGAATTTCTTCAATACCTCATTTATCAATCTCATGAAAGTACTTGGTGCATTGGTCAATCCCTCATTGGTCTTAAATGCAGTCTTCCATTCATGTCCTTTGATCTTGATATGATGATAGCCACTCTTGAGATCAATCTTTGTAAAATACTTTTCTCCACTCAAACAGTCCATAATGTCATCCATCCTTGGTAATGGGAATCTATACTTGACAATGATCTTATTGATTGCTCTTGAATCTGTAAACATTCTCCAATCTCCATATTTCTATGGTGCAAGTATAATAGGTACCACACATGGGCTCAAAATTTCTTTGATCAATCCTTTCCTCAACAACTCTTGAATCTGTTGGTTCAACTTTACATTCTCTACTGGTCTCATTCTATGTGTTTTTTTGTTTGGAAAACTAGCTCTTGATATAAGATCTATATGATGACTAATACTTCAGATTGGAGGGAGTCCCTATGGTACATTTTCTGACATGATATCCTCATACTCTATTAACAATTCAGCTACCTCGCTCTCTATGGTAGAGTTTTATGCCTCTAGCTTACCACCTGTCCTTAGAATCAATGCATAACATAGGTTCTCATGCCTCAATCCATGAAGAAATTTCCTTCCATCTACGAAGCATAGTCTAGTAGTTCCACAAAATTTAGTCTTCTCCTCTTCCTCTAAAGGTATCAACTTGATTCTTTTTCCATTTGATGTCACATTATAAGTATTTCTTCTTCCATCATGAATTGCTTTCTTATCATATTGCCATGGTCTCCCTAAAAGAAAGTGGCATGCATCCATAGGCATAATATCACACAATACTTCATCCCTATATGACCCAATATGAAATTTCACTAAACATTGTTCATTCACAAATATCTTACACTCATCTTGAATTCATGCTTATATCCTATAAGGGTTCAAATGTTTCAATCTCTTCAAATTCAATTTGGATACCATATCCTTTGAAACTAGATTATTAGTGCTACCACTATTAATGATAACTTTACATACCTTTCATCTAGAATTACATATCGTTTTAAATAGACTTTCCCTCTATGGTGGTTCCTCAGTACCTATTTCATGCATCAAAGCTCTCTTCATCACCAATGATTCACCTTTCTCAGGTTTCTAAACTGAATTAGGGGATCCACCATGTTCTTCCTCCAAATAGGCTATTCTTCCGATATTTTTAGGTTTCCTTTTGGTACTTCCTTGATGGCACTTGAATTCTCTATGTCCTTCACCTCCACACTTGAAACAAGTTCCTCTAAATGGTATTCTCTTAGATCTTCCTTAATCTCTTCAAAATCCATCATTATGGTAAGAATTATGACCTCCTTTATTACTATGGTAAAAATTTCCATCTTCTCTCCCTCTATGGTAAGATCTAGTATCCTTTTCTTCACTTTGGTAGGGTTTTGGATCTTTTTTATACTCCACATATGGTCTTATTTCTCTAGAATAGGGTCCACTCTTCTAAAATCTTCCTCTTTCACTTCTCTATTTTTTTCAAACTTCTTGTTCAACTTCTCTTCAACCTTCAATGAAAACTGATATGCTTCCTCGACATATGTCATCTTCACCAGGCTCAATTCTTCCTAAGTTTTTTATTCTCAATCTGTTGATATATCTTGCAACCATTTCTTTGCTTGCTCCACTATGACTAGTTTTGATTATCATTTTGTAGAATTATTTGGTATAATCCTTCACAGATCTTTCTTTATGTCTCAGGTTCTACAATCTCTTCAACAATTCAAGTTCATAATCTACTGGTAAGAATTGATTCTTCAAAAATTTTACCATTCTATCCCACTTGATGATTCTTCCTTTGCCTCTTCTATTTCAGTCTAATTGATCTTCTTTCCACCATAATGCAACATGAACTTTCAAATTTGTTTTCACAAATATGACTCTTTCTAGATCTTCAATTTCTTTATATTCAAAGTATTATTTCATTTCATTTATCCAGTCAATTAATTATTTAGGATTTGAATTTCCCGTGTAATTTTAAATTTCAACTATAAGTCACTTTCCAATCTTTGAGATTTGTTTCAACATCTTTACTTGATCTGATTCTTCTTCTTCAACATCTAGGGTTTCTGCAATTTGATTCGCATGTTCTACTTCATCATTCTACCTAGGGTTTAGGCCTTGCCTTAAATCTTCTTCAACAACATCTAACCTAACTCACATTTTGTGCATCATTTCTAACATTTTATCCATTCTCCATAGCATGAACTCTCCTTGGAGGCATATCTCTGCTCAAATCAGTGCAACTACCTCACAATTGATGATCGGTTGAAAACAAATGTAGTCTGCTTTAGTTCAAAAATCTGTTCACCTCAAGGAATTCCTTTAGGAATTGAAAATTTCTCTAATACCACTTGGTGCAGTCATGGTAGGAGGGTTCTAGAAGGAATAGTCAAAACCATGTAGCAATGAGTCAACACAGTGGAAACAACACCAAAATTCGATAGGAAAACATGAATCTTCATTAATATGGAATGATTACATTCAACATTGGCCACAAGGGTGAATTACAAGGGATAAAAGGCCTACCACAAGGGATTTCAACATACAACTGGCCAATAAACCTTATTACATACCCCCAAAGGGTTTATGCAAGAATTGTAATGATCCTAAGACATCTAACTAAAATTGATCTAAAAACTGATGATTTATAATGAATTGTAATGCTTATAAATATGCTCCTCAAGCTCCAATATAGGTCCACATTCGCCAAAATTGTTAATAATTTGATGAATGACCTTGTATGAATGTCGACCTCAAGATATGAAGAATTATTGCTAGGCGAAAATATATGACTTGTGAATCTCTAGGATAGGTCCCAACTGAATCAAGATGCTTGTATGATGTCCTATTAATCTCCACACAATTTGGAATAGGTCTACACTAAGAATTATGGACCAGGTCAACCCCACATATTTTGGCTGGTAACACAGTGAAATTTTGAGAGTGATAACTTTAGGTAGACAAATGCAAATGATTGGAAATCTAGATATGTGATAGATGTTGATGTGTAGATGTAGAATGAACTACTAAAACTGCTACTAAATGTAATACAAGAAATGAAATATTTTTGGTTGACACAAGATTGCTTTACAACTAGGGATGCTCCTGCATCATAAACATAAAGAAGGGTATAGTGGACTCACCGTATGTCAGAGTTTTCAGCTTTCCACCTCCTCTCATAAAATGTATAGTCTAGGGGGTATGTATGATCATCAGCTCGACTTATTTACTCACTCCACAACGAGGTAATTTTTCAAATAGTAAATGTCAAATGATGGTAAAAAGCATTAATTTTCACTAACATATACTAAATTTTATTAAATAACATTTCATTGAAATCACCATAATAGGGGCTAGTGAGCTCTATTTTTTATGCCACTTATTGCATTGGATTTGTGGTTCCATCCCCAATCTTATTTAATGTCTATTGATATGTGGTTTTGTAACCTCAATACCCTATTGTAAGCATTTACATCCCTAATTCAAGCACTTTGATGAGGCTATATTGCTACCCTGATTTTGTTGGAGTGGTGAAGACACTGAGAGGGGGGTGAATTATTGTCTTAAGTTAATTTTTTCCTTTAAGAATCTTCAAACAATGTATGCTTTTAATATTTTCAATGATTAAAACATTCATGAACTGAATGCAATCATAAAACTAAAATGAGAAACATTAACGAAATTAAACACATAATATCATCATGTCAAGATGACAAGATTATAACACTATTTTTTTCCTAAGTGGAAAACCCTCATGGGGTAGAAAAACCACTCAAAAAATTTTCCTCACCAAATTATTAAAATTTGAATCTCACTGATTACAAGCCTCACCGGCGAAGGTCATTTTTGTCTCATTGACTTGACCTTCTCATTGCATTTTTCAATCATATAGAAAAAAAAAAATTCAATACAGAGGGTTGCTCTGTTTCATTGCATAACCAACTTTTTCACAAACAATACATTAATATCTGAAAACTCATAATGGAGTCTTTAAAAATATTAAATGTATTTTTTTTACAATTTATCTTGCATTGTGATTCCAAATATGTTCTTAGCAAAAATGTCTCTCTTTTTTAAAAGAACAATAGTTACAGTGTCAAATAACACTGTATTTATAATCCCTTTAAACCGTCATACTCTGCCTTTGAAAAGAAAACTTTCAGTTACAAACTACTTGTGTACAGAGATAGATAAAAAATAGTTTCTTCAAGATACCCATATATAATGATAGGTAGGCTAAATATTATGACTTTTGACAAAAAAAAAAGTTATGAACCACATTGTCTCTTTACCCATTGTTGAAAATAAACAAAAGCCCCAAAAATCCAGACAAGGGTTTTAAAGAAATAGGCATCATTAACCTCTGAAAAAACAAAACCATTTCCTTAACAAATGCACATAGAATAAACAAGAATTTCTACATTCTTTTGGAATCATTGTTCATACAAGACAGTTAATCAATGATACCATGAATCTTAGTAAAACTATTGACATTATTAACATTGAAGGATTTAATCAAACTGATAACTACCTATCAGCAAAAGATAACTGGATGATATTACCTAAAAAAGTAGCTTGAAAGAAACTACCTCTTCTTCACTTTGACAGTTCGAGCAATGTCTTGTCCAAGAGATATCGACATCGTCACCTGCAGACCCTAGCTCCTTAAGCATTTTTTCCTAATGATAATCAACAATAATATTTTTTTTTCACATGTTAACCCTATTTTGTATGAAGCCCTAACTTATTTTCCTTGTGATAAAATAAATATTCATCAATACCTTTGACATTTTCTTGCCAATAATATTGCCTCTTTTGAAATATCCTTGCTGCCGATATCAAAACACTATGATTACCATGCAAACCATTATATGCATGTATTAAAACCATGACCAATATAAATGATTCAAGTTTTTTGAAATCCATGGTCTCCAAAATATCGTGAATAAGAAACAAATGAAGTGCAAGAAATATGAATTGATCCCTTTGATAAATATTCATTATAAAGTATTGCTATGGCTAAAATCCTAGCATTATAAAATCAATAGAACACTCCTTTTATTTTTCCATAAAAACCACATTAGTACTAATATGTTGCCATGAAACCTTGCTCCAAATATTTGACACAATGCCAAATGAAAATGCCATCGGGGTAAAAAAAACTCCCCCTTTTGCATTGGTGTCAAATAAGCCAAAGCTACATCTATTTAAACAATAATCCTAAAACCTGAAAGAATTATCAAAAATCATTAATACTCCAATGATAGAAACTAAACATGTATATGAATCTGAGCAATGTATAAGAGCTAAAACTATTTTGCATCAACTAGAAATATCATCACAACTGAAAGGTATGAAAGAAATTACTAACAATGTGGACTCTGAATTATCAACACTATTGCAACAACACAACCAAAGATCTAAATCAAATTCAAACTCTAAATTATCAACACTACTGCAACAACACACCTGAAGATCTGAATCAAATTGCATCAAAGTTTGTCAAGAGATTGCTGAAGTTTTCTGAACTACAATCATACTTCTCCCCCTTTTGAAATCAATGCCAAAGTCAAAGAAGTGAATAAATATCAAAAGATCACCAAACAACAACAAACTGAAAAAAAAATGCCAACCATTGTACCAATGATAGATGAAAAATGCTTTTGTGTTGACCATAAAACCTAGGGGTAAATAAAATGTGAATGAATGCTCCCCCTTAACGTATGCTAATAAAATATTATTGAAGTGAGGTTAGAGAGAAGACTCCAAGTCTATCCCTTAGATGTTCAAATATGTCTTTTTCAAAGGCTTGGTAAAAATATCAACTATCTGATCTTTGGTTGAAATATATTCAAGAACAACATCATTAACAAGCACCTTTTCTCTGAGAAAATGATATTTAATGGAAATGTGCTTGGCACATGAGTGCATAACATGATTTTTAGAGATGTTAATTGCACTTGTGTTGTCACATAAAATAGGAATAGGATTTGATACCTCAACTTGAATATACTACAAATTATGTGTCATCCACAACACTTGTGTGCAACAAGTAGTTGTTGCAATATATTCTACCTCAGCAGTAGACAATGTGAAAAAATCTTGCTTCTTACTTTTCCAAGCAACAAGTCTACCACCCAAGAAATATGCTCCACCTAAAGTTATTTTTTGTTCATCAAGATAGCCAACCCAATCAACATCAGTGCAAGCAAATAGTGTAAAATTATTATGCTTGGGATACCAGAGACCATAATCAACTGTTCCATTGACATATCTAAAAATTTGTTTAACATTTAAATGAGTATGTTTAGGTGCACCTTGAAACCTTGCTACCAAAAAAACATGCATTATATCTGGTCTAGATGATGCTAAGTAAAGAAAACTACCAATCATGGACCTATATTGAGTTTGATCCATATTAGGTGAATCTTAATCCTTTCCAAGTTTACAACTAGTTTCCATTGGTGTACCTATAGGTCTAATACCATCCATTTGAAATTTTATTAACATTTCCTTTGCATATTTAACTTGAGAAATGAAAATTCCCTTTGGAAGCTGAGAAACTTGCAATCCTAAAAAGAGTGAAAGTTTCCCTATCATGGACATTTCAAACTCCTTTTTCATAACACTAGGAAAGGAAAGAGATAGTTGCTCATCATTACTACCAAAAATAATATCATCAACATAGACCACTACAACCAAAGTATTTTCATTTTTAGTGATAAAATATAGATTGCTATCTACTCCACCTTTAGTCAAACCTTAGCTTTGCAAGAATTTGTCTAATTTGGAGTACCAAGCTCTAGGATCTTGTTTTAGACCGTACAAATCCTTTTTCAATATGTATACATGATTTTCTTTGTCTGCACAAATAAAAACTTCTGGTTGTTCCATATACACTTCTTCTTCAAGATCACCATTTAAGAAGGCAGTTTTAACATCCATCTGAAATACTTTAAAAAAAATATATACATAGAAGGTAAGAAATATTTTGATTGCTTCTAATCTAGCAACAGGAGAAAAAGTTTCATCAAATTCTATGCCCTCTACTTGGGAATACCCTTTACGAACCAGTCTAGCCTTATTTCTAGCTACATTTCCTTTTTCATCAAGTTTATTCTTGAACACCCATTTAACCCCAATGATGTTTTTATCTTTTGGCCTTGGGACAAGTTCCCAAGTTTTATTCTTTTCTATTTGATTTAACTCTTCTTGCATAGCTTGTATCCATAGATCATCTTGACTAGCTTTTGTATATGTTTTAGGTTCTAACTGTGAAACTAAACATATATGAACCTGATTGTTTGCTTGAGTAGCTTTCCTTCTAGTTTGTATTCCTAAATCTAAATCACCAATTATATGTTCATGTGGGTGATTCTTTTCTAACAACTTCTTAGAAGGAGTATAAGTAAAAGTTTTAGAGGTTGTCTTAGGAGTTTTAGGGCTTACTAGAGTTTTAGGACTTAGTGGAGTCTCTTGAGGTGCTTCATGGTCTGAACCTTCTTTTGTTTCCTCTTTTATATCAATTTCATTCAAAATATCACCTTCTTCTCTTTTCTAATCATGAGGCTAATGTTCAATCTGCTGCATATTCTCAACAAATTTGACATTAGAGCTTTCAATAATTCTTTTTAATCTTTTATTGTAACATTTATATGCCTTGTTATGTGTAGAATAACCCATAAATATTCCTTCATCACAACATGATTCAACTTCCTAGATTACCTTCATCTCTTTTAATTTAGTACTTACTGCCAAAGATTTCAAAATAAGAAATATTTGTAGATTTACCATGCCAAATTTCATAAGGTGTATACCTAGTTCTCACCCTTGATTTCACCCTGTTCAAAATATAAACTGTTGTATGAACAACTTCTTTCCAATATGTATTTGAAAAACTTGCATCTTGAAGCATGGTTCTAGCCATCTCCTTAACTATCACGTTCTTTCTTTCTGCTACCCCATTCTATTGGGGAATTCTAGGAGTTGCATATTTTCTCTTTATGCCATGTTTCTCATAATATTCTACAAATGCAGTAGAGGTATATTCACCTTCTTTGTCAAATCTTAGGTAGTTTAGTTTTAGATCTGTTTCTATTTCTACCATTCTCTTAAAAATATTAAATCTATCGAAGGCCTTAGATTTATGATTAAGAAAGGTGACCCAAATCATTCTTGAATAGTCATCGATAAACAACATAAAGTATATTTCTCCATTCAATGATCTAGTCCTTGTTGGACCACACAAATCAGTGTGAGCTAATTGAAGAGGTTCTGCAAATGAATGCTCTTTAGTTTTGTAAATGGTCATTTTTTGTTTACCTTGCTAACATTCTTTACAAACATCATTTGCAGGTTTAGATACAACAGACATGTTTCTTACATTCTTTTTCTTGCTAATTTTGACTAAATTGTCAAAACTAATATGCCCTGTGACCATATTGATGACAATGATTTAAACTATAAGTTGGGAATCTAAATGGCAGTTTGCATTTGAAAGTTAGGGGATTTTGAGTATTCTGAGAATCTGCACTCATAAGTTTATTATTATATGAACATTGACCCCTTGTGAAGCCAAGGCCTATCATATCCTTATGCCCCTTTTGTTTGCCTAACATATCAACAAGTTTATTGCTACTATTACTCAATTCAAGTTCTTTTATGAGTTTTACAATTTCAGCCTCTAAAGATTTACATTGATTCTCTTTATTTTCTAATTGAGTTTCAGTTACCTCCAATATTCTTTTATTTTCCTCTAGTTGCAACTTTATTTTTGCAACTAAATGATCAGATTTGTTGATCTCCTTTTTAAGTTCTTTGATTTTTGACAAAGCATAGTTCAACTCACCTTCTAAATCAACTTCACCCTCTTCACTATCAGATTCATTTAAGACATTTTGAATATTAACATCACGAGGAGTGACTCAATTCATAAACATAGTCTCTTCTTGCTCTTCTAAAGAGTCCTCAAATTGGCTATCAGAAATATTGACATCTTTTGTGAGTAGGCTCTTCTTCTTTCAGAAATTGTTTTTTCTTTGTGAGTTGTTAAAGTTGAAGGATTTCTTCTTGTAATGTTTTTTCTTGTGACCATCATCACTATCTATGTCCTTGTTAGGAAATTGGGATACATAATGCCCAACCTTTCCACAGTCAAAAAATTTGAAGGGAAATTTTCCTTTGTATCTCCCTGAACCTCTTTTTAATTTATTGAAAAAAAAATCATCTTCATTGTCTAATTCTGAATCTGAGTTTGTGTTAGATTCCCTTTTTGTTGTCTTAAAGGCTACCTATTTGCTTGAGGAGGCATCACTTCCAATTCTCATTTCATAGGCTGTAAATATTCCTTGCAACTCTGCTATAGAAAGGGTTGTTGGATCCCTTTCTTCAATAGTTGAAACTTTTGAATCTTATCTAGGAGTTAAAGTCCTAAGAATCTTTTCAACAACAATTTGTTCATCTACAGTTTCTCCAACACCTCTCATTGAGCTCACAATTTCTTGAATTCTGAGAAAGTAATCTGCTACCTTCTCATCATCATTCATTTTCAATTCTTCAAATTTAGTTCTAAACATTTGAAGCCTTGCTTTCTTTACTTTAACATCACCTTCATATATCTTTGACAGTCTATCCCATATTAGTTTTGAATTTTTACAATCCATTACTTTCATAAGAATTTCATTACTAAGACTAGAGAAAATTGATTTTTTTGCTCTGGCATCATGACCAAAATCCTTCTTTTCATTTTGTGCATTAGGATTTGTTCTAGTGTATTCAAATTTAACAACTTCTAGAACATCAAATCCTAATGAGGCCAGATAATGTTCCATTTTGGATTTCCAATAGACAAAGTTTGTGCCATCAAAAATAGGTGGTTTGTCTAGATTTTCCATAACAAACAACACTCCAATACCAAGTACCCTTAAGCTAATTAGGCTAGTTAAATCAAGGGTTTGGCTCTGATACCACTTGTTGGAGTGGTGAAGACACTGAGACGAGGGGTGAATCAGTGTCTTAAGTTAATTTTTTCCTTTAACAATCTTCAGACAATGCATGCTTTTAATATTTTTAATGATTAAAACATTCATGAACTAAATGCAATCATAAAACTAAAATGAGAAACATTAAATCAATTAAACATATAATATCATCATGTCAAGATGACAAGATTATAACACTATTTTTTTTGCTAGTGGAAAACCCTCATGGGGTAGAAAAACTAGTCAAAAAATTTGCCTCATTGGCTTATTAAAATTTGAATCTTACTAATTACAGGTCTCACTGGCAAAAGTCATTTTTGTCTCACTGACTTGACCTTATCATTGCATGTTTCAATCATATAGAAAAAGAAAATTCAATACAGAGGTTTGCTATGTTTCACTACATAACCAACTTTTTCACAAACAATACATTAATATTTGAAAACTCATAATGGAGTCTTCAAAAATATTAAATGTATTTTTTTACAATTTATCTTGCATTGTGATTCCAGATATTTTCTCATAAAAAATGTCTCTCTTTTTTAAAAGAACAATAGTTACAATGTCAAATAACACTATATTTATAATGCCTTTAAACCATCATACTCTGCCTTTGAAAAAAAAAAATCAGTTACCAACTGCTCATGTACAAAGATAGATAAAAAACTATTTCTTCAAGATACTCATATACAATGATAGGTAGGCTACACATTACTGCTTTTGACAAAAAAAATAGTTATGAACCACATTTTCTCTTTACCCATTTTTAAAAAATAAACCAAAGCCCCAAAAATCTAGACAAGGGTTTCAAAGAAATAGGCATCATTAACCTCTGAAACAACAAAAAACGTTTCCTTAACAAATGCAAATTAAATAAACAATAATTTCTATATTATTTTGGAATCATTGTTCACAGAAGATAGTTAATCAGTGATGCCATGAATCTCAGCAAAATTGTTGGCATCATTAACATTAAACAATTTAATCAAATTGATAACTACATGTCAACAAAAGATAACTAGAAGATATTACCTAAAAAAGAAACTTGAAAGAAACTACCTCTTCTTCACTTAGTGACAATTTGAGCAATATCTTGTCCAAGAGATACTGACATCATCACCTACAAACCCTAGCTCCTTAAGCATTTTTTCCTCATGATAATCAACAATAATATTTGTTTTTCACATGTTAACCCTATTTTGTATTGATTCCTAACTAATTTTCCATGTGATAAAATAAATATGCATCAATACCTTTGACATTTTTTTGCCAATAATATTGCCTCTTTTGAAATATCCTTGTTGTCGATATCAATACAATATGATTACCATGCAAACCATTATATGCATGTATTAAACCGGTGACCAATATAAATGATTCAAGTTTTGTGAAATCCATGGTCTCCAAAATTTCATGAATAAGAAATAGATGAAGTGCTCCCTTTGATAAATATGCATTATAAAGTATTGCTATTGCTAAAAGCCTAGCATTAAAAAATCAATAGAACACTCCTTTTATTTTTCCATCAAAACCACATTAGTACTAATATGTTGCCATGAAACATTGCTCCAAATATTTGACACAATTCCAAATGAAAATGGCATTGGGGTCAATAGATTCCACCTCCATAAAGCAAGCAGCATCAAGGATGGAATACATCTACCCTTGAATTGGATTCTTTGTAGAAGTTTGATGATTTTTCAACAACTAAAAAATTGGTTTTATAGGAAGTGGTTCCTAATAGTGTGGTTTTGTAGATGATTACATTGGGAGATTCATTCTCCCCATTCACAAATGAATTATAATATCCATATGAATATCCTTTTACAAATAATTTACTTTTGATACTTTAGCTTGTATATGCACATAGTGTCATATGGCCACTAAAGTTGGGACTAAATGTAGTGTAGAAAATTGTACTCCTTTCTATGTGATAGCATAATTTTACACTTAATTTGGAGCTATTTTAGTGACCTTACATTTATGCATTTTTATTCTTCAATAATAGGCCCCTAAACCCCTTTCTTATGCATCCCAAGTGCCTATTTTTATCTTTTTTGACATTGCAACATGCATTGAATAAATGCATTCAATTAATCTAAAAACCCAAAACACTTTGATCCTAGATTTTTAGGCTAGGAACCATACACCCTTGGGTGAATGGTCCCCCTTTAGGAGCCAAAATCAAATTTTAAGCATGTTTCTGGTGGTATTTTAAAGTTCTAGATTCAAGTTTTACATGTCGACTACCGGGATCTAATATTCAGGAAATTAGAGAAGAAGCCTATAACCTTAGTCTTTTCATCATTTCAAACTAGGTTGAAGAGATATTTTTACAAGAAATCAAGGAGATCAAGTAGAGACTCAAAAGAATTCAAGTAATAAATTTTGAAGTCTTGGAGCAACATTTTGTTGTTTTTGTAGGCCTTCAAGCTCATTTTTCAAGGATTTTATCAAGCATTATTTTTTATGCACATGGTGGATCATGATGGATTCTAGGTTTGGAAGATACATTTGGTCATTTTTCCTAACCTAACGACTTGTTTCCTAAGTGATCCTATCTTCTATGTTCATTCTAATAGCTATCGAAAGCAAGGTATTGTCATATTTTAGATTTTATTGGGGTGTATGGACTAAATCCCAATTGTATCTTTATCACTATCATATAGGAATAATGCTCTAATACACTTGAGTAGGTTTTTTTTTCATGTTATATATTAACAAACTTAGATACACTTAAGGTTAGGATTTGCACACACTATCATTTATCATATTTACACCATTTTATCAAGGTTTAATTACCAAACTTGGGGTTTGATTGAGGCAAACCACTATACATCCAAAAACAACATTTTCTCTTGAAAATTTGTCACAAGTCTAGATGTAGGAGTGAAGGTTAATAGGTACAAGAAGAAAGTGAAGAAAAAGGCTACATATCTAGATTTTGAAGTTTCAAAAAGGGGTTTTGGGACCCATTCATCCTAGGGTGAATGTGTCCTACTTCAGGCTACAAAACACAATTTTTGGACCAAGTGCACATTATTTTACCCTTCTCGGATCTGCTAGAAAGTTTCTTCTATTTGTATTATTCTTTAAATCTAAATTTCAAATTTTAAATTACATAATTGAGTTCATTAAGTATTATATTTTGATCTCCCAAAGTGCGTTTTAGTCATATTTGTCATTTTCTATCATAAAGGAAATATTAGATCCCCTAATAGGGTTGACTCACCTAAGGGTTGAGATATAATTCTACCTTTGGAAGATGTCTTTTAATAATGAAATTAGCAAACATAAGGATTTCCTAGATCTTCACTCCATTTTGGTTATCCACATCCTCATCCGTTTTTCCCCATTTCAGGTTGTAGGGTGTAGGGTTTATGATTTATGATATAGGGTATAGGGTTTAATGTTGAGAGCATAATATTGAGTTATAAGGTTTAGATTTGAGGATATAGGAACCATGAGGGTTGATGGTATAAGGTTTAGGGTAGAGTATATATGTTTTACAATGTAGGGTTGAGTGTAGGGTTTAGTGCAGAGGGTACATATGATATAGTGTATAGGGTTGAGGGTATATCATTTACGATTAAGTGTATAGGGTCGAGGGTTCATCCTATAGGATTTAGGGCCTAGTGTTAAGGGATATGGTTTAGGGTTTAGGGTATATGATATATGGTTTAGGGTTGAGCATATATGGTTGAGGTTTTATTAGATAGGCCTTAGGGTCCAAGGTTGAGGGATAGGATTTAAGGTCAAGAGGGTGTATGGTATAGAGTTGAGGCTTGAGTGTTTAGCCTATAGAATTCAAGGCTAGGGTTGAGGGATAGGGTTTAGGTTTGAGAGTATATGGTATAAGGTTTATGGTTGATGGTATAGGGTATAGGTTTTAGGATTTAGGGTATAGTGTATAGGATTGAGTATATGGTTAAGGTTTTAACCTATTGGATTTAGTTCCTAAGGTTGAGGGATAAGGTTTAGTTTTAGGTTATGAGTATAGAGTTTTAGGTTAAGTATCACATCTTCCTCTCTCTACTCTCCTCCCCATATCCATTATTCTCTATCTCATTTCTCTCTCTCTCTCTCTCCCCTAGATCTTCCTCTCTATCTTACCTCTCTCTCTACTATCTATCTAGAAATATCTATCTCCCCTTCATACCTCTCCCCTCATCACTCTGTATCTACCTCTCCCTCCCTCCTTATGTAGATCTATCTTCTCTCTATCTCACATATCTCTCTTTCTCTGCCTCTTTTCTCTATATCTCACCTCTCCTTATCTCTCTCTCCTATCTCCCTTTAACTTCTCTAAATTGTTCATTATTTAGGGTGTAGGTCCTATGGTTTATGGGTTTAGGGTATAGAGTTTAGGGTTGAGGGTATAAGGTATAGGGTTGAGTATATAGTTAATGGTTTAACCTATTGGATTTAGTTTCTAAGGTTGAAGGATAAGGTTTAGGGTTGAAAATATAGGGAATAGGGTATAGGATTTAGCTCCCTAGATATACCTCTCTCTATCTAACCTCTCTCTCTACATTTTAGGGTTGAGGGTTGAGGGATAGGGTTTAGGGTTGACTCTATAGAGTATCTAGAGTTTAAGGTTATGGGTATAGAGTTTAGGGTTGTGAACCAATATCCTATACCTGCAAGAACACAATAAACAAACATATTAATAAGATCAAATGCAAGTTAGAATAGAGATTCCCCATAAAATCCATTAAAATGATTCGAAATAGGAAATGAAAGCAAGAAATGCAATGAAAATCAATAAAAGAGATTAATCCTATTCAAATAATGCAAAATCTTGATCCTATGGGGGAGTTGGTGCCAATTTGATGTGGAAATTGGCCCTTTCCCAACTCCTAAGCAAGATTGATGAAGATTTGATGATTGTGATCCACTTGGTGATTGCTTCAAATTCCTTCCATGGAGAAAACCTGCAATAACCTAGCTACAATTGATGGATTTGATGAATCTTGAAAATTCTTTCAAGATGTATTTGAGTATATTAAGCTTACTCAAATGGTGGATTATAGAAATGAAGGATGAGCCTCTTATTTATAGAATGTTGAGATGGAAGAATGACAAAAAGAGAGCAATGTGGGACTAAGAATCAACAAATGGCAAGGTGCCACTTGTCAACATGTGAATGGTTGAGGAATGAGCACATTTTGAAGAATGTGCAAAGAGGGGGGAGATTCAAATTCAAAATATGGCTTGAAGGATGAGGTGAAAGGTGAAGTTAATGCCGCATGGCTCAAGAAAAGGACATGTAAGAGATTTTAAATGCTTTGTTGGAGGACAAGACCTTTTGGGGGGAGAATTCAAATTTGAGGAATATTCCAACCATTGATGCCTTTTTTGAATGAAATAGGAGAATTAATAAATCAAATAAATTGATTTATTGTGCAAGTGGCAAAAGCTAGAGGATTTGAGTGATTAGGATTAGCATTAATCATGATTTGATTAATTTAAATGATGTTAGTTGATTTGACCATTTTGACTTGGATTTTAGGATTTAAATAACTCAAAATGAGAAGAGAATGATTTAGACTTAGTTAAATAAATATTTTTGATTTATTTAACCAAAGGGGGTGATGTTAGATTAAATTAGATAAATGTTTGATTTATTTAATTTAATTAGATGAACTTTAGAGATTTAATCAAATAATATGGATTATTTAATTAAATAAAGATAAGAAGATGAAATGACCTACCTAATTACATAGAGACAATGATTTAATTAAATCGAGGGATTTATTTAATTAAAAGGGGAATTATGATGAATTTAATCAAATAAGGCTATTCGATTAAATGGTTAGATAGAGGGATAATTCAGGATGAAGCGATGTTAATAGATCATGATCGAGTGTGTGCTATCAATCTGTATATTTTCTATGTCTACAAGGGTTAATTGTGTAGGTGTTAGGGTTAAGTGCACAACGATGTGGTAAGTTAAATCCATTGTAAGCCCAAAACTAAGCAAAACACTACGTGTTTTGTTAAGTTAAAGAATGTACATGTTTTGTAAAGTTAAATCAATCATTCAAACCTAAAACTAAGCAAAACACATACTCATTTTTTTGAGTTAAAAGCATGCACGTGTTTAGTAAACATAAATCCATCCTTCAAACCCAAATCTAAGTAAAGCACATATTTGTTTTGTAAAGTTAAAAGCATGCACATGTTTTGTTAAGTTAAAAGCACATACATGTTTTTGACATTATAGATGTTTCTAAGTGGAAGCCAAAGTGCAAACACTTAAGTTTAGGGATCAATAACACACATGTGTTATGGAAACTGGTGGAGCCCTAAAATTTCATCACTCCACTAGTTCCATGGTCAAGCCTATGATCTTTTCTTCCTCATTGTCATTAGGGTTTATGGTTTTATCACTCCATTGATTTATACCCTCAATACTTTTATTGGCATGTGTTTTCTCATTGACCGACTGCACTAGGTCACCATTTCTTTAAGTGACATTTTATGGCCACCACTATCATGATTTTAACCAGCCCCATCGTTCAAGTCACCCACTATGTCTAGAAGGGCCCTCTTTTAAAAAAAAATTTACCCACATGCTTTTAAGCACCACTTAAGTTCATCACTCATCGTGCATTCTCTTTAAATTTCCTATGGCCATCCTGCGATGAGAGATGCATTGCTTTTTGAACCACCCATGCTTATCACCCATTGCATGTTGTACTTTCACTATTGGAGGGTAACAAGTGACCAACTATATAGTTAATATTTTAACCCATCACTGGACCTAGTTCTATTGCCAGTTGTATGGTGCAGTATAATGGTAAACTCGTGACCACCGATGGGTGTGTTTCTTCCCATTGCACGGGATCATGGCATCAACAATCTGAGTTGTTTGGAGGAAACTCAATGAGTGATCAATGATGTGGGTATGGATCTCTAGCTGGGATCTTTGTGTGATCTAAATCGACGGTTAATGTTTGATCACTGGTTTTAATGCCATCGCTTGATGGAGTCCCCGGGAAGTGTTGGAAGGTGCGATGGGTGATGCATTTTGGGTTGTGGCCAGGATTTTTCCACAATCATTAGGATCAACAATGGGTGATTTGAGGATGATAAAGTAAGGATACATATAGGTACATGGAATATTTAAAGAACCTCCTTACTGTTTCTAATTACGATCAATAAAGCAAGTGACGATGCTTAATGAGCCTCGTTGATCAAGTTTTAAATTGAGGGAAATCAATAGTTGAGATGCAACATGCAGTAATTGATCCTTTTTTCTCATGTGAGTGAGCTAGGATGGCCATTAATTATGAATAGCCTTAAATTCCTCTATTTAATGAGGATTCTCTGAGCTTGTTAGATCATTCTTAAATTATCATGGCATAGAGTTGATTGTTGCGAGTATTAGAGGAGTAATTTCAGAGTTTGGAATGAGGTAGTGCAAAGGTGGTTGTATGGTGTGTTCTAGTATGTAAGTGTGTATGGTTTTTGCATTGTTGTTATGGTTCAGTTGTTTTCTATGTTTGGTGTCCTTGAGGGTTTTCATTGCTTATACGTGGGAATTTTTTGGAAGTTATGGTTAGTATTTTTTTGCATAAGTGGCTCTAGTTGTTACTATATCCTAAGAAAATGAGTGAGTCTAATATTCCCATTACCCATGTCCAGAGGTCTAGAAGATTAAGTATGGAGGAGATAGTTGCATACGTACTTGAATTCAAACCCATCCCAGCAGAGGTGCCAATTGTCCCAAAAGGAAAAAGAAGTGTATGCAGGAGAAGTGACAAGGTTGCTATTAAGAGAACCTATACCCTGAGGAATAGGATTGTATCACAAGAATCAGTCAAAGTGGAAGGGAAGGGGCCTTGTGTTTGTGAAAGAAATAACGAGGTTTGGAACGGGTCCTAGGGTTTGTTTGAAGAATCCCACTACTGCTATTTTAATTTCTGATAATTCTGCAAGTGAAGAGGGAGCTGGTCCTGACCCTGGCTAATGCCCTACTTCTCTTGTGCCCTATAGTGACACAGATGATGAGATAATCATTGCAACACCACTCTCTATCAAGAAGCCCGATGAGGGTGTTTACTTGGTGACTGACAAGGTCGGGTAACACTTGTGTCCTCTTCTAATGGTGTTTAGTTTTTGGGTGTTGTGGTGATTGAACTTCCATATGGCTGGTTCGTAGTTTTGTGAAATTGATAGCGATGGTGGTTACTCTGGTATTGGTGAGCATGCCAATTTTGGTAATGCCTTTTGGAAGGCTTGCATGGCATCTTCAACCAGTGGCTTGGCACTCTTTTTTCCTTTTTCTTTCCCTTGGTGGTTGAATGATTGAAGATATAATGGTCTGTGAATCAACCCTAATGAAATGAAATGAATTTTGAAATTATCATGAAATGCAATTACATTTGATCTGGATGCTTATTGCTCCCTTGTACTATAAAAGGGATTTCATGGCTAAATGTAAAGGGTTTTGGTCAAAATTTTGAGTCCAATATGCTCTAGGTGAAGTGCAGAAAGTTAATGTAAATGCAAAATGCTTGATAAATCTGCTTGGAAATTATCTTGGTTGGAGGTTATATATGTAATAGTCGTAAATGGTTTTACATAGATTACTGATATTGAAACAAATATAAATTCCAAAAAATATACTCTCCTTTTGTACATTTTCACAGATCATAAATGAAATTATCAAAGATCTTTTCATTTGTCATCAATGGTTCAATTGAATGTATGGTTTTATTTCTTTTCTTTAACTCAAAGGGTTAATTAGAATTCTTGAAAAAAGTCACGGGTCTGTGAGAATTTGCGAGGATTTGATAAGAAGTGAAGTTTTGGATAGTGTGAGTTTTTTTATTGCAAGTCATTACAAAGATAGTCCATCTATGTCAGAATTAAATAATTTGTGTATTACTGGTTGTTTCATATTTGAATCCATTTACCCAATTGATGAGGCATTGGCTTGTTTATCAAGAATTCTTGTAAGTAAATGAATAAGTAGTATGCCTATCCATGGATTCAAAATAAGAAAAATACTTATTAAAATCTTGCCAATTCTGAAATGTAAGTTTGAAATGCATCCACATTCCTAGCAAATAGACATTCATTTACTCAAGGACCTACCAAATCCTTAGTGAATTTTATGTATTTGCTTCAAATAGGAATGAATTTGTGTTGAAGTGTTCTTGAGAAATTGAAACATCAAATGAACACAAGAAGGAATACCCTCTGTGGTCCCATAGAGCTTAAAGTGTAGGAGTAGAGACCTTAGAATTCTCTATTCGTTGTATTAGCCACTAGCCTTAGGTAATTCTTGAACATAAGGGTTGGCTACCATTTTGAGAATTCCAAGGCTTAGATGGAAAAACACCAGCAGAAATGGTGACACTACTGGGGAAATTTCCATTCTCCAGTCTCAGATTGTTGTATTATGGAGTTAAATGGTGTGATAAATTTGAACATCCTATTCAGATATTGCAAAATTCTTGAACTTGGTGAAAGTATTTGTAGCAAAAAATTTTGAAGGACTTGAAGGTGACTCTGTTATTGGAGAAAACCCAAAATGGACATTATTTTAAAGATAGTTCATCTCATCTAAAGTATAATCCTCAGAAGAGAGATGGTGACTTTGACTCAAAAAACATGACAAAGAATGTAAAAATATTTAGATTTGCAAATTTCAAGATCGAAGATGGATGGTTTCTCTAAAACTCTAGGTATTCTCATGCATTTGGACAAATAATGTTATATTTGTAGAAAATTTGTGGGAATTTTCAAGATATATGATATAAATACCTCCAAATTTGGTGAAATAACACTAAGGTAGGGAAAGGAATGGTAATCTTTGCATAATATTAAAGTGAAATTGAAATAGATGTAGTATTTTTTCATATTCACAAATTTCACTGGTTCAAAGATATTATGCAAAGAAAAACTAGGAGATTTGCATTATAAACGAAACTCAAATAGCTTTTTGATAAGTTTGAAAAAGTTTGCAAAAATATTGTACAAGATGTCTTGTCAAGTTGTACACCTCGATGTAGACCCTAATGCAATGACACATGATCCTAAGCTCAAGAATAAGATACCAAAATTCAATGGAGAAAAGTACAAATCAACAAGCAAGCATTTGCAAGAGTTTGGAGATATAATGGGGGATTATGAAGTAGATCATGAGGATTTTGTCATGAAGCTATTTGTTCAATCTCTGAAGGATGATGCCAGAGATTGGTTCTCATATTTTCCAACATGTTTTATAGCTTCATGGGATTAGTTTAAGGTGGCCTTTATAGAACAATTTGACAAGAGGGTAAACCCAAATGTGGTAAGGAAAAACTTCATGAAAATCCATAAAAAAATGAAGATTAGTTGGTTCCTTCTTTTAATCTTAGATTCACAAAGGAAATAAGGGAAATCCCAAAAAATATAAGGCCAAATGATGTTGAATGTTTGGTTGTATATTTTGGTGAATTTGATAGCAAAAAGAGTTACCTGTTAAGGGATAAGGAGCCTACAACATTACATCAACCATATCAAAACACCATGGACATTGAGAATAATTTGAAATACTCAATAATGAAAAGATATATGGTTGTAAGTGTTAGTCATCCAAAGGCATCTCATGCAGATAGAACTCATGGATTATATAATAGAAATGATTTTCAAGATGACAATGCATCTGCTCCTGTGGTTTCTCCATTATCAGAGTATGCAGATCGCAGTGAACTCCAAGTCAAGTGTCAACAAAATTTGAGAAAGGATGATCAAAAGTCTTATATTCAAGAATTTTCTAAAATAAAAAGACACAAGGGAGAGTTACAACATGAACTATTTTTGAGATTTTTAGATGCTCTAATAGAAGTCCTTGAAACTTTCAGACCTGAGGACTCAGTATGCATCAATTTGTTTTGTGAAATCTATGAATCTGGGCTGAGCACTTTACCCAAGGAATTGAAGCCTCACAACGTTGATCAAGTACCTAATTGGATAATGATTGTGGAATCAACCAAATGTGGTCATTCACAAAATGTGCATTCCCAAAGTAGAGTTAGCAATTGTTCTTTTGAAAAGAATCAAAGGGAAGAGCAACATAATATTGAGGAAGAAAAGGATACATGGGATGATAATAAAGTAAACATGTGTGAATGCTTTTCTAATGATATCTCGGATGGAAGAGAAGTAGATGAGATACAAGGTGTTGTTACATGTCATGTAGTGATCAATGAAAATAGTACATGTGCTACTGATATTTCATCACAAACTAGTGATCATGACCATGAAAGGTTACCCTTAAGTATCCACTGTGTAAATTTTGGATATGGTTTATGTAGTGATGAGTCTTCTTGTGATGAGGATTATAATGACAACCAACCTAATTACTCTTCTGATGATTATGAATGCTTCTATAAGGATGATCTAGAGGTGTTTTCTTCACTTAAAGAATGCAATGATATGAATATTTATGAAGTCACTTGTCCCCAATTAGATGGTAAAATTGCACTTGATGCACATTTGGAATGTAAATTGGGTTTTTCATCAATGGAGCATGTCAGTTCTATGAATGATGAATAATTTGAAGATAAAAATGTATGTGTTCAGTATGTTGGTACTGAGTGTGAAGCTAAAAATGATGAACATTCTTTTGGCACTATTGTTCCTAATTGGTTATATCAAGCAGAGGTAGGGTCAACTACACGTGAAGAAGATAATAAGGTACTCATAGATGACATAAAGTTGTCATTATTAAATGAGAAAACTGCACATTATGACAAGAACTTGGATTTTGAATTAATATCATCACCCATTAATAATATTGAAAAGCTTGTTGATTTATCTAGTAATGAATTTCTAGAATGTGAGTTGAGGTGTTTACCACTGATGATGTGAATGAAATTGAGAATTTATCTGTATACTCTTCCAGTGATTATGATGATTTTGAATATAATGGTAATATGGAAGACTTGGACCCACATGCTGAGAAGGTAGATATTTTTGTGACAACAATGAAAGTATGGGAGAACCCTTTATATGATGAAACCCCATCAGTATTTGAAATGACAAATGATGATTACTACTGGTGTAGAAATAATTTTCTCTTTTTTGAAAACCTTGATGAGTGTTTGGAAAATATCATTTGTAAATGTGGAGGGAGTGGTGTAGATGGAACAAGGAATGGAGATCATCTTGAAATTAAGTTTTTTGACTTTTCTCTTGAGGAAGGAAAATTTGGTTCAAATGAAAGATATGGTTGTACAATTATTGGAAGGCTGATTAGTTCATGGCTAGATGACCAAATGGTGTCTGATGATAATCAAGAGTGTAGTTCAAATGTGTTAATATTTGAACATGACAGTTGCTTGCATGGTAAATAATTTGAAGATGGAGATGTTATCTCCCATGATGAAAATACCAAGTATAATGGTGATGAGGAGAAACAATTTGATGAGTCTTCATATTATGTTGGTATAGCTGAATTGTTTGACTTATATGATGAATCTAGGGGTGAAAATGGCATCAAACATGATTTCAATCAATACCAATGTGCACTTGAATTATTTGTAGAAGTTCCACATCTTATGGACCTTATCATAGAGTTGTTTCCATCTAATGAGGTTGACATTTATGTGAACCAGAATGAAGACCCTCCTGAGTTTGTATCTTTTATCTCTAATACTTTAGGAAACACTGAGCCAAGCATCCAACAAAGTTCTTATGGAGGATTATTTGAGGAGAAAAGTGAATGTGATGTCATAATCTATGATCAGGTGGAATATGAAAGTTTTATCTTTTTAACTCATCTAGATGAGCTTATGGTGCAGCAGGATGGTGAACTGGGCAATCTCACAACAAGAGGAATTGATGATGTCAGTCATGGTGATACTAGTTTCTCAGAAATGTACAATGCATATGTTGATCCTTTGATATCAAAGTAGGATTAGGTATTTGATAGAGGAAAACACTATTTCTAAGATTTAGGGGGTCGTCGAGCCTCTAATGTAGAGAATGAAGTCAATGGAAGTGGGTGAGAAGATTTTTGGGATGGGAAAAGAGGGTTACATCATGTATCCCTGTAACCATGCTCATTTTTTCTACTAGTTTGTTTAACCAAAGATTCTAGATTCTTGCTATACCTGCAAGAGGCATACATCCCCAGTCAGAGCCATTGGTGGAGCCCTAAAATCTCATCGCTCCACTAGTTCCATGGTCAAGCCTGTGATATTTTCTTCCCCATTGTCATTAGGGTTAAGGGTTTTATCACTCCATTCATTTATACCCTCAATCCTTTTATTGGAATGTGTTCACTCATTGACCGATTGCACCAGGTCACCATTTATTTGAAATTTTATGGCCTTTGCTATCATAATTTTAACCAGTCCCATCATTCAAGTCACTCACTATGTCTAGAAGGGACCTCTTTTAAAAACAACTTTCCCACATTCTTTTAAGAAACACTTAATTTCATCGCTAACGGTTCATCACCCATTGTGCATTCTCTTTGAACCACCTATGGTTGTCCCACAATGAGCAATACATTGCTTTTCAAATTTCCCACTTTCATCACCTATCATGTAGTGTTTTCACCAATGGAGGGTAACAAGTGACCAATGATGCGGTTAAGCTTTTAACCCATCGCCAGTCCTAGTTCTATTGCTGGTTGTATGGTGTGGTCTAATGGTAAACCCACGACTGCCGATGGGTGTGTTTCTTCCCATCGCACAGGATCATGGCATCCCCGATTGGAGCCGTGTAGATGAAACTCAATGAGCAATCAACAATGTGGGTATGGATCTCTGGCTAGGATCTTTCTGTGATCCAAATCAATGGTTGATGTTTGATCACTCGTTTTAATTCCATTAGTTGATGGAGTCCCTAGGTAGTGTTGGAAGGCATGATGGGTGATGCATTTCAGGTTGTGTCCAAGATTTTTCCACGATCATGAGGATTGTTAGTGAGCGAGTTGAGGATGATAGAGTAAGGATGTGGATGGGTACATGGGAGCTTTAAAGCACCTCCTCACTATTTCTAAGTATGATCAATAAAGCAAGTGGCAATCCTTAATGAGCCTCATTGATCAAGTTTTAAATCTAGGGTAATCGACGTTTGAGATGCAACATGTAGTAATTGATCCTTTAGCTCATGTGAGCAAGCCAAGATGGCCATTAATTGTGACTAGCCTCAAATTCCTCTATTTAATGAGGATTCTTTGTAGCCTATTAGATCATTCTTAAATTATCATGGCATCGAGTTTTGGATGTTGTGGATATGGTTGTTGATATGTGGTTGTCATTGATGTCAACACTATTAGCATTTGGTGTACTATAGGCTATATATGTTGAGGATATTGAGAAAATTATAAAAGGAAGTGTTCTAGGTTCCCTGTGGAACTATGCAGGTCATGAAGGTGCTTTGTTCTGTACATTCAAGATTAGTTGATGTGGATTAAAGGGTTTATTGTTAAATGTTTCTAGATCATCTACTGGAAGTTTCAGAGGAACACATGAAGTTTTGTGTATGCTGTGGTCTGACAGTGTTTCTGTGGTCTCTGTTAGTGTTCCTAAATGAAGATTGTGTGATTCTGGTAATCTCTGGTGTTGCAGATGCTTCTCTGTTGAATCTTGGTACTCTAGGATGTCTCTAGATCATTTTGTATCTTGGTGGTATGTCCACATTACTCGGAGAGCTCGTGGTTGAAGATCTTTCTTACAAATGTTCATTTTTCATGTTCTTGGCTGACATGTTGCAGGTAGTGTGTTGTGGATCTTTGTGGAAAATTTAATTAAAGTATTTCTTTGTTGGAGATATTAATTTTGGTCCCCACTATGTTGTGGCCGACCTTGGTGGATTTGCATTGGAAATTTATTTGTAAATTTGGGCCGACATTGAAAATATATTTTATTTTTCTGGCCGACTACGTTGTGATGAAATCCCATGTAGAGGATATATAAGAGCAATTGGTTGAGAAAAGTTAGTGTGTGCATGTGTGTGAATGTATGCAAAAGAAAGTGTAAATGTGCAAATAGTGTTTCTATCATTCGATTACTAAGTAGAGAGTGAAGAAGGTTTTTTGAGCTTAATTGGAACTGTAATCAAGCTTGTACATAAGCTATTTTCTTAGTTCATACTCTGTGAATCTAATCCATATTTTTGTATTGTTGGATAGTGAGTCCTCTATTGTATTTGAGCAGTGAGCTCTTGGAAGTGTGCTTTAATGCATGTGCATTCCCCTTATTATTACTCTTTATACTTTTAACAAAGTATAATCTTGTGGACTGACATCCACTGTGGTTTTTCCCCTAACATGGTTTCCATGTAAAAAATCTTGGTGTTATTTGTCTCTCTGATGTGTTAATTGCTTATGGTTAATTGCTTATTCATCATATTTGAGATTAAAGTTAAGATAAGGTAGAAAATTTGAGTTTCTGTGAAAATTGATTCACCCCCCTCTTAGTTGTCTGTCCTCATTTTGCCAACACAAAGTAATTATGAATTGTACTTACATTTGAGTTGTATGCTTGTTTCTCCCTTGTACTATAAAAGGGATTTCATGGCTCAATGTAAAGGGTTCTGGTCAAAAAATTGAGTCCAATATGTTTTAGGTGAAATGCAGAAAGTTAATGTAAATGCAAATTGCTTGATAAATCTTCTTGGAAATTGTCTTGGGTGTAGGTTATATATGTAATTGTCTTAAATGGTTTTACATAGATTATTGATATTGAAAAAAAATATAAATTCCAAAACATATACTATCCTTTTGTATGCTTTTACAGATCATAAATGAAATTATCAAAGATCTTTTCATTTGTCATCAATGGCTCAATTGAATGTATGGTTTAATTTTTTTCTTTAACTAAAAGGGTTAATTAGAATGCTTGAAAAAATTCATGTGTCTGTGAGAATTTGCGAGGATTTGATAAGTGATGTTTTGGATAGTGTGAGTTTTTTTTATTGCAAGGAATTACAAAGATAGTCCAACTATGTCATAATTAAACAATTATTTTATTACTGGTTGTTTCATATTTGACTCCATTTACCTGATTGATGATGAACAGGATTGTTTATCAAGAATCATTGCAAGTAAATGAATAAGTAGTATGCCTAGCCATGAATTCAAAATAAGAACAATACTTATTAAAATCTTTCCAATTCTAAAATGTAACTTTGAAATGCGACCATATTCTTAGCAAATAGACATTCATTTACTCAAAGACCTGCCAAATACTTAGTGAGTTTAATGTATTTTCTTCAAATAGAAATGAATCTATGTTAAAGTGTTCTTGAGAAATTGAAACTATAGACATGGAAAATGTATTGATTGCACCTGATCTTGATTACTAACACCACTTCATCCCGAATCATCTCCTTTTCTTGTCAATTAATTGAATAATCCTTATTTAATTAAATTCATCACATTTTTTTTGTCAATTAAATAAATCAACTTTATCTAATTGACTCATCATCTCCTGTTAACTAAATAAATCAATTTTATTTAATTGAATAAATCATTTTATTTGATTAAATCTCTAAAGTCATTCTATTAAATTAAATAAATAAATCTTTATTTGGTTAAATCTAACATCATCTCCTTCTAATTAAATAAATCAAAATCTTTATTTAATTAAGTATAAATCATATTCCTCTGATTTTGATTTAAATTAATCCAAAAATCTAAATCAAAATGGTCAAATCAACTAATCTCCTTTTAAATTAATCAAATCTTGATTAATTTAATCTTAATAACCTAAATCATCTATATTTTGCAACTTTCTCATGAAAATCATTTCAATTGATTTATTAAAATCCTCAATTACTTTAAAAAAGACATCAATGTTGGAATATTCTCCAAATTTGAAAAATCCCTCCAAAAGGGTTTGTACATCCAACAAGGCATTTAAACCTCTTACAAGTCCTTTTTCCTTGAGCCAAGTGGCATTAACTTCATTTTCTCCTCCCTCCAACATGTCATTTTATCTATTTTGAATTTCCACCTAATTGCATTTAATTGCACAATGACCAAAATGTGCTCCACCTTTGTCCACTCACATGTTGACAAGTGGCACTTGGTCATTGTTTGGTGTTTGATCCTACATTCATCCATTTTTCCTCATTCTCCATCACTCTCATCTATAAATAAGAGGCTCTCTTTTGGATTTTGGATCCACAACTTCATGCAAAGACATTATCTTCAGATTTTGAATTTGCTCATCGATTGTTCATCCATTTTCAAGTTTCATAGCTAGGTTATGTAGGAATTTCTCCAAGGAAGCATCAAATATTCATCAAGTCATCACAAAGATTACAAGGGATTGGGAAAGGGACATTTTACACATCAAAAAGGCACCAATTCCTCCATGGGATTGAGAGTTTTCTTGCATTAGATAGGATTTGATTGTTTTCATTTGTGTTCTTCATTTCCATTTCTTATTTTGTGCATTTCAAATGAATTCTATGGGGAATGTTGATTTAACTTGCATAATGATCTAATTGTGTGATTGTTTGTTGTGTTTGTGCAGGTCTAACATTGAAATTCAAATTTTGGTGCTAGGAGGGAAGACTTGAATATTTTAACACATTTTTCTTCAAAATTTTGTGGTTTTTTTGAAATTTTTGTGTCTACAAGAAAACAATGCTGCTGACAAAGGAATTGCACTACTAGCAGTCCAGTGGTGCCATATAGCACTGCTATTGAACTCCAAACTGCTACACTGTACTCTTCCCACCCAGAAATCTAAATTTCAAACTGTGACACTAGGTCAATTCTCTATCACCAAATTTCCAAACTCCAAACAGTGCCGCTTGCACAAAATAGCACCGTAATCATGCTCACTAGTTTTGTTACAGAGCACCACTATCAGTCCCAACAATTCCATATAGCACCGCTGACCTCTTGAAACCATGTCACATTTGTAGATTGCACCACTTGAGTTGGGTAAAAGACACTTATCAATTTAATTTCAGCATGTGCTTTTTTTATGTTAGTTGCTTATGACTACTAACTAGTTTTTGACCTTAGTTTTTGTAGGTTGGCTTGATCAAAGGTGAAGGAGGAAAATGAAAAACAAAGGATTTTCTCTATGGCATTGTCATCTCATTGTAACAAGTGTTTTTAAACACTTTGGGGAGAAATTATAATCTCTCTTCTAAGGATTTGCTACCTTTTATTCTTTTAGGGTTCAATACATGTCATTTGGGCTCTAAAAAGAACAACACAAAAGGATTAAAAAGAACCTTAGGAAGCTTACTAGATTTTGTTTAAGGTTTAACAATTGAACAAGAAACTTTCATATTTCCTTTTGGTGCTTAAAAAGAATCCAAATATTCCTTTGAAGGATTATAATGAACATGTGCATTTATGTCTTGTAATCCCTTATCCAAAGTAATATCATCTAAAAGATGTATGCGCTTCTCTCATGCCTCACAGTGATCTTGAGTATCAAAAGGATTTTTGTGATATTAAGTTGTATAAGTGGTTGCCTCCACACCTCAATTTGGATAGTTAAAATTGAACAAAATCTTTCTAGTGTGAGTAGGGTATATCACGTGTGTTCTCTCTTTGTTTCTCAACAAAGATTGATCAAACTACGGATGTGCTTTCTTGCTTTTGTTTATCTTTAGAGGGCTTTCGTTTTGGGAAAAAGTAATCACCCAAGGGATTGACCCAACCCGAATCATGCTAAATCCAAGCAACTTCCAACCAGTATATAAGTGTGGGTACTTGAGGAAAGTTCAAGTATCATGAGGATTGTTCCGACAAGAAGGGAAGGAATGGTCTCTTGATGTATGGATGATCCCCCAAGAATGGAATTCCTACAATAGAGCCCTTTGTTTAAAAAACCAAATTCCTTAATCTATTTTTTGATGCAAGAATGGTCATTCAGAAGCCGCCCCACATTTTTATGGCTTTTAGTAGAGATGAGAAGTACGCCATGGGAGTTTCATGGGTATTGATGCTTGGCTGACCTGAGAAGTGTGTGTCGTGGAGGGGAGCCAGTGTGGTCAAGAATCTAATCATCCGCTAAGAGGTGTAGCTGGATTTATCCAAGTGGGGATTCAACAAATATTGTCTCAATATCTATAGGGTTGTGCATGTTCTTGGAATAAAAACACTTTGCTTGATCTTAAACATTGGAAAAAAAACACTCAACATGATCATTAAATTTAAAACCCTTTAGGAAGAAAATACCATTGAAAAAATTCAATTGTTATTGCTTTCCCTAGGGATTATATCCTTAGGGGCTTCTAAACATCTAAATTTTCATCTCAATTTTCTCACTAAAGTCAACAATAGGGAAATTTTTCTTTAATCTCCTTGATTTCCACATAATGGACTTTGTGGGATGAGAAGAAAATAGGACATTAGACATTTATTTTTAAAACCTAATCAAGAATTGTTTGTGGTAAAAGGAAGTCACTAAGAAAATATAAAGAACAATTGAACCCCACACATGTGTTCTTTCAAATGATTTCCTAAAAGATCAAGATCCGAAAACCAAAGACCAAAGGTCTTAGTTAAAAAGCTCACAAGAAAAGGTTGTCTATGATTTATGAGTTTAGGGAAAGATTGACCTTCAACTTTTACAAATGTGCATCAAGGAACAATCCAAATTTGTATTCGTTTTACTATTGTCAAAATCCCACACTTTTTGAAAGGTTTGATTATCTTACATAGGAAGTCCTAGCATGTTGTTCAATACCTTGGTCTAGTAAAAAAAAAGTCTCTCTAAGTCTTTTAGGATTAAAATTGAAACACTCTCATCCTTCCTTCAAACATCAAAATCAAAAATCACCTCATAAACAACTCTTGTAAATCTTGAGAAAATCCTTTATGCTAAAATTTGGGAAAACCCTCTTGAAATCAAAGTCAAAACAAATCCAAATAATCTTGTTTAGCTAAGTGTGTGTAGATGAATCCTTCTTTGTACACTTAGTTAAATTATCATCTTGTGGACAAGTTTACTCTAGGAAAACATCCAACCTCTTATAGTTTATGAGTCCATTATACAAACCAAATCCAATCAAAATTAAAATAAAATAAAATCAATCCAAAGTTAAAATCAAATATCAAAAATCAAAATCAAACATCAAATCCAAAGTCCTAAAGTTTAGTATCCCCCTTAAGGTTTCGTAAGAGTTCAATCATTCACCAATCCTCCATCCTTCGTTATCACCATCATCAGTCCTTTGATCCTCATTTTCTTAGACTTTCTTTTTGTACCTAAAGATTAGATCAATACAAAGAGTTAGAGGTTCATCTCTTACATTCTTGAAAATTGATCCGTATTTTATGGTTCAAACTAGATCTCAACACAAGAGCATGGAAACCAACAAAGAAACATCAACTTCAAGTGATTTGAGTCAAAGCACCGCTGAAATCAATCCCATTGGGACTAGCAATCGCACTCTCAATTTTCTGCCCCTTCCCCGAGACCATCAAGAGGAAGGTGTCCAAGTGGAGGATGTCACCAACAACATTTTAGGGATGACTCAAGATGAGATAATTGAAATGGTTCAAAATCCTAAAAAACAAAAAATCATCAATGTCATGAAGAAATGAAATCCTCACAATACATGCTTGAATTATCGAAACAAGGGCCTAAACTCCCTTTCGATTACGATATAAGCACTATTGTGGAACAACTCATTGGGATCATGCACCCAATATCATCCACACTCCCCATCTCATCCACGCCTCCATTCCAAAGCATCACTCAAAGCATCCCCCAAATCACATCATCCATTGCTCCAACTCAACCCATTGTAAAAAAGGGGAGCTCATTGCTTCATGCATTGCAAACACACCCCTTGTGAACAACCAAGATTTGGATGCAAACACCATCTTGGGCCAATCTGTTTTCCAAAATACATTACACCCATATGTTCCACTCACCTTTCAGGACCCCAATGACCTATCATAATCCTTTCACACAACACCTCTCAACACACAAACTTCTCTCCCTATGAATTTTCAAGGAGGAGGTGGGCTATTTGGACCAGGGGGCATCTTTGACCCCTCATCATCATCATTTCCACAAGGGAACACACCACCCCTTTTCCCACCATTTCCACCTTTTCCATTAACATCCACATCACCTCTCAGTTTAGGGCTCCCTCCTTTACCACCACTTAATCAAAATTAGAACAACCCCTCAATCATCAATCAAAACATCGTACCCAACCCTCTGATCTTGTCGTCGATATCGTAACAACAAATGGAAACCATCCAAACTACACAAGTAGTCACTACAAAATCCATAAACATGGTTTCCCAAGGACCAAGCATATCAATCACACCATCCACCACACAAATCCCCACCATCAATACAACAGTACCTCTCATCATGACAACAAACAATATTCTTAATCTACCGCCACCACTGCCACCAAGATCAAATGTGGCAAATCAATATAGCATCACGCTGCAAGCAACACAATAGGCCCATGAAAAGGAATATCAATAATTATAAGCGCAAGTGCAAGATGCTCAAGTAGCTCAAGTCACACAAAAAGTACAACAAGCACAACAAGCATAGCAGGCTACTCAAGCCCAAGTCTTATTACAACAACAACAAGCCACCCAAGTTGCCCAAGTTACACAAGTAGCTCAAGCTGCTCAAAATGCTCAAGTTGTGCAAGCTACCTAACAAGTGCAAGCTGAAGCTCAAGCACAAGCCCAATACGAAGCTCAACAAGCACAAGATCAAGGTCAGGCGTAAGCCCAATACCAAGCTCAACAAGTACAAGTGCAAGATCAGTACTAGGCACAACTACAAGGAACCCAACAAAAAGCATATCAACAAGCCTTGTAGCAATACCAAGCATAGCAAGAAGTAGCATTACTAGCCCAACAACAAGCATTTTTGGTGTAACAATAGCAAGTCCAACAACAAGCATTGTTGGCACAACAATAGCAAGACCAACAACAAGTGTTGTTTGTGCAACAAAAAATGCAAGCCTTAATCACACATTAGAGCTTGCAATAAACTCCCACCAACACACCCAACACTCCACCTATCACTCAAACACCTCGATCACTTCAAAAAACATTCACTCGACCCTTGGATCTGCAAGATGATGTGACAACACAAACCAAGTTGCTCTCGCAGCAATTGCTAGATCTTCAATTAGGGAAAACCATCGAGACACCAAGCAATAGTTTGTGTTCCTATCCATCCAATAGGAGCCTTGAAATGGTACCCTTCCCCAAGGGCTTTGAAATCCCTAAATTCAACAAATACCATGGGATGGGAAACCTTGAAGATCACATTAGGGAATTCCAAGTACATTGCATGGAGCTCACATATGATGATACATATCTGATGCAGCTATTTCCTCAAAGTTTGGTTGGTCCTACCATGGAGTGGTTCTCTCACCTTGGACTGGCATTAAAAAGTTCCAAGAGATCATAGATGCATTCATATAAAGCTATGCCTTCAATATTGATATGGATGTTAGTCTAGAGGAACTATCGACTCTTAAACAAGCTAAGGGGGAATCATTTGCTTCCTTCTTGCAAAGATGGTGATCCAAGGCCAAAAGGAGTAAATGGGCCATTCCAGAAGAACAACAAGTTTGCACCATCATTACCAATCTTATGAAAACCTTGGTGTTTCATCTTAAGGTAAAATGTATCACCACTTATGATCAATTGATCCCCAAGGTGCTCAGCATTGAACGAGCCCTTATTACACAAGGGGGAACACCCACATATAGAAAATCAAGACAATCACTGATACACCAGCTATAATGAGAAACCTCACGTGTGGGTGAGGAACAAAAATGTCACAAATGATGGTGTGGTGGATGCTAAGGTTGTAATTAGTGCTCCCAAAAAAAACACCCAAACCTACCAACAACTGCAAAATGACAATCGAAACAACACTCAAGCTAACGCGATATCACAACAACCACCCAACAATCAAGTCAACAACTTGAATAATCAAGGGGGACCACCCCCATGAAACAAAAATCACCCCAAGAAAAAGTACATTTCCCTTGGGGAACCAATTGAAACAGTCATGAAGAAACTAATAAACGAAAATCTTATCAAAGTTCCTGCTTATGATAACTATCAGGAACCCCAAGTGAAACCACCATGGTACAATGAGAATGACCTTTGTGATTTTCAAAAAATCAAGGGGCACACCCCTTCCAATTGCATGAGGTTGAAAAATATGATCCAAGACCTCATTGATGACAAGATCATACATGTTGAGAAACCAGCTGGAAATTAGGACTTAAAAATATACACGAATCTGATGCTAGATCTCAACCAAGGGAAAAACTATGGAAAACAAAAGTATGCCAATGTGAACCATGTGTATGATCATGTTGTTTCATCTCTAGATGAAATGGTCACTATCATTAATATCAAGGGAAAAGATGATTGTGGAGTCACCACACGCAGCGGAAAAGTTACCATTGTTGGACCATCACAGCCACCTAGGGCATCTGCCTCAAATCTAAAATCTGTTCCTCATGGTAACAATTTCCTAGAATAGCTAAAGATAACCCCTACTCATATCTCCATCATGGAGTTGCTGAAGATATCACCCGCACATAGAAAAATCCTAGAGGAAGCAATGGCTTCATCCACCATCTCCACGGATCTAGATGCTGACTAGTTCCAGGCTATGGTTGGAAATATCACCACCCAAAGTCTCCTGACATTATTTGATCAGGAATTCCCATCCCAACCATCTCACAATCTTTCTCTTCACCTTGAAGTCTTGGTTCATAAAAATAAATTCAAAAGGGTCTGGGTGGATGGGGGTGCAGGTCTTCACATTTGTTCCCTCAAATTAATAAATAATCTAGGATTCTCAGAGGAAGCCATTGAAAAGGGTAAGGGCATCACAATTAGAGCATATGATGATCAGGAAAGAGTGTCTCGAGGCACTATCCAACTCCCTATCCAAGTAGGGTCGACCATTATGGAAACAACATGCCAAGTCCTTGACCTTGATTTTCCTTATAACATTCTACTAGGACATCTATGGATCCATGGGATGCAAGCAGTCACTTCCACCTTCCACTAGTGTGTCAAGTTCCCATACCAAAATTAGGAGGTCACAATTCATGGTGATCCCGAGCCCTTTTCCTACTACAAGATCCTAGAAACAAAATACTACAAAATTCCCCAAGTTCTAAATAATGATGAAGGCCCCACCACTCTGTATGTAGACCCAACTACATTGACCTCCACTTCTGAGAAAAAGACACCCACCATCCTTGACATAATGGAAATCAAGGTCATTATCTAGGACAATGGTAGCGAGGATTACAAAATGAAGAAAAGTGCTTTTGTCATAGGAGAGTTACCTCAATCTCCTAGGACCCTCGGGCAACCCCAAATAGTTGAAACATCGTCCCATACCTTCAAAGTAGATCCCTCTAGATTCAGGTCTTGGGGAGATCTAAGTCAAGAAATAGTAGACGAGAGAGATCTAACTAGTCTCTTGTATGAAGATGAAAGGCCTGTGCCTGACTTTCTAATGGATAAAATCAGCAAAGGTCTACAAATGATGCTCGGTATGGGCTATGATGAAAACAAGAAGCTTGGAAAAAATGACAATGGGCTTCTAGTACCTCTCATTTTGGAGAAGCGTATGAAAAATATTGGTCTCAGATGTACCCCTCTGAAGGTGACCATACTTGGAAAAGCGGCCATAGTTAAGAAGGTCAAAACTCCCCTCAACAACCTACACCCGCTCTTCAATTACCAGTATCCATAGGTCGAGTCATAGATAACTTTACCTTTGACATAACTAATGTGTGTAGTAGTGATGACAATCCCATAACTAAATTTCCTATGCTTTTCAAATATTCCTCCTTGCTCATGATTAGTACCTTGTATTTTGAGGCCAATGACTATCAAACCAATGAAATAAACCTAGTCTACCCCCAACTCATTGATTACAACCAATGAGGACCACCAATTCTAGACACTTTCAAAAATGATGAGGCTCTCTCAAAATTCATGGGACTGTGGGACATGATACCATGTGGGGATCAAAAGGCCGGGTTTGACATCATACTAGACACACAAGCCTATTACGGAGAAATAATTGAATCCTTCATTCGCAAAAGTAAAAATATGAGAATAATCTCTACTTTGAGTGAAAACCACACTATGGCACTCTCTGACCTAAAAATAGTAAAAATAAAGGACGTATCAAATGGTGAAAACCTCTCTGAGGAACCAGAGGATGAAGGATTCAATCTTCCTCTTAGTGCCATTCATCAGGAGAAGTCATCGGTTGTAGCGGAAACGTGCAATCTAGTTAACTTGGGAACAAAAGAATAACCATACATAACATTCTATGTAGAGTCACTTCTCACAGAAGAACAAGAACTTCTAGTTGGGTTCTTGAAAGAAAGAAAGATAAACTTTGTATGGACCTATGCTGACATGCCTAGGCTTGATCCAAAGGTTGTGGTTCATCACCTAGTTGTATGTCCTGAAGCAAATCCCTTCATACAAAAGCTCAGAAAGATGCATCCCCAGATAGCATTGTTGGTCAAAATGGAATTGTAAAAGCTTCTAAATGAAGGGTTCATATGGCTAATCGATTATCTAGAATGGGTCTGAAACCTTGTACCGATTTCAAAGCCCATTGGGGGCATCCGCATCTACACAGACTTGAAATACCTCAACAAGGCATGTCCCAAGGATGAATTTCCACTACCAAACATCTATATGATCATGTATATAACGATAAGACATGAGATGTTATCATTGATGGATCGATTCTCAGGCTACAACCAGATCATGATAGCAAAACATGACCAACATAAAATGACTTTCACTTGTCTGTGGGGGACATATTGCTAGAATATGATGTTGTTTGGGTTGAAGAATTTAGGAGCAACCTATCAGAGGGCCATGACACTAATCTTTCATGACATGATCCAAAAAACTATGGGAGATTACGTGGATGATATATTGGCCAAATCCAAGAAAAAATGAGATCACATAGCAGCATTGGGCTCCATCTTTGATAGGTTAGAGGAATATAAAGTCAGACTCAATCCGAAGAAGTGTGTCTTCAGGGTCCAGTCAGGAAATCTCCCTGGGTATATTGTGTCTATGAAAGCGATTGAGATAGATCCTACTAAGGTCAAGGAAATTCTCGAAATGGAGGCATCAAAAATATTGAAACATCTAAGGGGTTTACAAGGAAGACTCCAGCCCATCTGCCGATTCATATCACAACTAGTAGACAAGGTTGTCCCCTACTCTCATCTACTCCACAAGGGGGTAGCATACAAGTGGGATGAAAAGTATGATCAAGACTTCAACAAGATCAAGGAGTACTTTCTCACACTACTAGTCCTCATGCTGCCAATTCTAGGCAAACCTTTGATCTTATACATATCAACAACAATGACAACTCTCAGCGCTCTCTTAGCACAACATGATGAAAATGGAAAAGAGAGAGCTATCTATTATATTAGCAGAACTATGGTGGGACATGAATTGAAATACACCTCCATTGGGAAAGCCTATCTAGTAGTTGTATTTGCAACACAAAATTTCAAGAATTAGATGCTAGCCCATCAGATAAATCTTATTGCAAAGATGGATCCCCTTAAGTACCCAATTTCCAAAGAAATGCTTACAGGGAGGACAACAAAGTGGGTTATGATCCTCATAGAACATGACAATGAGTATGTGGAATGCAAGGCCATCAAAGGACAAGAAATTGTAGACTAACTAGTGGAGGCACTGATATACTCAAAAAATCCACTTGTCTCAGAATTCCCAAACGAATCAATCTTCAACTTAAGAATAGTGGATCACTAAAAAAATTATTTTGATGGATCCTACATGCAATATAGATCAGGGGTAGGGATCTTCTTTATCAACCCACAAGGGGATTGCATTCTAAAATCATACAAGTTGTCATTTCCTTGCACAAATAACATCGCAAAATATGAAGCTCTTGTCATAGGGCTAAGAATTGTAGTGCAATGGAAGATAATGGCACTTAAGGTCTACAGGGGATTCACAGCTCATAATCAATCAGGTCAACAATGCGTATCAAACAAAGGATGACAAGCTAACTCCATACAAGAAGTTGGTGGAAAGTCTTAAGGAGCTCTTCATTGATATCACACTTGAGCAACTACCAAGAGAAAACAATGAAGTGGCTGATGTAATGGCTACAATCAGATCACTCTTAGATGTACCACACAATGTTCCAAAATAAGAATTCCTCGTAAAGCAGCTTCTCATGCCTACATTCGAGGTACTAGAGTCTGAATTTGTGTGTAAAATCATTAGTCCCGGTGATCCTTGGTACCATGATATATACACTTACCTAAGAATAGGAGTCCTCCCCACTGAAATAACCCCAAACCTCAAAAGAGACTTTGTCAAAAAGGCATCCCATTTTGTCATCCTAGGAGATACCATTTACTGTAGAAGCATTGAAGGAAGCTTGTTACGTTGCTTAAACGTTGAGGAGGAATTGACCGCCTTAACCAAGGTACATAATGACATTTGTGGTTCACATTCAAGTGATATGACCTTAGCCAAGAAATTTCTGAGGATAGGGTACTATTGGCCTACTATGGAAAGAGAAGCACATTATTATGTTAGAAGATGTTTACAATGTTAGCAGCATGGGGACCTCATCCATGCACCAGCTCAAGAGTTGCACCTGATTGTCACACCTTGGCCCTTTTCATAGTGGGGGCTCAATCTCATTGGAAAAATAAATCCCACCTCATCCAATGGACATAAATTCATCACCAATACCACTGAGTAATTCACAAAGTGGGTAAAATCCATTCCCATGACTTACATCATAGGAAAGCAGATATCAAAGTTCATCCTAAACTACTTAATTTCCCATTACGGTGTCCCCCAAGCCATCATCTCAGCTAACATGATACCATTCAAGAATCAGGATGTTCATGACCTATGCCACAAGTTTAAAATCTAGCATTGCTTTTCCACCCCATACTACCCCTAAGGAAACAACCAAACTGAGGCTACAAATAAAACCATCTTAAAAATCCTCAAGAAATAGTCAATGAAGCTAGTCGTGATTGGAATCTCCAATTAAATCCCACCCTATGGGCCTATCAAACAAGTATCCACTCACCAAAATGTGCCACCCCTTTCTCCTTGGTCTATAGATCATAAGCCCTATTACCCATTGAGATCGAGCTCCCATCACTGAGAATATCACTACAGAATCTCATCACAGATGAGGAATATCGGGTGTCAAGATTGAACAAGCTATAAGTACTAGATGAGTGGTGCATGGATGCCTTAAACCATTTGCAAGTGTACTAGAACCATCTCAAGTGGAGTTATAACAAGAAGATCAAGAGATGAACATTCCAGGTAGGAGATCTTGTGTTAAAGGAGAATCAAAAGAACATTCCAAATCTAGATAGCAAAGGTAAATTTGAACCCAATTGGTTGGGACCATTTTTCATCATAGTGAGTTATAAGTCAGGGGCATATCAGCTGTCAACACCTGAAGGAGAACCTCTGCAGGAGCCAATGAACAACTCTCATCTCAAAAAAAATTATGCCTAATCTTACTGGGTGTAAAACCAAAAAATACAAAAAAAAAAGAGAAAATGTCCTGAAAAAATGGTCACCCTAATGAAAACATGAAAAACAGGCCATCTTGGTGAAAATAAAAAAATAAAGAAACATAAAAATCCAAAAATAATCAGAAAAAGGATTAAAAGCAGTAAAGAGAAAAATCGTCCTATTGTGAAAACCACTTCGATGGTGCTTTGGGAAAGTACCTTGGTGAAAACTTGGCGAACAGATGCCTTGTGTAAATAAGCACTTTCCATCCACCAGGATCCCTATGGCTTGTTCTACATCATCCATTGCATTCCATATTTTCATCCATCACCCATCTGCATTCGCATCATAGCTTGATCCTATGTTCGTGTCATGATCCCTCCTAGAACTACTCAGGCCATTCTCAAGGTTATTTTTTCCTACCTATATCGGAGTAGTCTATTGCATCACATTGGGGGCATGTTCTCATTAGATTAGATTTGTGTATACTCTTGAAGACTTAAAATAAAAAAATCCCAAAACATTCAAAACATATCAAAATCCAAAAAATAGGTCAAAATTCAGTCAAAAAAGTAAAAAAAAGAGTGATCTTGTTGAACTACGTCATCTTTGAGCTTTGAATGTAGGAAAGGTTGATCTTTGATCATCCCCTGAGACACTTAGGTCAGTCCTTTAGGAGTTTTTCATAATAAACTAGCAATCCATTTGTTCATATATCATCAAAAATTGAGTTTGCATTAATTGAATTACATGGTCTTTGCATGTATAACATAGGCAAGGCTAATCCATTGATCATCCCATAAGGCCCCTAGGATAGGTCTTTAGGTTAGTCTCTTGGTCAAAATCTCAGAAAACCCCAAAACATTTGAAAATCAAAACATTTGTAAAATCTGAAAAATACTAAAAACAACCTCAAAACATGTCAAAAACATAAAAAACATCCAAATATTTGAAAAAATCCATGCATCTCATCTCGCTTTCACCTATAATAAACATTACTCACAATAAATCAATCATCATCCCCAACCTTTGGTAAAACAGTCAGAAACAAGTCTAGCAGGGTAAAAGTGGAAACTCAAATGTCAAGGTCTCAAGTCTAGGTTAGTACATAAACAAGTTGGTCAACTCTTTGTGTCAATATCCTATCATCCAATCAGTCCCAAATCAATCATTTGATAACATCATGTCCTAGGATGCATCCTTCCTACAATGGAAATCAACATCAGGCATCACCATAGTTTAGTCTTGGCTAGCGGTATTGAAGAACATTAGCTTGTTTGTTTACTTTATCTTTGTCCTTTGGCTTATCTTTTTGCACTCATTTCGATGACCTATTGATGATGTCCCAAACAAAAGGATTTAGAGAGAAAGGAATGGGGGCAACGACCATTAGCTTTTTATCTGCTATGCTTGTTGGATATTCTTGTAATATAACCTTGGTGATACATGCCTTGTTTGGGTGTAGAGAGGATGTTTTAGGTACCTTGGTCATAGGAAGGCTTTCCTTTCCGTGTGTTAGGTGAAACAAGAGTACTCCTATCTGATTCTCAAGTCAAATTCCATCACACTAGGTGCAACGCCATCCTAGTTCTTTATACCTTAATGCATTGTGCGTATTTGTATTATCAAACGTAAGGTAAATGGCCCTTTTAAATTCCTAATTCATGGTAAGCAAATAATCATCATCATCATCTTTTGACTTGTTGAATTCTCTTACTTTCTTCTATCTTCCTTCCACGCTAACATGGTATCATGATAGTTAATAACAAAACCATCGCTAATGCATCCATCCTACATCCACAAACCATCAACATAATGCATATCATTTCATGACATATAGGAAACACTGATCATTTCACATGCATTGCATTTCATCATTTGCATCATAATATAGATTGGTTATCCTAAGCATTTCACGAACCATACATTTACATTAATTGCATGAAAGAACCATCACATAAGCATTATTAACTCATATCATATACATCATCAAAGCATCCATTGCATCATCACATATAAACATCACATACATATCATCTGTTTGCATCATCATATAAGAATTATCATACAATGTACATCATATCATGCCATATACATAGACATCATCATTAAATGCATTATCACATAGACATCATTATAAAAAGAATCATCACATCATAACATCCATAAATGCATCATCATATCATACATGAGAAAGATAATGAAAAATAAAAAGATTGCATCTCATACATTTTATCATCATCATCCATTAGGTGGATAATATAGATGTATTAGTCTAAGCATTCACATAGAATAAAATTTGCATTATCCATACATCATCATAAAAGTGCATAAAAAAGATACTAAAAAAGAAATACATCCATAAATCACTGCATCACATCATAACATCATACATTGTGTTGCATCACATAGAATAATCATCACATCACATCACATAAAATAGAATCATCACATTGCATCACATAAAATAAATTCATATCAAGTCATCACATCACATATAGGAAAGTAAAAACATCCATCCATAATGCATAAATAAGATAGGACACATCACATTGGATCGAATCATCTCATATATCATCAAAATAATAATACACTGTCATGGTACAAAAATTGGGTTCAAGTGTGTATATCAATTAGTATAATAGAATCACCCATGGGGCTACCAAAGATGAGCCCATGGATCTCAAAAAGAGTACTATCTCTGATAAAAATGTGAGGCTAGCCCTAATGGCTGCTCCCCTCACCCAGTGGATCCTGCCTCTGCCCTGTCTACTGGGAGAATTTTGGTACATAGGCAGCTCATGGCACTGACTAATGGTAGTGCACTCTATAATACTATGCCTCCTATACCACCTCATGATACAACCTGGTGGGGACGGTCCTACCCTATGTGGCTTCCAACTACTGACAATGAATAGTCTCCTATGGCAACTATAAATCAATGACTTGTCTTTGCTGGATGGCATGGTCCCACTCTACACGGGCCTAATTTCATTTGGCCATCAAGGTGGCAGCCTATGCTTGTAACTGTAAAATATTCCCATCCCTTGGGTCTGGCTATGGTGGTGGATGTATTGGTGGCTAGTCCTAGTGACCATCTCTCAGTGGGGTCCACTGCCTATCCTGGTCTTGGTGACCATCCCTGGGTTGATCCTAATGACCATCTCTAGGGGCATCCCTTTGACCCCTATCCTACTCAAGCTATTGCTCTAGCTATTGTGGAGGTGTGCCACCTCCTCCTCTGCCTCCTCCCCTACCACCATTACAGTCACCATCTCTATCACCATCCCTATTCCCTTAGCCTCCTCAGCCCCTCCCTCGCCCTACAGACTGATCTCTCAGTCTCTGCAACAAAATTACACCAAGTACTGTCAATCGAACTGGCAGATGGAACCACTCTATAGGCTTGGGTCATCCCTAGGTCTACTGATCCCTGATCATAAGGCCATGGCCTAGACACCAGCTACCTAAAACTTTGTACTACCTCATCTATAGGAATGGTACGACCTCATGTGGTCTCCCTTGTAGTACGTGCAAATATGGCCATGTATTGGTCATCGGGACAGTCCTGAGTATCTTCGAACTATCAGGTAACACGGTCTGGAAGATACCGATCTATCATAGTATGCTCTCAACCCTGCATCAAATGGTCCTTCCTGGTGAAGAATTTTTTTTGAATATCATCATACCAAGTCAGAAACCCAAGATAAGGCCTACATGTGAAAACTATCATCTTGTCGATGACCCATCACCAATGTCGAATGCCTATTTCCCCTATGTGTGTAAATGTAAGAGCACCCCTATATCTCCAAATGACTGGGTCATCCAAATCCATTTCAACACATATCATTTGGGGGTGAAGCATTGCAATGTGCTCCTAGGCCCAAATGTGCTGCAATGTGACCCCTAATAAGATAGCCTGACTATCATAGTATGTGAACTCATGGAGATCATGGTAGAGCAAGGCCAACATCACTGGCCCCTAGGAAAAGCACTCCCTCTGTCGGAGCATCCTCTCCTAGGAAAGACCCCATCTCGGGCTGAATTACCACCCACATCAATCTGGGGGCATGAGCCCTGAGATGATGGAAGCTACAATCAGTCTGAAGGATGGTACCTTACCCCTGTACTACTCTACCTCAATTTGTCCCTCCAAGAAAATGATATCGTCTAGGCCCATAATCTTGAAGCAACTATCCCTACCAACATCTACATCATAGATGACTCTCTCTCCATGGATAGGAAATCATAGAATGTGCCACATATCCTCCAAGGTCACTGTGGCCTCGCCTGTGGGGAGGTGAAATGAATAAATATCACTATGCTAGCACTTTTCCAATGTAGTCATCATGCCCAGGTGCATCCTGATCACTGGGGCATAAGCAATGTACCATAAGCCAATTTACTCTAGGTGCTCCTAGAGTACCTCATGCAAAAGGGGATCTTCAGTCAATCTGCTCGAGATAGAAGATCTGTTCTCTTGGGAATGGATTGGCTCCATGTCCTCCTACATCAAGAAAGTGACCACCTCAAGTTTCATAAAAAATAAAGATCCTGTTTGAAGTTCGCACAACCAAAACAACAAATGTGTCGCTACTTGCATATGCATCGTTGATGAAACTTCTAAACTGCATTGCTGGAATCCAAAAAAAATCAAACTCTGTCGTTGTAGTGTAGTTTGATAGCAATCTAATTTGACCCCTGGACCTAAATTCCAAATAGGACTATCACGATGATATTTGCAAGTGCAGTGAGCTTTGTAACCTAAACCCTAAATTCTAAACTCTACCACCGCAGCACAACTATCATCAGTGGCACAATTTACGCTCGTGTAGCACTGATTTAAGGTTTTTAGTGACGCTATATAGCACCGCTTGACTTGGTTGACCTCTAGACCCTAATTAATGCACTCAAAAATTGAAAAACAAGGTTGGGACAAGGTAAAATACTACTGGTCCTATGTCGAGAAGCCTCTGGTACACTCATACACGCTTGGAAATGTGTTGTGGAAGCATGCAATGCACCATCTCGATCAGTCCTCAAAGCTCAAATCACAAGAAATTATAAAGGCTAGGTGTGAAAATGAATTGGAAGTGGCCCCTTGAGGCCTCTTTAAGCCTAAAGGTTAGGGTTTTTTGTCCCCGTTTAGCTGTCCAACTAGGGTTTTGGACCCCCAATCTCGTTTTCAACCAATCGAAGGTCGTTTTGCATCATTTTTTTTCACTTTTTTGCACATTTTAGGGCATCCCAAAGCCTTTCTGGACCTGTCAGGCACATTGTCCTCTTTTTTTGTGAGATAACCCAAAAATCAAAATTTTCATCTGATCTCTTGAGGGGGTAGTATATCAACATGTTTCTTTTCACTGGGGCAGTAGTGGGGCATTTAAAAAAAAAATTGAATTTTGATTGTGACATTTTTTTCTTTGAACCAACATAGTAGGTACATTGCTTCAAAGAGGGGAAAAATGTAGTAATGGAAAATGTATTGATTGCACCTGATCTTGATTACTAACACCACTTCATCCTGAATAATCTCCTTTGCTTGTCATTTAATTAAATAATCCTTATTTAATTAAATAAATCACATTTCATCCCTCAATTAAATATATCAAGTTTATCTAATTGAGCCATCATCTCCTATTAATTAAATAAATCAATTTTATTTAATCAAGTTCTATAGTCTATTTAATTGAATAAATCATTTTATTTGATTAAATCTCTAAAGTCATTCTATTAAATTAAATAAATCAATATTTATTTGGTTTAATCTAACATCATATCCTTCTAATTAAATAAATCAAAATCTTTATTTAATTAAGTCTAAATCATATTCCTCTCATTTTGATTTAAATTAATCCAAAAATCTAAATCAAAATGGTCAAATCAACTAATCTCCTTTTAAATTAATTAAATATTGATTAATTTAATCTTAATCACCTAAATCCTCTAGATTTTGCAACTTTCTCATGAAAATCATTTCAATTGATTTATTAAAATCCTCAATTACTTTCAAAAAGGCATCAATGTTGGAATATTCTCCAAATTTAAAAAATCCCTCCAAAAGGGTTTGTACATCCAACAAGGCATTTAAACCTCTTACATGTCCTTTTTCCTTGAGCCAAGTGGCATTAACTTCATTTTATCCTCCCTCCAACATGTCATTTCATCCATTTTAAATTTCCACCTAATTGAATTTAATTGCACAATGATCAAAATGTACTCCACCTTTGTCCACTCACATGTTGACAAGTGGCACTTGGTCATTGGTTGGTGTTTGATCCCACATTCATCCATTTTGCTTCATTCTCCATCACTCTCATCTATAAATAAGAGGGGCTCTTCTAGATTTTGGATCCACAACTTCATGCAAAGACATTATCTTCTGATTTTGAATTTTCCCATCCATTGTTCATCCATTTTCAAATTTCATAGCTCGGTTATGAAGGAATTTCTCCAAGGAAGCATCAAATATTCATGAAGTCATCACAAACCTTACAAGGGATTGGGAAAGGGCCATTTTCCACATCAAAATGGTACCAATTCCCCCATGGGATTGAGATTTTTTTTGCATTAGACAGGATTTGATTGTTTTCATTTGTGTTCTTCATTTCCATTTCTTATTTTGTGCATTTCAAATGAATTCTATGGGGAATGTTGATTTAACTTGCATAATGATCTAATTGTGTGATTGTTTGTTGTGTTTGTGTAGTTCTAACATTGACATTCACATAAATATCAAATGAACACAATAAGGAATACCCTCCTTGGTCCCATAGAGCCTAAAGTGCAAGATTAGAGACCTCAAAATTCTCTATTTGTTGTGTTGGCCGCTAACCTTAGGTAATTCCTGAACATAAGGGTTGGCTACCCTTTAGAGAATTCCAAGGCTTAGGTGGAAAAAACACCAATAGAAACATAACACCTACATGATAGTAATGTTGAAGGTCCACTACAATTGGCTTAAATTTTTTGTCTTTTTTTTTACTATGTAAGAGATTTGTTTGTTTTAATTAACTTCAAATGATTGAAATGTATTGGAATTTGACAATTAATTAATTTTTCAATGTTTTTTGTTTGTATAACATTTTTTATTATCAATTTTGATGACTATTTCATATTTTATTGGTAATTTGTTAACATGATTAAGTAATTTATAATTTAGATGTGAAAGAAGAGTAATTTTTTAAAGTAATTTCATATATGTTTAAGTAGTTTTATTAAGTAATTTATTTTGGTCAAATTACAATATTTATTAACATATATTCATAATTTTTTTATTTAGGAACAATTGATATTAAACATGGGAAGGAATAAGTGAGGACCACTTGAAAAACTTGAGGCCACAAATAAAAACCAAAGGGAGTGCATGAAAAGACTACATGAAATGAGAAAAGTTGGAGGATAAGGTACATCATATATACCAACTGATATTAATGTAGAATCAAATATCAAAACACCTATTGATGATAGAAATGATGGATTAGATTTACTAAATGAAAACCAAGAACAAGCACCAATCATCACACCTATTGAGACAAGGAATGATCAATCAAATGTACCAAATTCAAACCAAGAACAAACACCGAACATAACACCTAGAATTATTTGTAAAAGGCCAGATTAAAAAGACCAAATTATCTAATTGACATAGATGCATTTTTTTTGAAACCAATGCCCGATAAAGTTCTTGATCACACTTGTAGAAGAATGGCTAATAAAATTGTAGACACCTAAAAATGACTTAGGCCTGCAAGCTTCATTTTTACCACTTTCATCCTAGCATAATTATGTCATTTAATTATGTCCTTGGTCCATATTCGACTATTGATTAAATAATTCATAATTATTTAATTAATTCATGTCCTTTCATTCTTTATGATTATTAAATAAATAAATTTTATTTATTTATTAAATACGTCACTAATTGTCTAAGCCTTTCTTTAATTAAATAAATTTCTTAATTTATTTAATTTCTCTTTCTGCGTTTAATTATCCTTGATTATTAAATAAATAAATTTTATTTATTTATTTATTTAATACGTCACTAACGGTCTTAATTAAATAAATTGATTAATTTATTTAATTAATTAATCTTATCTCTTAAATTAAATAATTAAATTTAATTATTTAATTGCTAATTTCATATTCTTCTCATTTTTAAATAAATTAAATTATTTAAAATGTCATGTCAATCCTAACTGTTAGTCCTTTTTGATAAATAATCTGAAAAAGATTATTTATTATCTCTCGAAATTCATAATTTGAATTATTTTAATTCAAATTAGTAATTAATCTTCCAAAAATCAAGTAATCGGGCAGATTCTTGATTTTCCAAATCTGATCTTCAGTCTGAATCTTATCTCTTTGATTTTTCGAATCTTGCAAATCAGGCGATCTTATCTCTTTGATTTTTCGAATCTTGCAAATCAGGCAATCTTATCTTCTTGATTTTTCGAAAATCTTTATTTTCTAATTAATTTGTCTCATTTATTCTCCACCGTCGATCTATTTTTATTCCAACCGTTCGATTAAGGATTTTGCCTTAACCCTAATTAGGGATTCTTGGGTGTAATCTGGATCGTTCGTTTTAGGGTCTCATCACTAATTTATCTCGTCCGTCCGTTCGAAATGGCCTTTTCTATAAAATGCCCTTTCCTTCTCATTTTTCATATCTTGACATTTTACGTAATTACTATAGGCATTTATTTACTCACTTATTCATTGTCATAGGCATTTGATTAATATTGGCATTTATTCTAGGCATAGGCATTGACTTTTAGACATTGGCAATAGTCATAGGCATATCAAATCCTTCGAATCTTGTTGTAGGGCTTAGGCATTTTAGATTGCTCAAAGTACAAATCTAAGGGCAACATTTCTAGCAAGCAAGAAGGTGTAACGAAGATTAATCATGGAAGATGGAAACTCTTGGTGATATATTTCCTTTTCGTTTTCATTTGATTTCCATTGTACTTTGTTATATCATTGGATTTTTATGTTATTTGATCTAACCATCTAACAATCTGATTTTCCCTTGATTACATTGGTGAACACGACATTTTGGATAGAAATTTGTGTGTGTTTTTGTCAGTTTTCACTGTTTTGCAGGTTACAGCCAAAACGTCATACGAAATCCCGTCACCTTCATTCGAGCACAGAAAAATGGGCGAATAAAATATTTTCAAATAGTTTCTGGGTTTTGTAGATCTCAGTCTTAGCTTTCTATAACATCAAACGGTTTTAAATTTTGTTAAGATTTGACAAAGTTATGGCTATTTTAGTGATCGCTGTTTTTTTTAATTTCATTTTTAAACCCGCGTTTTTCTTTTGTCTATAACTTTCCTTTTGTGCAGAATTGTAAAAAATATTTTCTGGGTTTTGAAGATTAAATTTTCAGCTTTCCATGGATATCTACCACTTGAAATTTTGTTAAGTTTGGAGGAAGTTATCACTATTTCAAGTCTGCTGTTTTTATTTAAGTTTTTTATTTTTTTAATTTTTGTTACTAATCTTTTCTGGTAGCGTGTGGCGATCCCTATTCATGTGTCGAAGACCATTGCATAAGAGACTACTAATATTCATTATTTGCAGATTCGCATGTCAAAGAAGGAAGAAACAAACATTGTGCTTGTTTATTTCTAGATTAGCAAACATTTGTTTTGGTGCTTATAAAACGAAATCATATCTTTTATGCTTGATTGTGATTGTGGAATGGTAGATGAGTATGCTCTCACTTGGTGAAAACCTTGTGATCAGAAAACCAGACCCATTCTTTTTCTGTTATTTACCCTGACTTGGTACATCGGAGTATCCTCTCCCCTCGCGTTTTCGGGCGATCTTGGGTGTAAGAGAAACGGTTACCAACTCTAGAAATTGGGCCTGCCTGAGGATTTCATCACCCCAACGTGACTCAAACCGGAAACGGAGCTAAAGCCAAGCTACCCCCAACCGGTATATAAATGTAAACCTTAAGGGAAAACCTAAGGTTGCTTGTGCAGATGTGTCATACGAACGGAGTTGTACTCCCTTAAACCCTGTTGAGCTTAACCTCTTCAGGCTGGAGTGCCACCTTAATGGTGATTAATCTCTTGCCCCATGTATGACCACTCGAACGGGGGTCCCGAACTAAAAAATCTTGTGTAGTAAGCCAAAATCCTTCTATTTGCTAGCGCAACACCGGTCGGTGTGAAGGCATCCACACTTTCGCAGTTTGTAGTAGATGTGATCAGCTTGCCATGGGAGTTTCATGGGGGTTGGAAGCTTGGTTGGCCTGAGAAGAGAGTGCACTGTAAGGGGGAGCCCGTGCAGCCAAGCTTCTGAATTCACACGCTACAGATATGCGGTTGGGGAAACCCGCGTGGAATCTAGCGAATATTGTCATGACCTAACCTAGGATCGTGCTTATCTGATGTGTGTTTGGTTACTTTATAAAACGTTGTGTTTGTCAAGTGTTTTCTGGTTTTTACCACAGTTCAAAACAAAACATTCATCAAACAAATCAAAACTTCCATCAAAGCAACACGAAAATCACTTCGAAATAAAACTGTCATATTTGTCGAACCGCAACTGATATTTTGCAACGCAACTGCTCTGTCGCACCGCATTTGAAACTCATAACGCCGCATCTGTAGGCATCGTGACACATCTGTAAATTTAAAAGCCGCAATTGCCAAATCGAACCGCACTTGCTAAACTGTGACACATTTGCAAAACTGTAACGCATTTGCCTGTCAAAATTTTAAGCTTCATAGTCGAAACCTGAGGTCTTCAAACTATCAACCATTTGTCAAACACTGTCATCAAGAAGACTCTGTCAGAAACCTAACTTGAAATTGCTCAAAGTCTTGTCTATTAGCTTGCATTAGTCACCATAGGTTTCATACCTCATTCCTTTTTAGTTTCATACATTCAGCATTACGTTGTCCTTAAGGTCCATACTTGCATACTTAGGATTAGGAAAATCTTAAGCACACCTTTGCAAAAACATTGTTTTCGACATTAGACCCTCTTGGACTAAGTTATCAAACCTCCTTTAGTCATTGTCATTTTTTGTGAGATTTCTTCCAACTCAAAAGCCTAGTTAGGAAGACTCACTAGTCATTTAGACCTTGTCAACTTGTCATTTCCAACGAAGTCCTTTAGCAGTCAAAATCGTAAACAAAGTTCGAGCTTAGAAGTGCTTAGATAACCTTGTCTTACATTGCATACAAATTGCATACCCTTTTCTCAAAAATCCAAAAACATTAGTCATTCTAGGCGTCATTTTGAACTTAGACTTCACATAGTGTCATACTTGCATTTAGTTGTCACTCCAATTTGAGCAAAATCAGTTCATGGTTGAAACCAGACTTCAAAAACAAAAGAGACAAATGGAAAACTTTAGGCAAGACCCCCCATTTAGTGTCAACAGTCCTCCACATGACCCGAATTGGACCTTTTATGATCCATTTACCAAACAAGACAATCAACTTCCAGCAAACAGTACATTCGAACTCTACTTGCAAAGAGACGAAAATGGCCAACTACTTCAGGAAAACATAGAGGCATTGACACAAGACCCGGAGGTCTATCAGCTTGCTGAAACAATAGCTCGTCAGGACAGAGACAGATTTGTAGCTATGCTCTTGAGTGAAGGAGCTAAGTTACCACCAGGATTTCATGCCAACACGCTAAATTCGACACTTCATGACCCTAATGCCAATAACGCACATAACATGTCACATAGTGGTCAACCTCTAAATACTACAAGCAATACTTCCTTTGGGACCACAACAAATACCATGACAGTCGATGCCACGACAGTAAATGCCACGGGGGCATCATCAAGTCAAAACAATCCCCCCTTGACAACTACATCTACTACCATGAACACAACTTCGACACATCCATCCAGTGGTATTTCACAAAATCCTTTGGGGGGACCCACAGGACGTATCTTTATTCAAGGACAACAACAAAATGCCAACACGACAACACAGTCAAACGTCATTTCCTCCCAAGGTATAAACACAAACGTTCCTCTTGTGCAAAATCACCAATTTACACAAGGTGGTCAAATAACACAACCCATGACTTCATTGACACATCATAACAGTCATGCTCACAACATCCCCCAAATAACGACACACATGGCTGGGGGACATATCCCAACATACTCATCCAACATTCATACTCATCAACAGACACCAAATCATAACTTCCAATACCAACAACACACGTCGTACATACCACAACAATCTGTACCACTGCAATATACCAACATTCACGCACACCAGACAGGAACACATGGTGTACCAGGTAACCCAACATACGGAAACGTAAACGACCCTACCATAGATGAACTCAAAGCAAGAATGAGAGATATGGAGAAAAATATGCAAAACATGTACATTTCAGGCAGGAAATCGGAAATATCATATGACCTGGATGTATACCCTTTCGACATGAACTTACGTATGCCTGCATTTCCACCAGGATACGTATCACCCAACTTCACAAAATATAGAGGCAAAACAAATCCCATTGAACATGTTCGCGAATTCGCAACCAACTGTATGGATATCGCCTACGAACCAACATACTTGATGAGACTTTTTTCCAAAAGTTTGGCAGGCCAAGCCCTTGAATGGTTCTCAACGCAAAAAGATATCCAAACATGGGATGAACTCAAACGAAAATTCATAAGAAATTACGCGTACAACATTGACATGGATACCTCTATCACTAGCTTGTGCAATCTCACGCAGGAAGACTCTGGTGAGACATTTATTCCATTCTTTCAAAAATGGAGAAGCCTTGCTAGTTGATGTCACATTGACATTCCTGAAAGGGAAAAAGTCGACATGTTCGTCCAAACACTTCTAGGACCCCTAAAATTCGCATTGCAAATACATTGTTGCACAAACTTCACAGAATTAGTGGAAAAGGGGGTCCAGATTGAGAAAGCCCTTATCGCAAAGGGAGAACTGAGATATGGTTCCAAAAACACGAACGTCAATCCACCAGCTGACAAAAACAAATATTGGGTTAAGAATAAGCATGTTACAAATGACGGTGTTGTTGATGCCAAGACTGCAAATACTGTAGGTCCCGTATTAGCCCTGAAAGGGGTTCAACAACAAAATAGACCAACAACAACATTGACACCTCCCCCCAATACTTTTTCAAACAACCAAAATGGTCAAAACAGTCAAGGGCAATATCGTCAAATGAGACAATTTCCCAAGGGTCGCACATACACCCATTTGGGTGAACCCATTGAAGAAGTCCTTAAGAAATGCATTCAGCATGGGGTCATCACACTTCCGGAAATAAAACCTTATGACCCAGGACAGTTCAAACCATCATGGTGGAATGACAATGCACTTTGCGAATACCATCGAGCCAAAGGACATACAACCGCTAACTGTCGACAACTGAAAAATGTAATTCAAGATCTTATTGAAAATCACACAATCGAAGTAGGGGGATCACAATTCACCTCCAACGCAGATCATACTATTCACAAGAATCCACTGCAGGATCATGGCTCTCATAATGCGTCCACGTCAGGTTCACAGAACCAAGCTAACTTTGCCCGAGTCAAGTACGATTATTCTAGTGGACCCATTATAAACAATATCCGCACTGAAGATGGGTACATCAATACCATTACGGTCAAGAGAGCACCCCAGTGTAATGCTACTACTCGCAGTGGCAAGGTCACTATAGCTGGTCTGCCTCCTCCTAGACAAGCCAAAATCACAATACCGGGCCCATCGGCTAAACAATCACAACCTGCTGCATCGACTAAACAGCCAAAACCTATCTCAACCCCACAACAGTGGAAACCCAAGAGTCAGTTCAACCTCATTGACCAACTAGGAAAGACTCCCGCGCAAATATCTATCCTTGAGCTACTTCGTATCTCTCCGGCACACAAAGAAATCCTAGACAAAACTCTCCTAGAGTCATCAGTCCCTAAGGACATCGATGTCAATCAGTTTGAAACTATGGTGGGATATCTCACCATGCCACACCATGTCACCTTCTCGGATCAGGACTACTCATCACATAAAACCAACCACAATGACGCATTACACATAGAAACTTTTGTCCACAAGCACAAAGTTAGACGGGTTTTAGTAGATGGTGGAGCAGGGTTGAATATATGCTCCCTCAAATTGGTTAAGGCTCTTGGATTCTCTGATGCGTGCGTAGACCCAACGAAAAGAATAGTGATCAAAGCATACGATGATGAGGAACGCTCTTCAAGGGGTGTTATCTCTCTCCCTATTAGAGTGGGACCGGTCATTGTGGACACAACCTGCCAGGTCCTGGATTTGGAACTACCATATAACATTTTACTTGGCCGACCATGGATCCACGCTTTAAAAGCCGTTCCATCAACATACCACCAATGCCTCAAGTTTCCTTTTGATGGTACAGAAGTAACCATATACGGAGACCCTGACCCTTTCCAATATTGTACCAATTTAAGGGGTATCTCTGAAAACCGAGTACCTATTAATCGAGAAGCACCTGGCTCCTCGTCATCCAAGTACATTGACCCTTCCACACTCACGTCATCTTACACATCCGCTCCATCCACGTCTTCCACCGTACCACCACCTTCCACCAACCCTAAGACTGAATCAACTGTCAAAATCTAGGACCTCGGCTGCGGAGAATTCAAACTGAACACAGCCTACAGCATAACAACAATGCCTAGATCTCCCAAGGACTATGGTCGGCCATGTTTCCGAATGGAACCTCAGGAAACCTTCATAGTCCCACCAAATACAGTTTTTATCAAGTGGGGAGACATGAGTGAGGAAGACCTTGCTGACATCACAGGATGGATCTATAAGGATACGGTCACATTATCCCCATTACCAGTTCAAATATATGGCAAAGGTTATGACTTCATGAAGGCTAAAGGCTACGATGGTACTAGTGGCCTTGGAAAAAATAAAACTGGCCGAAGGGAACCCATAGAAACTTTTCAAATTCTGAAGTATCTTGGATTAGGGTTGGGATCACTTGCCAATGGCGATCGACATACCTCTAGACTTTTAAATGAGCGAGTACAGGCTTCTAACAGTGTCGAGACTACTAGGGAACCCCTCACCGAAACTGACTCCCACGAATGGGAATTTGGCTCAGAACGATCCCTAAGTGACTGTTGTCTTGATGATTTGTTTGTCGAACCAGGGGAATTGACCTCTGAACAACGATTTTGGCAAACATTCAAAATTGAACAAGCACCAAATAGTCAAAGCCCTACTACCACTTCCCACAACACACAACAGCCATTATCTGATCCCCCTCAGTCCAATCTATCTAAAGTGTCAGACGATATTGATAACCAGGGCTCTAAAACCTTCACTCCTTATTACGATAATGAATATGACACTAGTGAAGGAGAATATTGGCTAGAGTCCGATGTGAAGTTGGATGATGATAACCTCATCTACAACATCAATGAATCCATCTGCATGTTGTCCGCATCCTCACCCCAATTCACTAGCCTTGACGATGGCATCTCTTTAGTTTACCTGAACTAGTCGATTGGGACCAACAAGGACCGCCAGTTCTGGACACATTCCAAAATGATGAAGCCATTGCCGAATTCATGGGATTATGAGAAGGCATACCTAGTGGGGACCACAAATCAGGATTTGCTATTGATTTAGACTGCACCGCATACTTCGGCGAGATGGTCCAGTCCTCTAGTCGCAAAAGTAAAAATAAAGTAAAAAATAAAATGTCTCTAGGTGAAAACCGAAAGGCACCTCTTGACGATAAAATAGTAAAAATAAAGGATGTATCTACAGGTGAAAACCTCTCTGAGGCGCCCAAAGATGGAGGACTGGACTTTCTCCCTGTGCAACAGGAGAAATCGGCCATGCTTATTGAGGACACAATAGAGGATAATATTTCAACTGCAGAAGACCCCAAGATGGTCCTATTTGCTGCATCATTGACTGATGAAGAGAAACCAGAATTCCATAAATTCTTTGCAGAGTGAAAAATCAACTTTGCATGGTCTTATGCTGACATGCCAGGATTGGACCCCAAACTGGTTCTGCATCATCTGCCACTATTACCCAATGCTAAACCAGTCAAGCAGAAGTTGCGCAAAATGCACCCCCAAGTGGCCCTATTGGTCAAGGCCAAGTTAAAGAAATTACTGGATGCCGGATTCATAAGGTCTATAGATTATGCTGAATGGATTTCCAATCTAGTGCCGGTGACAAAGCCAAATGGGCTGATTCGGGTATGTACATATTTCCGAGACCTAAATAAATCATGTCCAAAGGATGACTTTCCTTTGCCTAACATTGACATCATAGTCGACCTAACTGCAGGACATGAGATGCTATCCCTCATGGATGGTTTCTTTGGTTATAATCAAATCCGCATTGCTCTTGAGGATCAACACAAAATAGCATTTACTTGCCCATGGGGTACATACTGTTGGAATGTCATGCCCTTCGGTCTCAAAAACGTAGGTGCCACATATCAAAGGGCTATGACCACGATCTTCCATGACATGATGCACAATATAATGGAGGATTATGTAGACGACCTATTGGCCAAATTAGCAACTAGGAAAGATCATTTGAGGGTAATCGACATAATTTTCAAGTGACTTGAAGAGTACAAAGTTCGGCTAAACCCTAAGAAGTGTGTCTTTGGGGTCACGTCAGGTAAACTATTAGGGTACATAGTTTCCCGAAGAGGCATAGAGGTTGATCCGGCAAAGGTCAAAGAAATCATAGACATGCCTCCGCCCAGAGGGATCAGTGAACTTAGAACTCTGTAGGGCAGGGTACAATCTATTCACCGTTTCATAGCCCAATTGGCAGATAAGTGTCACCTGTTCCAGTACCTGTTGCGCAAAAGTGTCCCCTTTGTATGGACGGATAAATGTCAAGAGGCCTTCCAAAAAATAAAAGATTACCTACTTTCAACACCAGTACTCATGCTACCCATTCATGGAAAGTCGTTGATTCTATACATCTCAACTACTAGTTCAGCATTGGGGGCATTGCTGGCCCAAGATGATCATGAAGGAAAAGAAAGAGCAATCTATTACATCAGCCGCACATTGATAGGCTATGAGTTGAACTACACATACATTGAACGGGCATGCCTCGCTGTTGTTTTCGCATCCCAAAAGCTAAGACACTATATGCTCAGTCATCAGACACAACTGGTTGCCAAGATTGATCCATTGAAATATCTACTAAGTCGAGCAGCATTAACAGGCCGGTTGGCAAAATGGGTCATGATCCTAAGCGAGTATGACATACAGTATGTTGAGTGCAAGGCAATCAAAGGGAAAGTAATAGCAGATCAACTAGTGGATGCACCAATTCAAGCCACTCATCCATTAGTAACTGATTTTCCCGATGAGTCTATTTTTCATGCAGAACCAACATCACCATGGAAACTGTATTTTGATGGGTCTCATACTGGTCATGGCTCGGGCGCTGGAATCTTGTTTATCACACCACAGGGGGATTCAATTCCTAAGTCATTCAGGATTGCTTTCCCTTGTACAAATAACATTGTCGAATATGAAGCACTGGTCACAGGTCTCAAGTTGGTAATTAAGTGGAAGATTCAGACGTTGCTTGTATTCGGGGATTCCCAGCTAGTAATCAACCAAGTGAATAATGACTATGAAACAAAGGATGAGAAGTTGCTTCCCTACAAGAGGATGGTAGATAGTTTCTTGACATACTTTCAATCGATTTCTTTTGAACAAATCCATAGGGTACAGAATAAGGCAGCTGACGCAATGGCTACTATTAGTTCTCTCTTGGACATCCCTAAAAATGTGTCACAATTTGAGTTCTTAGTAGAGCAGCTTTTGATACCGGCATATGATATCCCAGAATCAGAAATGGTTTGTGAACTTGTTGGTCCCAACTCTCCTTGGTATCAAGACATTTACGATTACCTAAAGTCTCATACCCTTCCACCGAACCTGTCAAATAACCAAAGGAAGTCCTTCATTAGAAAATCCGCAAGGTATGCCATTGTCAGTGACACCCTCTACCGTCGTAGTTTCGACGATACCATCCTTAGATATCTTGACACCGATGAAGCATGTACGACCTTACGAGAAGTGCATGACGGTATATGCGGATCTCATTCGAGTGGTCCTACGCTAGCTAAGAAACTGACGAGACTTGGATATTATTGGCCGAAAATGGAAAAAGATGCAATTGAATATGTCAGGACTTGTCACAAATGTCAAATACACAGTGACTTGGTCCATGCTCCAGCACAAGAACTCTGGCCCATCACCTCTCCTTGGCCCTTCGCTCAATGGGGACTCGACCTCGTGGGTAAGATTCATCCAACCTCATCCAACGGCCATAAATTCATTATTACCGCCACTGAGTATTTCACAAAGTGGATCGAAGCCATTCCATTGACATATATTACCGGCAAACAAATATCAAAGTTTATCCTTAATTACATCATTTGTCGGTATGGCCTTCTGCAGTTCATCATCACTGACAACGAATGTCCGTTCAAAAACCAAGACGTACGTGAGTTATGTGAACGATTCCATATCTAACACCACTTTTCATCTCCATACTACCCACAAGGAAACGACCAAGCTGAGGCATCCAATAAAACCATTGTGAAGATCTTAAAAAAGATTGTCAATGACGCTGGCCGTGACTGGCACATACAACTTAACCCTGCTCTGTGGGCTTATCAAACTAGCATTCATACACCTACAGGGGCCACCCCGTTCGCCCTGGTCTTTGGCGCTGAAGCCATCTTACCCATTGAGATCGAAATTCCTTCGCTACGAGTTTCCTTGAAGGGTCTTACTAATGAAGAAGACTACCGACAATCACGCCTGCATGAGCTAGAAATGCTGGAAGAAAGACGGAAAACTCACTGAATCATCTCCAAGCATATCAGAACCGCCTTTGTCGCAGCTACAATAAAAAGGTTATGGTCAGAAAGTTTGACATCGGTGACCTAGTTCTAATGCAGAACCCCAAGAACCAAGTAGACAGAGAAAAGCCAGGAAAATTTGAACCAAACTGGCTAGGTCCCTATATTATCATATCTTTTTTTGGTTCTGGAGCTTATCAATTGGCAACTCCAAATGGGGAACAGTTGACAGAACCCATCAACAGTTTACATCTCCGAAAGTTCTACGCATAGCATTAGAGGATGGAGCTGAGAATCATAATATACAAAAAAATTGCAAAAAGATAAAAATCGTCACCTTGATGAAAACCTGGCAAACAGGCGTTTTGGTGACACCAAAAAAATCAAAAAGTCAAGAAAATAGTAAAGAGAAAAAATGATTCGTTCAATAGCGAAAACCTGGCAAACAGGCACTTTGGACAAGTACCATGGTGAAAACCTGGCAAACAGGCGCCATGCATAATCAATCATTGCTCTGCCATCTACTATCACTTGGTCTAACTTGGCCTAGGATGAAAGGTATTTCTGCCATTATTCTGCAAATCGCCATCACATCCTACCCTACCTGTCATAGTAGATAAGTGATTGACATCAGGTCCTGACGACTGTCTGTCTACCAAGTCAGCAGCATCCCGTCTATGTCCCTTGCAAATGGCTAAGTCTTAGACCTGACTGGGGGCAAAATGTTTATCATGCAACTGCAGTGGATGTCACAAATGATCTTGACAATTGGAAAAAAGTCCTGAAAAAAGACAAAAACATTGGCAAAAAGTCTTGAAAAAAGACAAAAACATCGGCAAATAGTCCTGAAAAAAGAGACAAAAACATCACAAAATGTCCTGAAAAAAGAGACAAAAACATCGCAAAATGTCCTGAAAAAAAGATACAAAAACATCATAAAAAGTCCTGAGGAAAGACCTAAAAATCGTAAAACGTCCTGAAGAAAACATTAAACAAAAATCAGTAGACCACTTGAAGAACATAAACATCTGGTCATTTCTGGTCAAAGTCAATCATGTCAAAACAGTCTTCATCATCTGTCCGAACTACGTTGTCTCTGCGCATTTGCTACGTAGGCAAGACTCATACTTGAGTCCCCGAGACATTAGGTCAGTCCTTTAGGTTTGTCAAAATAAAATCATGACGCAATCTTTGGTCATCAAGACAAAGTCATTGGTTGTGTCGAACTACGAGGTCTCTGAGTGTATGACGTAGGCAAGGCCATCTATCGATGAGCCCCCGAGGCCGCACTAGGTCAGTCCATTAGGGTTCATGGCACTACACTAGCACACACGTCAAAAGTTTTCAATCAATTTCCACATAGGGAAATCTCCTGAAACAAAGTAAAACAATCATTTATTCAGCATGGCAATCTCATCGGCATATAGTCAAACACAAGTCAAACTTAGTCAAAAACAAGTCAAATCATCATAAGTAGGTCAAACTGTCAAAATTCAGTTAGTCTTCAGATGAGTCCTTCTGAACGATAACCTCTGTCATTTACGCCTTAGGATGTGTCCTTCCTAGGCGTCGTCATCGTCATTCGACATTTTGAGTGATCCTCTTGACACCTAAAGATCACTCTTCGTGACATCAGTATTCTTTAGATGTGTCCTTCTGAAGAACCAACTCTGTCATTTATGCCTTAGGATGTGTCCTTCCTAGGCATCGTCATTATTCTGAGGGACCCCTAATGACCATTAGGGATCGAATCCTCTCGACATCGGCATTATTCAGGATGTGTCCTTCCTGAATTCACCAAGTCTCAGCATTTTCCAAGATCAATCAAAACTTTAAACATTTTTGACATCTTCACATCATCGAACATGGCATCTTGACATCAGAACAATGGATATCCAAATGCACTTGGCAAACACTTGGCAATTGTCTTTTGATCTTTTATCATGTTATTAGTTTTTCAGCGAGATCCCACTAAGCAGGATTTAGAGAAGCAGCGACGTAGCATGACAATTGACACGCATGACTACTAGCTTCTCAGCGAGGTCCTGATTATGGGATTTAGAAAAGCAATGACATATCATGATAGGGACTTTATTTTTGTATTTTGGCAATCATGTCACTAGTTTCTCAAGGATGTCCTGGAAACAAGATTTAGAGAAGCAGCGATGTTTCATGATCTGTCCTTGTCTTTTTCTGCTTGTGGTTGATTATGACAACAAGACTGGGGCAATCACGCTCATAGTATGAGTCATGATCATCCTTGTCTATGACTGTTTGTCTTACGTGATGGTACAACCTTGCACACCTTGATCTATGTCATATCATGGTGTTTCTTGGTCACACAATCTGCCCAATGACGATTAAGAGCAATAAATATTAAAGTCCTATGGCAATGTTTTGAAGGATTTGGTCTAGGAACTAACATGCATCTTCTTTAGTCTTTCCATCTTCTCTGTCTCATCTCATATAGGCATTGCATCCATATCATCATCCATATCTTTTGCACTAACATTTCTTTTGTCTCTTCATACTCTAGTCTTCTTCATTAATTCTCGGTGAGCACACCCATGTTCTTGAACCTGCTCTCGTCCTCTCGAGGGGCATACCGTAACCCTCCTCGTCATTCTTCCTTCTCTTATTTTGCACTGGGGCATTTTTTGACTTATTTTCTTTGTCACAATGCGACAAGCGACATTATGACAAAGAGGGGCAAAATGTAGACACCTAAAAATGACCTAGGCCTGCAAGCTTCATTTTTACCACTTTCATCCTAGCATAATTATGTCATTTAATTATGTCCTTGTTCCACATTCGACTACTGATTAAATAATTCATGTCCTTTCATTCTTTATGATTATTAAATAAATAAATTTTATTTATTTATTAAATACGTCACTAATTGTCTAAGCCTTTCTTTAATTAAATAAATTTCTTAATTTATTTAATTTCTCCTTCTGCGTTTAATTATCCTTGATTATTAAATAAATAAATTTTATTTATTTATTTATTTAATACGTCACTAACGGTCTTAATTAAATAAATTGATTAATTTATTTAATTAATTAATCTTATCTCTTAAATTAAATAATTAAATTTAATTATTTAATTGCTAATTTCATATTCTTCTCATTTTTAAATAAATTAAATTATTTAAAATGTCATGTCAATCCTAACTGTCAGTCCTTTTTGATAAATAATCTGAAAAATATTATTTATTATCTCTCGAAATCCATAATTTGAATTATTTTAATTCAAATTAGTAATTAATCTTCCAAAAATCAAGTAATCAGGTAGATTCTTGATTTTCCAAATCTGATCTTCAGTTCGAATCTTATCTCTTTGATTTTTCGAATCTTGCAAATCAAGTGATCTTATCTCTTTGATTTTTTGAATCTTGCAAATCAGGCAATCTTATCTTCTTGATTTTTCGAAAATCTTTATTTTCTAATTAATTTGTCTCATTTATTCTCCACCGTCGATCTATTTTTATTCCAACCGTTCGATTAAGGATTTTTCCTTAACCCTAATTAGGGATTCTTGGGTGTAATTTGGATCGTTCGTTTTAGGGTCTCATCACTAATTTATCTCGTCCGTCCGTTCGAAATGGCCTTTTCTATAAAATGCCCTTTCCTTCTCATTTTTCATATCTTGACATTTTACGTAATTACTATAGGCATTTATTTACTCTCACTTATTCATTGTCATAGGAATTTGATTAATATTGGCATTTATTCTAGGCATAGGCATTGACTTTTAGACATTGGCAATAGTCATAGGCATATCAAATCCTTCGAATCTTGTTGTAGGGCTTAGGCATTTTAGATTGCTCAAAGTACAAATCTGAGGGCAACATTTCCAGCAAGCAAGAAGGTGTAACGAAGATCAATCATGGAAGATGGAGACTCTTGGTGATATATTTCCTTTTTGTTTTCATTTGATTTCCATTGTACTTCGTTATATCATTGGATTTTTATGTTATTTGATCTAACCATCTAACAATCTGATTTTCCCTTGATTACAAAAATATGGAAAAATAATTTTGAGAGCTTAAGTGAAATTGGAAGGTGCTAATTGTTTGTTGAAATGATTAACAAATATTAATTTTAGAGAAACTATGAAGATCCTTGGCTTAAGATCATCGATACCAATGGTGAAAGAACTATTTTAAGAAATATAATTAGTGTGTATCAATCAATAGGTACAATGTCACACACTAAAGATAGCAACATTACCTGACATGTTCTTACATCAACTATAGTAAGCAATGAAACTCAAAATTTTTTATTGATTACCAAAACATGTAGGTCACTAAAAATAAGTAGAAGAACACTATTAAATGCCATTGGGAGACATGAAACAATTGAGGATCCTAATAGTAATTCTCTTCGGGCATTTTTGGGTAGACTTCCACCCAAAGGAAAGGTTTTTATTGATTCATTGAAAGCATTAATTAATTTTTTGGATGTGACTCAAGCTCAATTTTATGAAAAGTTTATTCAAAGTTATCCTCAAGTGAGAATTAGTTAAAGGTTTTTTGAAATGGTCAAAACTTTTTATGTTAAGATAAATCATGCATGCACTACATGCTATTGTAGGATGCATATTGAAATTTCCATGCATTATGATATTTATCATCATATATATGTTAATTTTCATACTAATGATGTTTTGTAGGAATGTGGTAGTTTTATTTCAAGTGAATTATGTAAAAGAGATAATGTCCATTTTTTTATTATAAGAAGTTATGTTTGAAAGGATCATGTATTATTTGTGGTGTTTTGCAACATTTTGAAAAAATTATACATTTAGAGAGCACACATAAAATTTGAAAAAGAAAACTAGTTACTTTTGGAAAATACAAGATAGTGACATATGGGGTTAAAGATGGAAAAGAGTTGAAGAGATGTGAGTTAGTGAATACATTTATTTTTGTAGTTGAATTTATGAGGATTTTTCAAGAGAAAATAGTTTATGAGTATGCAATGCATACACATAGAGCTCGATGGTTGTATGAGCAATGAAAATTATGTAAGGATACATTTCCTCTTGGTACCACTATTTCTATAGTAGATTTTTCTTAGAATTATACATTTCAACCACAAAATGAAGTGTAATCTTAGTATTACAACTCTATTCAGGCTACTATTTTTTTACACATAGCATTCATTCATGAACATGATAGCACAAAGAAAGACAAAAATATATTAAGAGAGTATCACTTCTACATCAATGATGATTGTAATCATTCTACAGAGTTTTTGCAAGGATTCTTTCAATTTTTCTATGATAATTTAAGGGAAATAAATATCAAATACAATCAACACATCATATGGATAGATAAATGTACGTCACAATTTAAGAATTCAAGGATGTTATATTGGTTGAATAGGATGCATATGACAAGTGATGTTCAACATTTTTTGAATTTCATTGAGGTTGTACATGGAAAGGGAGTGCATGATGGTGTTAGAGCATGTGTAAAAAGACCCCTAGATATAGAAGAGTTGAAGTACCAAGGTGGTGCTAAGTTGACCAATGCAACAACAATTATGCAATGGTGTAACTCGAAAATGGGACCAAGTAATCAAGGTAATTTTATGGTTTCTATATATTTTTGGTAGGTAAATGAATATAATATTACAAACTACCAAGGTTGTTGTACAGTCATAAGATCGAGTGAGTTACACTCATTTAGAAGTTCAAATGTAAGTGTGAGATAAGTGGGATTCACTACTCATGAGTCTCTTCATTCTCAAGAGAATCCTAGGGAGTGAACTACCTTTAATAACCTCAATAAAAGTTGAATGAAGAAATTGCAAAGAGAGTATATCCAAAAAAATTATCATAAAAGACTGTTTCAGAACTTGAGAGAGAAAAGATTCTAGATTCCCACCTCTAAAAGGAGAGATCTCCGCCAAAAGACTACAATGCGGAATTAGGATGCCAACATGACACACTGGAGTCCAAAAGATGTGCTAGTTTCCTAAGAAACAAAGAGCTCAAAAACTCAAATAGGTAGACCAGAGCTTCACTATCTAACACAAATCCAAGGTTTGTTGAAAACAATGACAAGATAAAGAATAAAAGCTAAAAGAAAGCACAAGGAGCCTAATTGGGATCTTATGAATATTTAATCATTCGAGCCATCCCTCTAAGCTCTCATTTAGCAACCTGGACACAATACAAATGAGGAAAAATGTTGGGGTTGTTTCAAGGCTTGTCACTATCAAACCCTCACTTTGGTGTTCCCACCTCCACAAAAAGAAAAATAGATAGAGAGAGTAACTGAAATGGACAAAAGGAAGTGGTGAAAGCAATCCTCACTTCAGGAGGAGAACCCATACCACCAAATAGTAAATGGACAAATATATCTAATCTATTCGCAAATAGAAAAGAGTGAGAGAGCATTACCAATAGGCCTCGGCCCCCTCTTGAACACACATACACATCATTGAATGCTTTCTAGAGAGCTTCAATTGTAGAAGTGTTTTTTCCAAGAGTAGAAGAAGGTAAGAAGTGAAGTGAAGTTGAGGAGAGAGCCTTGAGTGAATGAGAGAACCCCAAAAATGAGAGCAAAGGGGGGGTTTGTTGCATGCAAGGGAAAAAAGATCTATTACACCCAAGAGCTTAACTGCAAAGACACGTTTGGAGAGCCAAGATATGAGATTCCCCATTTCAAACTCAGAAAACCATCAAGATGCTAGCACACTATGTCAATGTTCACATGCCACATGGTTGTTTAGAACACTAGTTTTTGAGAAATAGGTTGACGGACTTTTGTTGCTTTGCCATTGGACCACATGGAGTTGGAATTGTGAAATTCCAACACATGGATCTTTTGTCATAAATGTGTTTAGGTGTCATAAATGCTAGGACAAGTGCTAAAATGTGAAATTTTCCCTAGGTGCAATTTTGCTACGTTACATTTTTTCCCCCACTTTAGTGGGATCGATTTTGGAAAAAATAGCCACTAAAGTAGAAAGGAAAAACTCCACCCAAAACTTGAATTTTTATTATTTTTGTGCCAGAAAAGGTATTGTAGAGGTCACAGAGATCGAGTTGGCTAGTATTGAAGATTCCCCCAATGATCGAACTCAATGAGAAGGACAATGCCTATTGTGAAAAACCACATAAAATTTTATTTTGCAAAACTCAATTTTAAGTTAGTCCCAAAAATCAGAAGAAGCTACAATGATGAGAAGAATGATCAAGAAAAAATTTGATGATTCAGAATAAAAATACATTAAAGAGGTGACTATATTCCCCCTCTTGAGTTTGGCCCCAACTAGCTGTGGTAAAATTAGGAGAAACCAAGGAGCCATAAACTCTAGGAAGAATGGGCCCTAGGGGGACTATATATACCTAGGTGGGCCCCTAGAAGGGTCATTTTCACTATTCATCATGAGGATTTTGTTGAATTTTGTGAGAGAAAAGTCAAAAAAATTCCAAGTAGACGAGAGTATGAGGCACCTAGGTTGGACCAGCTACATGCAGAAATAACCAAGGGAATCGAGGTGGATCAGGTAGGCCTCAAAACCTCTCAATTTCTATTTTTTGGTGATTTTTAGCATGTTTTTAGATTTTGAGCAATGCACATGTCCTCCACATGCACTAGATTCTAGGAAAATCATTTTCATCTTGAGGACATGTTGTTGTCTCTATGCCATTAGTGGTGGATTGGGACATTGGCACGACATATAAGTGTCTTTGTGACACACACATGTCCTTAGTATTTTCCTTTTTCGCAAGGCTACCCTGAGATTAGGGAGCATCCTGGTGGGTGAGTGATGGTCCTACTTAGAGATCAGAGGGACTATCTATTAGATGATGAAGTCACACACCTATAGTGCATTAGTCTCTGGCACATTTATACCATGCCAGAGATGTTGCATCATGACAATATGTTGATGGAGAGGTGGGACACCACCACATTGAACTTCTAGTTGCCCACTAGAGAGATGACCATTACATTGGAGGATTTCTATAACATCCTTGGTCTCCCCATCTATGGTCAATGGGTGGAGCTAGATGATGCGCACTCGATACAAGTGCGATCAAATGGTTTTGGATACTGCTCTGGCCAGAGAGACAATAGAGACGAGACTAGGAATATCTACACCCGATGGTTCAATTAGGCCTTGACCACCTCTCCCCTACTACGCCATGTCATGGTGGTCACTATGGCCACTCGGGTCACCATAGATGAGTGAGGCTGTCACCTATATAGGGGCCTCATCCATATTATTTGGGTGATTTTAAAGCACATGATAGTGTTTACATGGAGGCATAGTATGCTAGTGCATTTGTATCAGGAGCTCGGGTGGTATGTCCACTATGACTACCAAAGCCTAACTACTTGTACACTCCTATAGGTGTTAGAATTTGCACACATCACCTACACAATGCTAGAGGGCTATCCCTAGGTGTGGGATTATACTATACCCATGGCTCACTGGCATGAGCTTACATGGTAGTGGAGACATGGTGATTTGTTGTTCTAGCAGTTGCAGTATGAAGCACTAACACCAGATCATATTAGATGGAGATCCCACCAATTATTCTTATGGGTTGATGATGGAAGGTTCCTTCAAAACCTATAAAGAAAAATTTTCATCTTCGGTCATGAATAATTTGTTATCATTTCATACTACTAGAGCTAGGTCATGTGACAACATAGGTGGATTCAAACCATTCCCCATTGTCCCTACATACACCTGAGCTATTTGGAG
>VDFB02000007.1:119049035-119102051 GCA_007258455.2 Sequoia sempervirens | reverse complement strand
TACCTAATTGGATAATGATTGTGGAATCAACCAAATGTGGTCATTCACAAAATGTGCATTCCCAAAGTAGAGTTAGCAATTGTTCTTTTGAAAAGAATCAAAGGGAAGAGCAACATAATATTGAGGAAGAAAAGGATACATGGGATGATAATAAAGTAAACATGTGTGAATGCTTTTCTAATGATATCTCAGATGGAAGAGAAGTAGAGGAGATACAGGGTGTTGTTCCATGTCATGTAGTGATCAATGAAAATAGTACATGTGCTGCTGATATTTCATCACAAACTAGTGATCATGACCATGAAGGGTTACCCTTAAGTATCCACTGTGCAAATTTTGGATATGGTTTATGTAGTGATGAGTCTTCTTGTGATGAGGACTATAATGACAACACCTAATTACTTTTATGATGATTATGAATGCTCCTATAAGGATGATCTAGAGGTGTTTTCTTCACTTAAAGAATGCAATGATATGAATATTGATGAAGTCACTTGTCCCCAATTAGATGGTCAAATTGCACTTGATGCACATTTGGAATGTAAATTGGGTTTGTCATCAATGGAGCATGTCAGTTTTGTGAATGATGAATAATTCAAAGATAAAAATGTATGTGTTTAGTATGTTGGTACTGAGTGTGAAGCTAAAAATGATGAACATTCTTTTGGCCCTATTGTTCCTAATTGGTTATATGAAGCAGAGGCAGGGTCAACTACACGTGAAGAAGATAATAAGGTACTCATAGATGACATAAAGTTGTCATTATTAAATGAGAAAACTGCACATTATGACAAGAACTTGGATTTTGAATTAATATCATCACCCATTAATAATATTTAAAAGCTTGCCGATTTATCTGATAATGAATTTCTAGAATGCGAGTTGAGGTGTTTACCACTGATGATGTGAATGAAATTGAGAATTTATCTATATACTCTTCCAGTGATTATGATGATTTTGAATATAATGGTAATATGGAAGACTTGGACCTGCATGCTGAGAAGGTAGATATTATTTTGACAACAATGAAAGTATGGGAGAACCCTTTATATGATGAAACCCCATCAGTATGTGAAACTACAAATGATGATTACTACTGGTGTAGAAATAATTTGCTCTTTTTTGAAAACCTTGATGAGTGTTTGGAAAATATCATTTGTAAATGTGGAGGGAGTGGTGTAGATGGAACAAGGAATGGAGATCATCTTGAAATTAAGTGTTTTGACTTTGCTCTTGAGGAAGGAAAATTTGGTTCAAATGAAAGATATGATTGTACAATTATTGGAAGGCTGATTAGTTCATGGCTAGATGACCAGATGGTGTATGATGATAATCAAGAGTGTAGTTCAAATGTGTTAATAGTTGAACATGACAGTTGCTCGCATGATGAATAATTTGAAGATGGAGATGTTATCTCCCATGATGACAATACCAAGTATAATGGTGATGAGGAGAAACAATTTGATGAGTCTTCATATTATGTTGGTATAGCTGAATTATTTGACTTATATGGGGAATCTAGGGGTGAAAATGGCATCAAGCATGATGTCAATCAATACCAATGTGCACTTGAATTCTTTGCAGAAGTTCCACATCTTATGGACATTATCATAGAGTTGTTTCCATCTAATGAGGTTGACATTTATGCGAACTAGAATGAATACCCTCCTGAGTTTGTATCTTTTCTCTCTAATACTTTAGGAAACACTAAGCCAAGCATCCAACAAAGTTCTTATGAAGGATTATTTGAGGAGAAAAGTGAATGCGATGTCATAATCTATGATCAGGTGGAATATGAAAGTTTTATCTTTTTAACTCATCTGGATGAGCTTATGGTGCAGCAGGATGGTGAACTGGGCAATCTCACAACAAGAGGAATTGATGATGTCAATCATGGTGATACTAGTTTCTCATAAATGCATAATGCATATGTTGATCCTTTGATATCATAGTAGAATAAGGTATTTGATAGAGGAAAACACTATTTCTAAGATTTGGGGGGCCGTCGGGCCTCTAATGTGGAGAATGAAGTCAATGGAAGTGGGTGAGAAGATTTCTAGGATGGGAAAAGAGGGTTACATCATGTATCCTTGTAACCATGCTCATTTTTTATACTAGTCTGTTTAACCAAAGATTCTAGATTCTTGCTATGCTTGCAAGAGGCATACATCCCCAGTCGAAGCCACTAGTGGAGCCCTAAAATCTCATCACTCCATTGGTTCCATGGTCAAGCCTATGATCTTTTCTTCCCCATTATCATTAGGGTTAAGGGTTTTATCACTCCATTCATTTATACCCTCAATCCTTTTATTGGAATGTGTTCACTCATTAACCGGTTGCACCAGGTCACCATTTATTTAAGTGACATTTTATGGCCTTCACTATCATCATTTTAACCGGCCCCATCATTCAAGTCACTCGCTATGTCTAGAAGGGACCTCTTTTAAAAAAAACTTGCCCACATTCTTTTAAGCAACACTTAAGTTCATCACTAACAGTTCATCACCCATCATGCATTCTCTTTGAACCACCTATGGTTGTCCCACGATGAGTAATACATTGCTTTTCAAACTGCCCACATTCATCGCCCTTCATGCATTGTGTTTTCACCAATGGTAACAAGTGACCAACAATGTAGTTAAGCTTTTAACCCATCGCCGGTCCTAGTTCTATTGCCAGTTGTATGGTGTGGTCTAATGGTAAACCCACGACTGCTGATGGGTGTGTTTCTTCCCATTGCATGGGATCATGGCAACGCCAATTGGAGTCATGTAGATGAAACTCAATGAGCGATCAACGATGTGGGTATGGATCTATAGCTAGGATCTTTTTGTGATCCAAATTGATGGTTGATGTTTGACCACTGGTTTTAATTCCATCACTTGATGGAGTCCCTAGGTAGTTTTGGAAGGCATGATAGGTGATGCATTTCAAGTTGTGGCCAAGATTTTTCCATGATCATGAGGATTCTCAACAAGCGAGTTGAGGATGATAGAGTAAGGATGTGGATGGGTACATGGAAGCTTTAAAGCACCTCCTCACTATTTCTAAGTATAATCAATAAAGAAAGTGGCGATCCTTAATGAGCCTCATTGATCAAGTTTTAAATCTAGGGTAATCGACCTTTGAGATGCAACATGTAGTAATTGATCCTTTAGCTCATGTGAGCAAGCCAAGATGGCCATTAATTGTGACTAGCCTCAAATTCCTCTATTTAATGAGGATTCTTTGTAGCCTATTAGATCATTCTTAAATTATCATGGAACAGAGTGTTGGATGTTGTGGATATGGTTGTTGATATGTAGTTTTCATTGATCTCAAAACTATTAGCATTTGGTGTACTAGAGGCTATATATGTCGAGGATATTGAGAAAATTGTAAAAGGAAGTGTTCTAGGTTCCCTGTGGAACTGTGCAGGTCATGAAGGTGCTTTGTTATATACATTCAAGATTAGCTAATGTGGATTAAAGGGTTTATTGTTAAATGTTTCTAGATCATCTACTAGACGTTTGAGAGCTCCACGTGAAGTTTTGTGTATGTTGTGGTCTGACAGTGTTTCTGTGGTCTCTGTTAGTGTTCCTAAATGAAGATTATGTGATTCTGGTAATCTTTGGTGTTGTGGATTATTCTCTATTGATTCTTGGTACTCTAGGATGTCTCTAGATCATTCTCTATCTTGGTGGTATGTCCACATTACTCGAAGAGCTCGTGGTTGAAGATCTTTCTTGCGCATGTTCATTTTTCATGTTCTTGGCCGACATGTTGAAGGTAGCGTGTTGTGGATCTTTGTTGAAAATTTAATTAAAGTATTTCTTTGTTGGAGATATTAATTTTGGTCCCCACTATGTTGTGGCCGACCTTGGTGGATTTTCATTGGAAATTTATTTGTAAATTTGGGCCGACATTGAAAATATATTTTATTTTTCTGGCCGACTAAGTTGTGATGAAATCCCATGTAGAGGATATATAAGAGCTATTGGTTGAGTGAAGGTAGTGTGTGCATGTGTGTGAATGTATTCCAAAGAAAGTGTAAATAGTGTTTCTATCATTCGATTACTGAGCAAAGAGTGAAGAAGGTTGAGGAAAGTGTGAAGAAGGTTTTTTGAGCTTAATTGGAACTATAATCAGGCTTGTACATAAGCTATTTTCTTAGTTCATACTCTGTGAATCTAATCCATATTTCTATATTGTTGGATAGTGAGTCCTTTGTTGTATTTGAGCAGTGAGCTCTTGGCATTGTGCTTGAATGCATGTGCATTCCCCTTATTATTCCTCTTTATACTTTTAAAAAAGTATAATCTTGTGGACTAACATCCACTGTGGTTTTTCCCCTAACATGGTTTCAACATAAAAAATATTGGTGTTATTTGTCTCTCTGATGTGTTAATTTCTTATGGTTAATTGCTTATTCATCAGATCTAAGATTAAAGTTAAGATAAGCTAGAAAAATTGAGTTTCTATGACAACTGATTCACCCCCCTCTTAGTTGTCTATCCTCATTTTTCCAACATAGAGTTGGTTGTTGCGAGTATTAGAGGAGTAATTTCAGAGTTTGGAATGAGGTAGTGCAAAGGTGGTTGTATGGTGTCTTTTGGCATGTAAGTGTGTATGCTTATTGCATTATTACGGTTTGATTATTTTCTATGTCTGGTGTCTATGAGGGTTTTCATTGCTTATACATGGGAATTTTTTGGAAGTTGTGGTTAGTATTTTTCTACATAATTAGATCTGGTTGTTGTATCCTGAGAAAATGAGTGAGCTGAATACTCCCATTACACAAGTCCGAAGATCTAGAAGATTAAGTATGCAGGAGCCAGTTGCATACATACCTAAAGTCAAACCCCTCCCGGTAGAGGTGCCAGTTGTCCCAAAAGGAAAAAGAAGTGTACACAGGAGAAGTGAGAATGTTTCTATTAAGAGCACCTATACCCTAAGGAATAGGATTGTGTCACAGGAACTAGTCAGAGTGGAAGGGAATGGGCCTGTGTTTGTGAAATAATTAACGAGGTTTGGTATGGGTCTTAGGGTTTTTTTAAAGAAGCCCGATGCTCCTATTTTAATTTTTGATATTTCTTTAAGCGAAGAGGGAGGAGATGGTCCTGACCCTAGCCAATGCCCTGCTTCTCTTGTGCCTTATATCAACTTAGATGATGATATAATCATTGCAACTCCACTCTCCGTCAAGAAGCTCTGTGAGGGTGTTTACTCAATGGTTAACAAGGTTGGGTAACACTCGTGTCCTCTTCTAATGGTCTTTGGTTTTTGGGCGCTATGGTGATTTGACTTCCATGTGGCTGGTTTATGGTTTTGTGCTTTTGATAGCGATGGTGGTTACTCTGGTATTGGTGAACATGCCAATTTTGGCGATGCCTTTTGGAAGGCTTGTGTGGTGTCTTCTACCAGTGGCTTGGTGCTCTTTTTACCTCTTGCTTTCCCATGGTGGTGGAATGATTGAAGATATAATGGTCCAACAATCAACCCTAATAAAATGAAATGAAATTTGAAATTATCATGAAATGTAATTACATTTGAGTTGTATGCTTTTTGCTCCCTTGTAATATAAAAGTGATTTCATGGCTCAATGTAAAGGGTTTTGGTCAAAAATTTGAGTCCAATATGTTTTAGGTGAAGTGCAGAAAGTTAATGTAAATGCAGAATGCTTGATAAATCTGCTTGGAAATTGTCTTGGGTGTAGGTTATATATGTAATAGTCTTAAATGGTTTTACATAGATTATTGATATTGAAAAAAATATAAATTCCAAAACATATACTCTCATTTTGTATGCTTTTATAGATCATAAATGAAATTATTAAAGATCTTTTCATTTTTCATCAATGGCTCAATTGAATTTATTGTTTAATTTTTTGTTTTAACTAAAAGGGTTAATTAGAATGCTTGAAAAAAGTCATGGGTCTGTGAGAATTTGTGAGGATTTGATAAGTGATGTTTTGGATAGTGTGAGTTTTTTTTTATTGCAAGGAATTACAAAGATAGTCCATCTATGTCAGAATTAAACAATCTGTTTATTACTAGTTGTTTCATATTTGACTCCATTTACCTGATTGATGATGAACGAGCTTGTTTATCAAGAATTCTTGCAAGTAAATGAATAAGTAGTATGCCTAGCCATGGATTCAAAATAACAAAAATACTTATTAAAATATTGCCAATTCTAAAATGTAACTTTGAAATGCGACCATAATCTTAGCAAATAGACATTCATTTACTCAAAGACCTGCCAAATACTTAGTGAATTTTATGTATTTTCTTCGAATAGGAATGAATCTATGTTAAAGTGTTCTTGAGAAATTAAAATTTGTAGACATGGAAAATGTATCAATTGCACCTGATCCTGATTACTAACACCGCTTCATCCTGAATCATCTCCTTTTCTTGTCATTTAATTGAATAATCCTTATTTAATTAAATTCATCACATTTCATCTGTCAATTAAATAAATCAACTTTATCTAATTGAGTCATCATCTCCTGTTAACTAAATAAATCAATTTTATTTGATTAAATCTCTAAAGTCATTCTATTAAATTAAATAAATCAATATTTATTTGGTTAAATCTAACATCATCTCCTTCTAATTAAATAAATCAAAATCTTTATTTATTTAAGTATAAATCATATTCCTCTCATTTTGATTTAAATTAATCCAAAAATCTAAATCAAAATGGTCAAATCAACTAATCTCCTTTTAAATTAATCAAATCTTGATTAATTTAATCTTAATAACCTAAATCATCTATATTTTGCAAGTTTCTTATGAAAATCATGTCAATTGATTTATTAAAATCCTCAATTACTTTCAAAAAGACATCAATGTTGGAATATTCTCCAAATTTGAAAAATCCCTCCAAAAGGGTTTGTACATCCAACAAGGCATTTAAACCTCTTACATGTCCTTTTTCTTGAGCCAAGTGGCGTTAACTTCATTTTCTCCTCCCTCCAACATGTCATTTTATCCATTTTGAATTTCCACCTAATTGCATTTAATTGCACAATGACCAAAATGTGCTCCACCTTTGTCCACTCACATGTTGACAGGTGGCACTTGGTCATTGTTTGGTGTTTGATCCCACATTCATCCATTTTGCCTCATTCTCCATCACTCTTATCTATAAATAAGAGGCTCTCTTTTGGATTTTGGATCCACAACTTCATGCAAAGACATTATCTTTAGATTTTGAATTTTCTTATCCATTGTTCATCCATTTTCAAGTTTCATAGCTAGGTTATGTAGGAATTTCTCCAAGGAAGCGTCAAATCTTCATCAAGTCATCACAAAAATTACAAGGGATTGGGAAAGGAGCATTTCACACATCAAAATGGAACCAATTCCTCCATGGGATTGAGAGTTTGCTTGCATTAGATAGGATTTGATTGTTTTCATTTGTGTTCTTCATTTCCATTTGTTATTTTGTGCATTTCAAATGAATTCTATGGGGAATGTTGATTTAACTTGCATAATGATCTAATTGTGTGATTGTTTGTTGTGTTTGTGTAGGTCTAACATTGACATTCACATTTTGGTGCTAGGAGGGAAGACTTGAAGATTTTAACACATTTTTCTTCAAAATTTTGTGGTTTTTTTGAAATTTTTGTGTCTAAAGGAAAACAACATTGCTGACAGAGGAATTGCATTGCGAGCAGTCCAACAGTGCCATATAGCACTGCTATTAAACTCCAAACTGCTACATTGTACTCTTCCCACCCATAAATATGAATTTCAAACTGTGACACTAGGTCAATTCTCTATCACCAAATTTCCAAACTCCAAACAGTGCCGCTTGCTCAAAATAGCACCGTAATCGTGCTCACTAGTTTTGTTACAGAGCACCGCTATTAGTCCCAACAATGCCATATAGCACCACTGACCTCTTGAAATTGTGTCGCATTTGTAGATTGCACCACTTGAGTTGGGTAAAAGACACTTATCAATTTAATTTCAGCATGTGCTTTTTTATGTTGGTTTCTTATGACTACTAATTGGTTTTTGACCTTAGTTTTTGTAGGTTGGCTTGATCAAAGGTGAAGGAGGAAAACAAAAACAAAGGATTTTCTCTATGGCATTGTCATCTCATTGTAACAAGTGTTTTAAACACTTTGGGAAAATTATAATCTCTTCTAAGTTTTCTACCTTTCATTCTTTGAGATTTCAATACATTTCATTTGGGCTCCTAAAAGAACAACACAAAAGGATTAAAAAGAACCTTAGACAACTTACTAGATTTTGTTTAAGGTTTAACAATTGAACAAGCAACTTTCATATTTCCTTTTGGTGCTTAAAAAGAACCCAATTATTGCTTTGAAGGATTAAAATGAACATGTGATTTTATGTTTTGCAATCCCTTATCTAAAGTAATATCATCTAAAAGAATCCAACTATTGCTTTGAAGGATTAAAATGAACATGTGCATTTGTATTGCTTCTCTCATGCCTCCACCGATGATCTTGGAAATCAAAGGATTTTTGTGATATTAAGAAGTTGTATAAGTGATTTCCTCCACACTTCAATTTGGATTATTAAAATTGAACAACATCTTGCGAGTGTGAGTGAAGTATATCATGTGTGTTCTCTCTTTGTTTCTCAACAAAGATCGATCAAACTACAGATGTGCTTGCTCACTTTTTTTTTATCTTTAGAGGGGCCTAAATTTTTGGGAAAAATTAATAATCCCACTTAGGGAGCGACTCAGCCAGGAACACACTAAATCCAGAAGCAACTTCCAACTGGTATATAAGTGTGAATTTGCCCGAGGGAAAGTTCAAGTATCCGCGAGGATTGTTAAAGAAGGGAAGGAATGGTCTCTTGCTTGTGGATGAGTCCCCATGGATGAAATGCCCTACCTCTAGAACCCTTTTGTTTAAGAAACCAAATTCCTTAATCTATTTTGTTTGATTTTAAAGGAATGTGAATTAGTTCAAAAAGCGTACATTTTATGGATTTTAGTGAGATGATTATTTAAATTTTTCTCCAACAACTCTTTATGTGCCAATCTTATCTTCCCACCTCAAGTCTTTATCTATCCCATGTCTTTCTTTCTTGGCAAGCCTCCACCCTTGATTAAATTATTTTCTAAATTTAGTCTTGGCCCTTGATCGGGATCCTTATTCTATCCATTCACTTAACTCTCCTCTACAAAAGGAGACCTTCCATCCATCCATGATTGAAGTATCATCAAGCCTACATGTTTTCAAGTCAATTCATCACTTCTAAGGCATTTAAGAGAAATATTCTTCGTCAATTGTTGCAGCAATTCAAGATACATCATCATGGAAAGTTTATAATTGCAATTTTTTCATGTTTCATGCTTCATTATTTTATCATTTTGGTTTAATTACCTAAATAGGGTTTGACCAAGGCAATCCCCCAATCCCTAACAATCAACATTTTATCTCTCTTCCTTTGTGTGATTGTAGATTTAGGTGCTTGGATGGCTTGGACATGATTGAAGAATAGGTTTCAAACTTGTTGAAGTCATCTCCTTGTTGGTTAGGTCAAAATATACACAAAAAGTCACTTGCAGGCCTGAATTTGGCAGTTTCAGAACTAGACACCTGGGGGAACAGAAAGTGCAGACCGAGAGCTTTTGTTTCCACTTTCAGATTTTTGGAAAAGACAAAGTGGACTAAGTCACCTTTAATGGTGACTTAGTCCCATTGTACATGTTTTTCAGAAATTTTTGTAGATTTAAATACCCATTTGGCTAAACAAGGCTCCAATGTAGTTTTCTAGATCTGGGATTAAGTCACCGAGAATGGCGTAAGTGTCCCAGTAGGTGAAAATTTTAGAATCAGTAGCATTTTTAGTCTCCATTTCATCATCAAAAAATTTATATGTTCACACTTTCTATTTCATAGCTTTCTATTTAGTTTTGTTTGTGTTTCTACGTCATTTATCATATGTTTGCATACTACACTATGTCTTCAAACACTTTACATTTCTTTAGTTTTCATTTATTATTCAATATCCTTTATCAATTTTTAGCATTTAGGTCATTCTACTTTGATATATTTTAATCATATTTGCATTATTCTTGAGTGATCCATCACGGTTTTTGGGACACCTCTCTCCTTTTAGGTGCAAAACCCAAGAAGTATAAGAGAGTCCCTATCCCCAAAAATCTATGGTTCATTTTGGTGAATCTACATTTAGAACATCCTATTTCTGATCTAGAGTGCATTTAAACCCTAGGAATGGCTTACATTTCCTTTAGCATTATTTCATTTACATTTTAGGGTTTCATACTTTGCATTAGTGAAAATCCTATTTAAGCTTGCATTATTGCACTTCATTTCCTTAAACAATAGTGAAATTTTGCATCCACAATTTAGATTTGCATTGTACAGTATAGAACACATCGAAATCCATCATAAAATTTAGAAAAACTTAAAAAATACCCCTACTAGGACTAATTCGCCACCCTGGGTGACTTAGTCCTAGTACACATTTTGTATCACTATTTTCAGAATTTAGTTTCCAGTTTCTTAAGTTGTTTGTCTCAGTTACTTTTCTATTTTAGTTCAGTTATTTTTTGTTAGATTGAAATCATTAAAACTCACATCATTTACTTTCATGGAAATTATAGATAGCATTATAATTTTGCAATTTTCGTTTTCAACATTGGTTCCTAGTTCATTTAGATCAAATTCATTAGAAAACAAAACCCAAAAACAAAAAGCATCAAAATAAACAATTCAAAAACTGCTTAGCTTTAGAAAAACCATATCATCCAAGCCCTTTAGTAGTGATTACTTATACATGTTAGATGAATCCCTTAAGGACTTCCTCTCACTAAGGTCATCCACTAAATATTTGACACAAAAGGATGCAAGCATCAATAATCATGATAATCATAATTTTTCTTGTCTTGATATATCTCCCATTGGTGATGAAGGTATCTTGATGACAAAAGACACAATCATCTAAGATCATGAAATTATTTATTTTCTTCCTTCTCCCCCCCTTGCAAAGACATTATGACACATGAATGTGAAATCAAGGTCACTACCTTACCTGGTCTCAATTCATCTCCCAACACCTCCCCTACTTATGAAAATTCTTTAATAGTGAATAAGGATACAATCATGAATGATCATGACAAAAAAAGTTGTGTGGAGGATATATTAAGAAATCCTACCTCTCCTACTCAAGAATACATTATAGAAAATGTGATTGCAAATGTAGATAATCATGACAATCAAACCTTTCCTTCTCCTAATATCCTATCTAGACATGAGGAAGATAGTTTAGTGTTAGAAGATATCATTATTAAGACTCATGAGAATCTTATTCCTCCGTTTCCTAATGCCCCTCCCATTTGGGAAGACCTATTTGAAAAAAAAATTTCCAATCATCGGTAACCATGAAACTCCTAGTTATCCTTCTCTTGATGCCTCTTCTATGAGAAATGAAGCTACTTTATCAAATCCAACCATGAAATGTGATGAACCTATTGTTTGTCACTTCCTAAAATCTCTCCTAATAGGATAAATACTATGGAACAAGACAATGAGACCTTAGATAAAAAGGATAACATTATGGAAAACAATCAAAATTCCTCCTCTCCCAAAATCTCTCCTATTGCTGAAGAAGATCACGAGAACCTTCGAGAAAACATCATGCATTCAATTTTCTATGAGCTTATTAGCAAACATGATAGTCATCCTTCTAATCTATTTCCTATCTATGATAGTTTCTTAGTGCAAGATAATAACAATGTTGACACACTCCATAGTTCCACATCCTCTAATATCTCTTCTATTTGTGGGAATGAAGTGATAGAAGAATATGAAAGCATAGAAAATAATGATAATAATAGTTCCTCTTCTCCCAATATCTCTCCTACAGGTGATGAAGGTATTTTGGAGCTAGAAGTTGCACCCATTGAGAATCATGACAATGTTGAAAGCTCCTATTCTATAACCTCTCCTACTTTGGAACATATTATGGCACAAGAGAATGAGATCATAAACACATCTCTTAACATCCCTCTACCTAGTCTACATTCATCTTCTAACTCCTCCCCTATTTGTGAGAATGTTTTTGTGAGAAATCATGACAATCACATTATTTATGAGGAGGATATTTTGGCATCAGATGATCAACCATTTAAGACCTATGAAAATTCTCTTTATTTTCTTCCCCTATTTTGGAAGACGTTATTGGCCAAAGGGATGTAATCACAAATAATCATGATAATCATACTTGTTCTTCTCCTAATGTCTCTCCTACATGTGAAGAAGATATTTTAGGATTAGATAAACTATTCATTGAAAGTCATGAGAATCTTCTTGCTCCCTTTCCTAATTTTTCCTCCATCCAAGAACACATAATTTCACAAAAGTATCCAATCATTGGAAAAAATGAATGTGATGTTTTTTCTTCTCTTGATGCCTCCTCTCCTTATGATGAAGTTACTCTACAAAAACTATTAATGGAATGTGATCAACATATTTTTTTCTTATCTCCTATAAACTCTCTTGCTAGGTAGAATATCATGGTGCAAGCAAACTTCAACACTATCATATGCAAACCAAAAATCAACCTCACTCTAAAGCATCCTGACTTGCTTGATATAGAATTACTACCATCATGGGAATGTTTTGACAATCATGAAACCTTGAAGAAAATGTTAGGAGATTATGACAAGTCACCTTCTACTCCTAAAAAAAAAGGTTGCATGTGTTATGATCAATATCAAGTATAATGATATAGAAAAAAAAAAGAAAATCTAAGAAGCCACAAAGTTATTGGAAGATTCTTCATAAACCTTTGATTTCATACCTATATCCATGGGAGAATACAAGATCATAACAAAAGAGTCAAAAATGAGAAAAGAGAAATTGGTAATAGTAATACAACATTCAATAGCATCCACTTCACCCACCTTAAAAGAAAAACCAACATCCAAGACAAAATTTGAGGAAATTGAGCAACCATCCAATCCAAAACAAGTGACAAAAATTTTTGGATGCAAACTTGGGAAAGGATGTGATGCTATAGAAAAATGTATCCATGTCCCTATACACCCTAATGATCTTGGTTATTTTCCTTCAAAACAAAAACCTTCAATCAATGTCAACACCGTCACAAACAATAATTCCAAGAAAACTCTAACCTTGGTACATCCTAAACTGATAGACATCTCATTAAATATGTATCAAGTAGAAACTTTTTTTACTTATCATCATAAATAAGATTAGTCTTTGCTCCTTTCCATAATTGTGTGTTTTACATTCATCGCAAGGAGAAGCATATCATCATCCATTTCATACTCACCCTTGTCCTATACTAAGTGGGGGCAAGAGGTTAGGAAGCCTTATCACCATATGTCATTATCGTTGTCTCTTTTGGATAGTCATTAACCTTTCATGAACATATAAGAGTAAGCTTGGGATGTGGATGTCATGTCTTAAGTTGACTCACATGTGACATACTTATCATGTTGTAGCTCAATTCAGAAACATATGACTTGGCATAGGGCTTTCCAAGTTGTGTCTCATGTCTTCTTTTATGCTAGCATTTATCCTTGGCTACTTTAAAGCAATTTCTCATAGTGATGATGCAGCAACCACTTAACTGAGGGCATACATAGAAGATATCTTTTGGAAAAATTTCATGGTGTGATTTATCTTTTCTCTTGTGATGTGTCCTCTTCTTGGTGGTGTCATTGGGTTTGATGTCTTCTAAGAGTGTATGATCTTTGGACATGGCATGATGTGAATGAGGCATCCCATGGGTAATGATCTAACACCTTGACTTTTCCTCTCTTGGAGACATTAGGCACAATGCTCCCTAAGAAGAAGACCTTGCACGAACAAAGAAAAATCCCCTTTAACAAATTTTTTTTACATGACATTCAAAAGAATTTACAACAGAATTTCCATTGTGGTGCCTTATTAAAGTTATCTGGAGGTATAAATTTGGTATGGTTGACCAGGAATCCCATTCCAAGGCATAAATTTCCCCATAGCCACTTGCATGTGTGTGAGAGGATACCAGCCATGAGTGTATGTTTCTTACCTCTTAGTACTTCTCATGTAGTGGACAACCAAAAGTTTCGTCGCCTCAGAGTAAGTATGCATTTTTGGACAAACAACCTAGATCTAATCCACATCGTGTTGGACAAATGGTTGAAGCTTGATCCAACTCATTCTTATTTCTATTTCTTCTCATTTTTATTTCTTTTAGTTCTTGCCATTGCATGTTCGTGTATCTTGTTCTGTTGCATGTTATACACCTTATGCGTGCCCTTTTGTTCTTATGTCCGCTTGAATTAGGATCTTGGATCCAGGGGGCTTGTGCAACCTCCTTTGATATTTGTCATCCTTTGTCATCCACATTGGTATGATTGGACCCCTCTTGAATTTCTACTTTAGTGTGAGTTTGAAGCAAGTTCATCCTCTCGCTAAAGTGGGGGCTAAATGTAGCATAGAAAAATGTATCTCTTTACATTTTCACACTTGTTTGGGCTCGCATTATTCAAACTTATGCTTCTTTATGTCTTAAATGGTCCTTTTTCCCCACTTTTTGAATTAAATATAATTTTAATTCAAAAGTTAGTTTTTCCTTATTTTTCTATAATTAAATAATTATTTCAATTATTTAATTATTCATTAGTCTTTTCTATCTATAATTAAATAAATATATTTATTTATTATTTATCCTTTCTTTATTTACCCAATTAAATAATTATTTTAATTATTTAATTATCCCTTCCCTCTCCATTAAATAATTGTTTTTAATTATTTAATGTTTAACACTCCACCTTTCCTCTATAATTAAATAATTATTTTTAATTATTTAATTATCTAATTATTTGTTCTCACCTTTATTTTTAAATAAATAAAATAAATATTTTATTTATTTCTCCTATTTTGGCCACCTAAATTAAATAATTTTATTATTTAAATTTTCTTCAAAAATCTCTTTTTCTATGCCAATCTTATCTTCCACCTCAAGTCTTTATCTATCCATGTCTTTCTTCTCTCAATTAACCTCCACCCTTGATTAAATTATTTTCTAATTTAATATTGGCCCTTGATCATGATCCTTATTCTATCCATTCACTTAACTCTCTATAAAAGGAGACCATCCATCCCTCCATGATCAAAGTATCATCAAGCCTACATGTTGTCAAGTCAATTCATCACTTCTAAGGCATTCAAGAGCAATATTCTTCATCAATTTTTGCAGCAATTCAAGGTCCATCATCATGGAAAGTTTCTAATTCCAATTTTTTCACGTTCCATGCTTCATTATTTTATCATTTTGGTTTAATTACCTAAATGGGGTTTGACCAAGGCAAACCCCTAATCCCTAACAATCAACATTTTCTCTCTCTTCCTTTGTGTGATTGCAAATTTAGGTGCTTGGATGGCTTGGACATGATTGAAGAATAGTTTTCAAAAAAATTCAATTCATCTCCTTATTATCTAGGTCAAAATCTACACAAAAATTCACTTACAGTCTTGAATTTGGAAGTTTCAGAACTAGACACTTGGGGGAACAGAAAGTGCAAACCGAGAGCTTTCTTTTCCACTTTCAGATTTTTAGAAAATCCAAAGTGGACTAAGTTTCCATCAATGGTGACTTAATCCCACTATACAGTTTTTTCAATTTTTTTGTAGATTCAGATACCCATTTGGCTGAAACGGGCTCCAGTACAATTTTCTAGATCTAGGACTAAGTCGCCCAAAATGGCGTAAGTGTCCTAGTAGGTCAAAATTTTAGAATCAATAGCATTTTCAATCTCCATTTCATCCTCAACAAGTTTAAAATTGCACATTTTCTTTTTCATAGCTTTCTATTTAGTTTTGTTTGCATTTCTAGGTCATTTAGTATATGTTCACATATCACATTGTGTTTTCAAACATTTTACATTTCCTTATTTTTTGCATTAATAGTCAATCTGTTTTATTAGTTCTTTAAATCTAGGACATTTCCCTTAGATATATTTCAATCATCTTTGCATTGGAATCTCAAGGGAATATTCTTGAGTGAGCCATCAAGGTTTTTGTGATTCCTCTCTCCTTTTAGGTGCAAAACCCTAGAAGTGTAAGAAAGTCCCCTATCCCCAAAAATCTATGGTTCACCTTTCTTCTTCATCTGAGCCCTCTATTTATATAGTCTTTCCTCTTTCTATCTTTATGGAAGTTATATTGTCCTCAGTGATGTCTTCTTTCTAGGGTGCCTTTTCTTCTTCACACTTAATCTCATCATGGTGCTCAAGATCAGAGCTCTTTCCTAGCACATCTTCTTCTTCCTTATCTTTCTCTATCTCTTCCCCCTTTTCAAGAGCTGCTTCTTCTTCCTAGACTGAGCCCTTGTCTTGGCCACCTAGTGGAGGCTCTTCGATTATCTCCACATTTACATCTGTGTCATATTTTTCCTTAAAGAGGTGTTCTTCAAGAGTGACCTTTTCACCCACATCCTTGGGCTACTGGGAAAACTCTTCATCTAATTCTTGGTCTGATGTTTCCATTATATACCACTCATTTAGAGCTTCAGTGTCCTCTTCTAAAGAATGTGATCTCTCCTCATTGGACACCAATTTCTCTTAATCAAATTCCTTGAGCTCTTCAACTACATCCTTTGTAGCCTCTCTTTATTTCTCTATGTGACGTTTTTCCATCTCTTCTGAGATTTTCATTGTATATTCTATCTTTAGGGTTCTTTAGGTGGTGGGGGAAGAGGTAGGGAAATAGTGAGTTGAGCCATTAGGTCCTGAACCTTTGGGTCAAGGATTACCCTAGAGAGTTCATCAGGAATGTTTTGCATATAGGTCATAGAGAAATGCAACATGGTAATAGTGGTCATTGCAAGAAGTGGAGTGGAGAAAGTGGGAAATGGAGGAGGGAGCAAAGAGGATGATAGTGAGGACGTAGTGGAAGAGGAGGAGTTGAGTATCATTATTGGAATAGTCGGTGAGGTGGAGGCAAGGTGGACTAAGATGTCCATGATAAGTGGAGATGAAATGGGAAAAACCTAAGAGGCGGAAGGTGGAGGAGTGGCAACAGTAGCAGTGGAAGTGAGTGGAAGTGGCAGGTGGTGAATGCGGCTGCTCAACTTCTCCTTCTTCAAGCTGGGGATCCCCCTCCTAGATGGTGGGCATATCAAGTATGAATTTTCTTTCTTTCCTCGCCCTTTTAGACAATTCTACCTCTGTGGCCTTTCTAGAATACACCTTGTGTTTTGGTTTTCATTCAGGTGCATCCTTCCTTTTCTTTGACCTCGTAGTTGGTGAGGATTTAGGAGCTTCTTCTGATGTGGCAGGGGCTGCTCCACTATTAATTTCACTTTCAAGCTCATCCTTAAGTTCACCATATTTCAACTCAGTGCCCTATATTTTGAGTTGGGAAACTTGGGAATCTATCCACTATCTTGTTCTATTCTTAATGGGTTGTGTCAATATATCAAGGTCAGTGACATCTTCTTCACTCCAATCTATCATAGGTAGGGGCAAGTTGGCCACAACATTGTATCTATCATTAATACTATTGTTGTCTTCCTCCACTATCTAGTCAGACATATGGAATAGATTCACCAACTTCACAAACTGGGTCATTATTCTCATATAGTACCTCATTCACACTACTTTGTCATCTGCATAGTTGGCCCAGAAGTCCTCGACCTGAGATTGATGGGTATATTGTCTTCTAACCCATTTATTCAACTTTCCATAATCATCCATCCTCCCTCGGTCAGTGTGGAGATCTAAGTTGTATTCCACCAATTCTTTCTCTAAATACTCCACGTATTGGGCAGCAGGACAAGAATACATTCCTTACCTAAAGGTCAGGGGATATGGAATCCTAGCTCTATCCTTGTTGCTTAATAGTGTGTGGGAATTTTCCAATTTCTGAGAATCCTCCAACAAGATCATATGGTTGTTGGGGTAGAGTGGTAATTAGTATGGATTCCCTAAGAATATTTCTATTATGATATATGTAGACTTTGGGAACTATATGAACAGGTACCCAAACCGTTAGATGAAGGCTCTGGCACTATGTGATACCCTTCTCTCAAAGTCTCTTCCTAGTAGTCTGATTATGTGTGTAATGAAGGCAACATTCACCCTACAATATTCTCTTTTGAAATTCCTATACTACAACTAAGGATAGCAATCATAGACCTTAAGTTATCCTTTCTTTCTTCCCAAGGTTCCTTCACTAAAGATTCCTTTGCATGGGAACTTCTCCACTAGGAGATACACCAAATATGAGGTCATATAAAACTTGGAACTCTTCTTATAAGCCATGAGCTAGCTATGTAAGTTTTCATCAATCAACAAATGGAACTTGGCCTTTCCCCGGATGATCTCCTCAATAAAGTAAAACATCCAATCTTCAAAGAATGTAGTAGTCGATAGGACCATCACCCTACTCAATAGGGTAACCAAATCATGGTATTCTTAAAAGAAGTCACTCCTTAATAACTCCTAATGTACTTTGGTGGTACTACCCCTCTTTTGTTTCAACTAGTGTTGATTAATTATTCTTTTACATGAATCGGGGTCCTACTTCCAGATATTTTTAGCATATCCTTTCTCTGTTTCTTGCATCCCATCTAATATGGGAATGTGGAACATTCAACCGATCGCTTTAGTAGATAGGTCTTCCATCACCCTTTCATCATGATCGATAATATTTTTGTTGTTGTGGTAGCACTTCCTATAGAACATGACCAACTCCAAGGCAATTAGCGCAAGAGGAAAACTAACTGCCTTGGCGAGGCCACTTGCTCTAATATTTCATGCATTGTCTATTGTGGGGTTGATCATTACCCTTTTCTGGAACTCATCTATGTCTACGTGCCCCAAATTTGTGTCTGAAATTGAGTCCTAGGTAGATGAGAGCTTGGAGGTGCTCTCCACTCCGTGAAACTGATATTTCATCTAATCTTTTTCCTCTTTTCCTCTTGTTACGCGTGCAAGCTTCTTTCCTTTTTCATCTTTCTCAATAGACCTCCCCAATGGACCCACAATAGGTTCCATAAATCTTGCATGCAAAGATGCAGTAAGTGCATTCATATATAAATCAGGGTAAGTGTTAGTCAAATCCTACAAAATGAGGGTTAGATCCAACAATACATCATTGGAAGATCATGAAATTCATCAATATCAATCATTTAAGGCTCATTTAGATTATATACACAAATGTGGGCCTAGGGATGTGGGTTTCCCTGGGCTAGAAGGAGTTAGGAGGGATTAGGAACAGGATGGTGCTAAGGCCACAGAGACTCATAGGTGGCCACTCGCAACATGAATTTTGCATTATGAATTTGGTGGTCAAAGTTGTGAGGCAGTTTGGCATGTGTGGAAATTGGTTGTAAGGAACTTGAAGTTGCTTGATCGAGTGTTAATGCATTTTTCGGGTCTATGGCATGTGGGCACAAAAAGGTTAAAGGACATTTGGAGCCTCTATCGTTAAGTACTAGAATTCAGAGGATGGTAAACCGTAGGAGGAAGTCTGCATTGTGGGACCCACGAGCACCTCAGAGGTTAAACATCATGCATTGAAGTTCAACCACTTAGGGATGCGAAAAGAAGCTACTGGGTTGCTGTCATATGTTCTCCATTAAGAATGACATTGGAGGGACGGATGTTCATAGGCGGAAATCTGTATAAGTGGACTCGTAGCAAGCTTACTAACTTGGCTTAGGTTTTAGCACTTTTAAGATTAGGAAAGGGAAAAGTCTTTTGTAGAACCTGACATAGGGGAAGCCATGGGTGCATGGACATTAGGGGACAACAACTGGGCTATGGTCACCTGCATGTGGCCACCCACACAAGCTGGTCTGCATGCCACTTTGACTTAGTCATTTTTGGTGTTAGAAAAATTTGGAACTATGATGGAGTCAGGTTCCACATGGTAGGCAAACTAGAGATATTTTCCGCTAAGCAATGATACTCGAGCGATGGCGGGCCCCACACAACAACCCACAAGAAGTGGCCTGTAAGTCTTCCTGAACTTAGAACATTTGATCAATTGATGACAATGACATCGACATGACCTACAATGTGGACAGTGGCTAGGGTTAGGGGGTTAATTAACAAAAAAGGGAAGGCAACCATCCACGAAGGTAAGTTAGCATGATAGCTCCCGCATGGGGTTTATGACTTAGTTCTTTTCATTCTGGGTATTTAGTGTTGACTAGGACATTGGTGGAAATGGTAAGAGCCACAAATATTTTTATGCCATGCAAAGAATGATGAAGAAATTATTTGGTTCTGCATGAATGTGGAGGTGTGATTTCGACCCACTTTAGTGATTTTTGAATGAAAGATAAAGTATTTCATGTGGGGACGGGGGTTGGGAAGGCCACCGGGTGATCTAAGGTTTCATCTCCAATATTTAACATTAATTTACAAACCCTAGCTATGGAAAAAACATGCCCTCAAAGTTTCAAGTGCGTGTATACTTGAGAACAAAAAAAAGATCTAATGGTAACCTTGATTTTGATCCATCAACTACCAATGCGGGCATGAGCTCAATGTTCTCCATTTTCTTCTCTCCAAAATTCAAATTAAAATGATGAAAATGATAGGTGGGGGTGCATATTTATAGACCAAAATGAATTAATGGTGTTCATTAATTTCCCAGTACGACGGTAGGTGAGGTAGTTGGAGCTGTGGGGACCCAACCTACTGTGGACACTAGACGATGAAGGATGGTGTGGGGCCCACAATGTAGGTGGATGTCCAAGGCTGGATGTGGATTTAGTGGTAAAGGGATAGCGGTGACCCACCAAGGGAGACTTGCAAATGCAGATCTGCAGGGCCTGGAGGACGTCGGGACAAAAGGCCAAGGGAAACTCGTAAGGGCATTTCTGTAAAAGCCAAAGTCTTAGGAAATTTTGAGGTGGTGAATTTTGGTCAATGAGAGTTTGGTGGTTTTATTACATGTGACCAATTTTGAGCTCAGAATTAGGGGCATGCAAAATGAGGGAAAGGAAAAAGTGACCCAATGAAAGCAGAAAGGAAAGAGGAGGTCCCCGGTCCAAACGTGGCATGTGTGTGATGGGCACAACAAATGGAGACTCCACTGGGAGAACGCTCCTGAGTTTTCCGAGCATAAGGATTCATTAGGAACCTTGAATCCCTAGTTTCGCAAACCAAAAACCAATTTCCGCAAGTAAACTAGAAACTTAAAGGAGGGTAAGATCCTCAGTTGAATCAAGTCATAGAGTACCTCAAAAGTGTGTGCAGTGAGTTCATCTCCCTCCCTCAGAGACCACACAAAACAACGATCAATCAACCAAAGAAAGCTACATAAGTTGTCTAACCCCAAAAGTAACTTGGGCATTGCTCCACTGCTAGTCAGGCATCCATAGCCCTAACGAAGTTATCATTGTGACCCCATGAATATTGCTCTACTACCAATTGGGCATCCATAGCCCTGATAGAGTTGTCTACACACCCACACAGTTGTCCGTTCAAAATTTCTTTTCTTTTTTTCTTTCTAGTATTTTCTTTTGATACTCTTTTTCTTTTACTCAACTACATAAGCATCGAAGCTTATAGTGGGTTTGGAATCAAAGTGGTCGCTGGAGTAGACTTAGGATTTTTCGCCTACCAAAGCCTCATACTAACTATCATGCAACTCATCAGGAGTACTTAATGGTGTATTTTCATGTATAATCTGAGGTAAGCATGAGAAGATTCAAATAAAGTTTCTATCCTAGATCAAGTTAGAGTACAAACAAGGAAACTATTTTCATAGAAGCGGTTAGAAATTCATAGTAATTGATGAAGACTTATCCAGAGAATGAATGAGAGCAAGCAATAGAGTAGGCCCTCTGATGAACTGAGCACTGCCATCGCATCAGGATAGGAAGACACCCTCATCAAAAAAAAAAATCAGGAAAGAGAACAAAAGTAAGGCAGTAAAGAAAAAGAACCTACCCTATCTATATACAATTATGTACAAAGGGGTGAGCTTGAACAACTCAAGCAAGGAAATAATGCTTGAGGTACTACCCGTTAATAGGAAATGGGATATCCTCTCCAGTTAGCATTCTAATATGAAAGGCATTATCTCCTAGAATCTAAAAAATCTAAAAGGAGCCAAGCCAGAGCTTGTTGAATTTTTCATGTCCCCCTTTCTTTTCATGGGCCTTGTCCCAAAAAAGGACTAAATCTGCAATCTTAAAGGCCTTTACTTTGGCTTAGCAATCAAATCATCTTTTTACTACGCCCTGGTGTTTGGTGAAATTCTCTATTGCTTGGTCACAAACTTCTTCTAAATGCAACAATTCAACAAGGTGGGCCTCTTGACATTCTCCTTCCTCGTAGTATATATTAACAAATTGGAGCATGGGAATCTTGAGGTGAGTTGATAAAATAGGTTCTAAGCCATAAACAAGGTGGAATGGGGAATTTCCCAAGGTAGCCTTGTGACGAGTGTGATCTGCCCATAAGGAAAAATGTAACTAGGTGTGCCAATATTTTGGATTCTTGTCAAGCAATTTTTGGATCACAGTCAACAAATTTTTATTTGTGGATTCAACTAGACCATTTCCCTGAGGGTAGTAGTTGGAGGAAAATTTAAGTTTGATTCTGTAATCAAAGGTCTAATTAGAAAACTTAAGGGATGAAAAGGTGGGACCATTTTCACACACAAGGGAAAACAAGCAACCAAAGTGATTAAAAATAAAACTTTCTAAGAAATTAGTAACTACTTTAGTTGTGCATTGCCTACATGATATTGCCTCAGTCCATCTAGTGTAGTAATTAGAAGCAGTTAGAATGTACCTATGTCCTGCAAAAGATGGTGGGATTATCAGATCGATGAATTCAAGTCCCCATTGAGAAAAAGGCCTTACCTCTACAACTGGTTGCAATGGGACAACAACATTCCTTTCTAAGGTAGAAGCAGTCTAACAAACATGAAAGGATCTGACGTAGTTGTGTGCATCTTTAAACAACATAGTCCAGTAGTATCCAACTCGCAAGATTTGACAGGTTGTAGAAGGGTCGGATCTATGACTAGTGCCAAACTTGTCATGGAATTGTTTCAGCACTTTAGTCGCTTATTTTCCCAAGCATCTAAGATATATTCCCTTATGATTTATTTTGTACAATATGGATCCCTGCAACATGTAACTACTGCTCTTCAATATCAAAGCACACTTTTGTACACCTTGTAGCCATGATAGGTACTTGTTTAGTAAATAGTAGATGATGTCATCATGCCACTCGCCTAGAGAGACATCCTTCAGCTAGTACTACTACACTACAAGCTTAGGCCCTATTTCTACTATTGTATGTGTGAGGGCCTATCCTCAGAATAACTTCATGGGTTGAATCTAAATGTTATATTCCTATAATAATGTGACCCATTTTTCTCTTCTTTTTCCTAACTCATGCATTAATAGGGTCTTGACAGCTAGATCTAGTACAATTGTGAATACCTTGTTCCTCAAGATGTAGTGTCAAAACTTTCTAATTCCTCTGACTAATGCATAAGCCTATTTTTCAACATTGTGATATCATAATTCAACATCCTTCAGTGGAGCACTCATAAATGCAATGGGGTGATCATTCCCTTCATCATCTTTTTGGGTTAACATGTTGGCACACAAGTGATCTAAAGAAAATGAATAGATGTAGAATGGCTTCAAGTAATTTGGACTGACCACCACTGGTGCATCAATAATGGCTCTCTTGATTTCTTCAAAAGCTTGCTTGGCTTTTGATGTCCACTCCACTTTAGCATCCTGCTTGAGCATGGTGTTCAAGGGCTTGATGAATTCAACAAAGCCCATGATGAACTTCTTAACGAAGTTGATTTTTCCAAAGAAAGACTTCATTTCTTTCTTGTTTCCTAGCATTTGAATCTTTAATATGGCCTAGATGTGTTCTAGACCGATTGAGATTCCCTTTTCTGAGATGACGTGTCCCAGAAGCTTCCCCTCAGTCACTCCGAAGATACATTTCTTTGGGTTCAGTGAGCGGTTGAACTCTCTACATTTTTGAAAGACCTTGCATAGATCAGAGATGTGGTCTCCACTTTTCTTTAAGAACATAGTGAGGTCATCCATATATATAATGATGCACTTGTCGATGAGATCCTTAAAGGAAATTTCCATGACATTTTGAAATGTGGCACCAACGTTGATTAATCTGAATGACATTCTTCTATATGCAAACATTCCCCATTTTGTGGTAAATGTTGTATAATTCCTATCTTCATACTACACCATAACCTGATTATATCCCCAGTAGCCATCCAGAAGAAACATCATCTGGGATCCATTGACTATTTGCAATACTTCATCCAGTGAGGGCACCAGATAATTGTCTTTCTTAGAAGCTCTATTTAAATTCTAGAAATCCACACATAATCTGATTTCACTATTCTTTTTCCTAACCGGAACTATATTTTCCACCCATGTGGAATGCCTAACAGGGAAGATGATTCAAGTGGAAAACAACTTTTGAACTTCTTTGTAGATGATTGGATCCAACAGTGCATTGATCAAGCGCTGACGTTACTGGAAAGGTCTCACATTTGGCTTGAGGGAAATGGTGTGAGTAATAACTAAGGTATCATAAATTTTAAATTCATCATATCCCCAAGAAATCACATCATGATAGGTACACAAAGAATCAACGATCCCTTTTCTTTCTTTTGGTGTGCACACTTTTCCTATGAACACGTTTTTGATTTCTTCAATCATGCCCATGTTATGAGCATCACACTAATTGTCTATTGATTCCTTCTTGGTCTATTGATCCTGATCACTTATTTGATCCAAATAAAATATTCTTTCAAGATGAACCATACCTCATGGTATTGTGTTTGATTTCAGATTAATAACCCCTTCTACATCAAGTTTAGCTTCCTCGGGCTTTGCTTCATCAATGATTTGGATTGCAAAAATGTTAGAACTAGTAATGAAGTCGAGGATATGCTTATCATCATTAAAAACTTGAAAGTTAGTTACATTGTTAGGAATTGATGGAGTAGAGGTGAGATCTACAATAAATTTCCTTAGGCCGATCAAGGACAGAGGCTAAAGGGTTCTAGCTTCTTGTGCTAATGTATCGGCAGTTTGATTTTTGTCTCGAGGGATTAGCTGAATATTAAATGCATCTAAGTCCTCTATAAGGTATCATACCCTATTTCTATAGTTTTCCAACCTACTATCAAGATAGGAATATAGTTTCCTAAATTTTTTCACAACCAACTCTGAATCACTAAACACTTGCAACATTTTTATTTTCTTTCTTGACGCCATCAAGAGCCCCATAACTAATGCTTCATATTCTGCTACATTATTGGTGTAATGAAATTGAATTCTATAGGTAGAAAAATACATCTTACCCATGGGGCTAATGAGTTTGAAGCTGGCTCCCACTCCTTGCTTGGACTCGGATCCATCGAAGTGTAATGTCCAAAACTTAGGAGAGTCTTTGACTTCGGGGTTGGTTGAACGTGCCTCCTTTCTTGGTTGTGAGTTTTCCTCAACATCCTCGAGTGGTCGTATACATTCATCCTGGCCCTGATCTTGTTCTTCTTCTTGAAGGTTCCCTTTGGGAATGACTTGCCTAACTATATGCTCCACTGCTACTTGGCATAGGAAACATTTAATTTCAGAGTGAGCAACATTATGGACCCTACACCAACTGAGTAATAATAGCTCCTGGAAGTCCATTATTTCTCCTAGACTAAGTTGATCTTGTACACATTTTGGAATAAACTCTTGGAATCCATCAAGCAGTCCAAGTTTACCATCTTCAGAGGGTTCCTCATCTTCAGATTCGATTAACACCTCTATACTATCAGGAGTGTGGGTCAAGTTGGTGGGGGTACTGTATAGAACAAGGACTTCTTTGACCCCCTCTTCTTCTTGGAGCCCTTCTTCAACCTAATAAGCCATAGGACAATAATTCCCCAGCTCCATTTATGCCAACAACACCTCGTTTGTGTTGTGTTTAGTGATCATGAACTTCATTCGAGGCTCCTGATCAGTGTGGATCTAGTTAGGAAACCCCTTTCATGGTAGCCATAGGTGAGAGTAGTCTATGGAAGCATATCCATTCAAAGCATGGGTGAATTCCCTCCCTAATATAATGTTGTACATATTTGGGATATCTACAACTTGAATGTATATTACCTATTGGGCTCTTTGATCCACTGTAATTTGCATATGTATTTTGTTCAATTCCCCAACTATGTTTACTTTCGTCTTATCCAATTGAGTTACCTTTCATCTAGAGGGGATTGCATTTAATCCTAAGGCTTTGCATACTGCCAATGGAATGACATTGGCTGAAGCTCCTGAATCCAACAAACAATGATGTAGATTCTTACCAATTATTTTGATTGTTTTTAAGAAAGGAGGGGTCTCTAGTTTCCCTTGGAATAGGCCCACTGATATGTCAACTTGAGCTACTTCAGCTGTCTTTATCATCAGTTTTATCCCTAGTTTGTGTTTTTTTTTCTCCTTAGATGGTTGCTTGCTTACTTGTTAATTTGGAGGCTGATAGAGTTGCTTTCCCAAGATTTCCCTAATTACAGGATCACTTTGGGAGGTATCAAATGAAACCACCTTGGCAGGTGACTCTTGAGCTAATTTGGATGAAGTAGTCCCATTGAGCATCCTAAAGAAGGAATTTCTAACCACTAAGAATCTAAGTAATTCAAAAGCTGATAGAATCAACTTAACCTTCTTGAATTCTTCAACTATGTATTCCACTATCTGTTCAACTTTTTCCTCAAAAGATTTTCCTTGGGAAAAACTAATAGACTAATCCTGATTTGGATTTGGCTACCTATTCCTATTGAAGTACTAGCTAGGCACATAGGGATAGGTGGGATTATTATTGGCATTAGGATCAGGTAGGGTTTTGAAGTTGTTGGGAGGAGTAAAAGTCATGAAAGGACCATCTAGTTTCGTATTTCTCAAGTTGTAAGGAGTTCCTCTTTGGTGGAACATTTGAACTTCATCCTCACATGGCTCTTCCTCATCTACTAGACCATTATGTACTAAATCAAAGAGCTAGGATAAATATTCATCGTTACTTACCTCTTTTTCCTTTTCATTCGTGAGCGTAACCTCCTTCTTAGGAAAGTTGCTTTCACATTTTGGGAAGGGAGCCTAGTTGACTAGTAGCACTAAAGAATTGTATGGCTCCAATGGAGCCAAGTCTCTACAACCTGAGCCATCAACTACATTTTGGACATCCACTTGGAAACATTTTGTGGTAGTTTGGAATTTTGGACAATCTAGCTCCAAATGCTTATTTGTCTTGTGAATCTGGCACCATTCAGATAGGGAAACCTCACCTAGGTAAAATATTCTTGTAGGCTTAACATCACCAATTGGTTGATTGAGGGGTGTAGGGACACCTACATTGTTTGGCCTTGTGTTTAATGTGTTATTTTATCATTGTTAAGGCCTCCTTTCGAAGTTTTTTCTTGAATTTTGTCCTGTTTCATAATTATTCCTAGAAGAAGCACCCACACCATGGTTGTCCCAATTGAGATTAGCTTGAATTCACCTTTCTGAGGCTTGCAACTGATTGTTTGGTTCCTCAGGTGTGTCAGTTTGGTCAAAAAATTCTTAATTAGTTCAGTCAACTCATCAATTTGATCCTTCTTTGCATTATTTTATTGTGATACTAAACTCTAAAAGGAAGAATGACTGTGTCACAAGTTTATTTTGTTGAGCAAGTGGGGATTCAGAGCCTTGCAGATACATAGGAACTTGGGACTATTGAGAATAAGTCTATTATTGTTGAGGCTGCAAGTAATGAGGCACTAGAGGTGCCTGATTCAGTGGTTGCCCTAGATGTGGCACTATTGGTAGCTATGGAACTTGGTTCATTATTGGCGTTTGATGAGCCTGTTGGTGTTTTCCACTGCACCTAAGACATCTCTAAGGAATAGCCAATTCCTATACTCAAGACTCTTGAAATGAATGGCCAACTAACAAGATCTAGTCAATGACTGAGATCTTCTACACTTTAGGCTCTGTGGGACCAAGGAGGGTATTCCTAGTGTGTTCATTTAAGATTTAGCTTTGTTGAACACATCATTACATAGATCACACTCGAATGAAGGATAATTATGCAACAATTACTATGAAATTGACTTGTTTCTAAGTAATTCTCAACCCATTCATCAAATTAAAGACACCCTTAATGAGAATTGACACACCTAAACTTTGAATTAATGGATTTGACATGAATTTTAACCCTGGCTTCAGGTTGCTCATTAAATGATTGTTTGATTAACCCCTTAGGTAAATCATTAAGGAACATATCAGTGCCTTATTTATTGGAAAAAATGGAGTCACACATACAAGAATCAGTAAAATAGAGATTACCCAATAATAAAATAGACTACTCTCACAATACTTTGCATCATGGAGCTCAAATTTTCTGATACATCACTACTTATCAAATCCTTTGCAAATGAACACAAATTCATGGCCCCATCTAAGTATTTAATTGACTACTTGAATCAACACAAAGAGCAGAGACATACATTCAAACAAATATTCAAAGTAGAATAGAAATACCATTAATATTTCATTCAAAATTCACCCAAACTTGTAAAAGGAGAGAGATATATTAGAATTATATAATTTCTTATATTCAATTCATGGCTGTAAAAAAATTTAAGCTACTTGCATATGTTTGTTCATAAAGTTGAAAGCTAACAAACTATTCTATTCCTATCTATTCATGTTCATTCAACCAAAAACCTAACCAGAATTCTTTTCTTCTATCCCCTTTTTTTCAAAATGAGCTGTGGTTTCCCTTTTATAACACAAGCAAAGTGACAAGCTTCAGCCTCAGATGTAGTTTCAGTACAAAATTTAATTTCATCAAAATTTCAACTGCATTTTCTTTGCATTTCAAAAACCCGCATGTTGAATCTTTAGAAAATGGTGCAATTGGGGAAAACCAAAATGTAACCACTAGCCGAGAAGAGAAATGCAAATTGCTGCCAAAACTCTCCTTGTCACCATCTGCACCATTAAGAACCAAGTGACCAAAATGCCATGTACACAAGAGGACAAAACCACCGCAACAAACTGCACGAACACAAAACTCAAAACCCCACACATAGCAAATACTCAATTACCCGTGACCCCTCCACCACCAGCACCACACCCACGATACACATGACTGCTCCTTGTCATTGCTAGAGGAAGGGAGGACACCTCGGCTTCCTCCTCCTTTTCTTTGCTCAAGACGATTCTAGTTCACCCACTAGGGGTCTTAACCACTAGTGGCATAACAAAAATTACCTCCTCATTAGATGGTAGACGATCATTCAACAGAGCCAAGTACCAACTGTAGGCGTAGTCAGTCTCAGTGCCATTATCAGAGGACATGCTCGTAAGGTTAATGGGTGAATGTTGGAATCCATAGGAGCCACGCCCATGCCTTACTTTTCATTGCGATCCAGTAAGAGACTACACCGGCCTTTTCCTCTATCATTCGTTCTTTCTGCAGCATCACCCTGAAATTGCAGTCTTTGACTGCATCTACTAGGCGCTAGTCTGGGATTTTCAATAGAACTATTTTCCTTCATGATGGGATCAGCTTTTGGTACATCTGAACTAGACCTTAGTGAACTCAAGTGAACATACTTTTTTCCTAGTTTGCTCATTTTCTTCTCCTAATAATTGCTCACACCAGAAAATGCCCAACTGCTAAGTGATAATGATGCAAATAGCAACTACTACTATTGTATTTATCAAGTGAAGCAATGACATTTAGAATTAATGTTCATCACACATGCGTAACCATGGAAACACATTGGTAGATGTACTGGCATTGTTTAATTCCTAGTTGCATGGAAGTCCATAGAATACCCTTCATGATTACCAACATTTGCGTCTCCACACAAATTGAGATAAACTCAATCACTCTATAGGATATTAGCCATTAATGTGGGATGGTTCCATAGAATAAAAATGGTTGTCACATGTTACTTCGCCAGCTTTGAATGGTATCCATTGATCTTTTTCCTTGATGGATGATCAGACAACCAACTTGTGTTTGACTTCCTTTGATTTCCAGCAGTGCTTCTCTAAAATGTTCTCAACCAATCATTCCCATCCATGTCGAATGACACCATCACTATGCATGGGCTCCACGGTCCAAGCGAGTGGGGACAGGTGTCGAGATCTTGCTAACCTCACAGGGAATGGTGAAGATTGTTCTGCCCGATTGATCTTTGCTGCTCGTTGAACATGCCATGCCATGGGAATGGTAGTGGGGAGTGGATCCCACACTGTACCTTGGACACATGTCAGATTCTCACCAACCTCACTTTATTTATCTGGCTGTCACTTAACTCCCACGGGTTGGAGAGGTACGGTCCAAATCTTCTCCCCGATCTTTGAATCTTGAAATCTACACATCAAGTGTTTTTAGCAATTAATAGACGAGACTTAGTCTAGCTGACAAAGACATGACCACTGGGGTTAATGACTTAAGGTTTAAGTCACCAGGTTAAAATTTAAAACCCATCTTTAGGAAAAAACTTGATATGGTGGGAAAAAGTATAACCAATTCTTCGGGCTAATGGGGCTGGTAAACTAATGTGTTAGATGGCTCAAGAGATAACTTAAATGGTTGATGACTAACCGAGCAGGTCAACCAAAATTTAAGATGTTTATATGCTTCATGAACAAAACCCTACAAACCTATGAGGACAAGGGTTTATCAAAGAAGCTGACCAAACTCATGGAGAGGAAAATCCATCAGGATTTTAGAAGCTCTAACAATGGCTCATGCTTAGGGACACATACCCCTAGTGGGTATGGCGAGAAACAAAATCTTTGGCTGAAGCAGACTAGGGAAGAAGGCCAAAAGAGGGGTTTACCCAGAAAAGGCAAGCAAACACAACAAAAAGAAAACACACCAAACCCTATGTACATAAATTTACAAAGGAACATTGTATTTCATTTTAGAAGCCTCACATAAACCATTGGATTCGATCCTCAAATTGGAGGCCCATGGCCCCAAAACTTAGTGGTGGTTTTTACCTCTGTCAAACACCTTATCCTGTTTCACCATCAATGGATTTTCATGAATGTTGTGCAATTCTAGGTGCCTAACCTCATCATGGTCAGTACTACCCATAATACTTGAGATAGCACTGCTAGAATCATCCTTTCCCATTATGGAATCAAATTGTAATGAAAAAACTAAAATTTGGTATTCTACAACACGATGAAATGTAGTATCACACCCAAGCTATTCATCAAATTTGAAAACTTCATAAGCATTATGGCTTACATCTGGGAATTCTTTCATAAGATCAGGAAAAGAGATAATAGAACCATACATCTCTTTCATGTACCTCTTATCAGCATTGTCTTTGGTGGGTGAAAGGAAATCCATAATCATATCTAGAAGATAAGAAGTATATGCAAATAACTCAACTACGACCTCATAATTACTAACAAAATCCCCTTGGTTATCTGCATTTTCATATTGCTCACCATATGGATCAAATATGTGTTCCAAATAAATATGATGCTCTTCTTTAGCATGACATGTTATCACTGGGACACTGATACATTCAACCAAATTAATCCTCTGATCACCGAAGGGAAAATTTTCCTCCTTATTCCACCCCTTATTGCACTGTAAGCCATATGATGATGGTAATTTAACCCCTTTCTCAAACAGATTGTGAATGGTTGTAGGAGAATAACCGGAAGCACCTATGCATCCCTTATTAGTAGTGTCACATCTAATATTGTCATCATAGTTCTCTTCAATACCTGAGACACTATCATCCCTGAGTGGCAACAAATATGAACCATCTTCAACATGTTCATCATAGACCACTTGTTCAACCCCATGTTGGTAGACAATCCTCACCATATCTGTGCCACTAGATTTCCCTTTCAATTGACAGATTATGAAATCAGGGCCAACATTTTTAAATGCATCATCACCTTGGTATCTATATATGTCCTTTCCAACAAATGTACTAGTAATATCTAATAAGCATTCATCAGGCCTATCCTGAAATAGAGGGTTATTCCTACACCAATAAACATCTTTCCTTTTATCCTCTATATTAGGTGTAGGCTCATCAAATAAAGAGTTATGTCATATCTTGGACATAATTGGATGTATCTCATCATCTATATCATGAAAAATCCCTTGACCTAGGTCTTCCAAGCCTTCAAAATTAGTGTAGTCACTTGAGGAACAAAGAGAGGTGGAATCACCAACTTCTTCATCACTTATGCTCACAACAATTGATCCATGCTCTTAAAATTCTTCACATGAGGAGAATTGATCACTTCCTAGAAAGAAGATCCCCTCAAGGCTATTGACATACCTGCTACTAGAGGCCATGGATTCTATTTCTAATCCATAAGAGGAACCATATTCAACTAAATATTTTTTAGACTCAATTTCACCTCTCTGACTCTTTACTTGTGCCTTGTCATAAACATCAAAAGTATCCACACTATCAGGTGACACGGGATTAATTCTAGAAAAATGTGTTTGTACAATTTCATGCATTTCCTGTGTAGACTCATGGCTTGATATATGTAGAGGGGATTAATGAGAGATGACCTCCTTGACTTCACACTTTGTTTCTTCATCCTCATCACTATTGGGTGCATCTATCTTCAGACTGTCTATGAAATGACAACACTCAATAGCTAATTGTCCTGATACTGATGCTCCCTGTGGATCTGGCAGTGTTAATTTTTGTCTCTCCTCATTATGACAATCACTATCCACATTGTGGGAGGCAGTGGGATATACACACCCAAGCTTGACCTCTTCAACTATACTTATCCAATCCATCACTTGGTCAATGCTCTGGGGCTTCATATCTTCAGACCATTGGCTTAATCCTGGTGTGTAGGCTTCACAAAATAGATTAATACACATTTTTTCACTTGGTCTAAACCTTGTGGGAATTTCAATTAAAGTATCCAAGAACCTTGAAAACAAGTCACATGCTAACTCATTTGTATGCCTCTTTATTTCATATAACTTCCCAATAGATAACATCAAGTTCATCCCTCCCTTGCCATGGAAACCTGAGGTTGATGCTTGCTCTAAACTTCTTGAAAATGATGTAAGCACAATATCTAAAGGGTCCTTATCTTGATGAACACTTGTAATTTCCAATTGACCCAGTTGAATTGTCTGGGCATTACTAGAACTAGCAACACTGGTTATTGTGGGTCTCCTCATAATTAAGTATTTCAGATTATTCTCAATATTTACATCCTCTTGATAAGCTTGTTGTAATGTAACTGGTTCTTTGTCTCTCAATAAGAAACTCATCTTCTTGTCAAATGCTGCTAGGTATACAACCAAGCACTTTGCATCATTTGGTCTTATGTACTCAGGAATTTCCCTCACAACCTTGGCAAATCTAAGGTTGAAGGTAGGGACCAATTCGTCTATATCTTTAGAGATCTCCATGAAACTTCTCCTTGCCACACTTGGGTTAATCCTACTACCAAATTGCTCAAGGAAATCATCCTTAAGTTCATTCCAACAATGTATTGAGGCAATAGGTAGAAAAGAGAACCAATCTCTTTCATATCCTTTTAATGACTAAACAAAAAGTTTCATCACCACATCTTCAAAGTCAATTTCATAGTTACCTATTACATCTACAAACTCTTGCAGATATTCATTTGCTGATTCAGATTTTTCACCACTAAACTTTGGTATCTTATCCCTGATCTTAGGTGGCATAACATTTGGATACCCACAAATATTATCAAAGCTGATAGCTTTGTACCTATCAATACATAAGCCATCCTGATGGGCCCAAGGCATTTTGACTTGTATGTTTCTATCCATATTTGTACTGGATGGCACAAATTGACAGCTCACCCCTAATTCTTACAAAGGAATTTACAATATTTATACAATTTGTAAAACACTACTTCAATTCCTTTTACAACTATAATCCCAAGATCTTAGCACACATATTCCATATAAAGGTTGCATAAGATCTACAATATGACATGCTTCTTGCACTCTACTACATAAATTTCAACTTACACATGAAGCATGCTAAAATTCTTGAATATTCCCTAATCTAGTGCTAAATCACCTATTAGGGAATCATTTTCATGTTGAGAATTGGAAATTCATGATGATTACATCTATAAAATGCTCAAAATTATTTCAAATTTTACAAGAGTACCTGTATGCTGGCAGCTATGAAGTGTTTCTCCACATTAGGAAAAAAGATCTAAAAACTTAATGTATGCTTGAATAGGTTCTTTGAGTCAGAGTCGCCACCTCCCTTTAGAGGATAAAGCTTCAAATAAGATGAAGCTTATTTTTGCAAAATAAAATAGGTTCTCGGTTGTCTTCCACAATGGAGTCGCATTCAGATCCTTTGATGCCAATTGTACAAAGATTGTGCACTAGGCTCTTAATTTTGAGAGAATTTAAACTAAATTACCATTTGACTCTGCATTTAGTATATGCATCTTTGGAGAATAGGAACTCCCCATCAAAGTCATCATTTTCTTGGTGTTTTCCACTGCACCTAATACATCTCTAAGGAATAGACAATTCCTATACTCAAGACTCTTGAAATGAATGGCCAACTAGTAAGATCTAGTCAATGACTGAGATCTTCTACACTTTGGGCTCTATGGGACCAAGGAGGGTATTCCTAGTGTGTTCATTTAAGATTTAGCTATGTTGAACACGTCATTACACAAATCACACTTGAATGAAGGATAATTATGCAACAATTACTATGAAATTGGCTTGTTTCTAAGTAATTTTCTACCCATTCATCAAAGTGAAGACACCCTTAATGAGAATTGACACAACTAAACTTTGAATTAATGGATTTTAAATGAATTTTAACCCTACTTCAGGTTGGTCATTAAATGATCGTTTGATTAATCCCTTAGGTAAATCATTAAGGAATATATCAGTGTCTTATTTATTGGGAAAAATGGAGTCACACATACAAGAATCAGTAAAACAAAGGTGACACAATAATAAAATAGACTACTCTCATAATACTTTGCATCATGGAGCTCAAATTTTCTGATACATCACTACTTATCACATCCTTTGCAAATGAACGTAAATTCATGGCCCCATATAAGTATTTAATTGATTACTTGAATCAACACAAAGAGTAGAGACATGCATTCGAACAAATATTCAAAGTAGAATGGAAATACCATTATTATTTCATTCAAAATTCACCCAAACTTGAAAAAGGAGAGAGATATATATCAGAATTATATACTTGCTTATATTCAAGTCATATCTGTAAAACAATTTAAGCTACTGGCATATGTTTGTTCATAAAGCTCAAAGCTAACAAAATATTCTATACATATCTCTTCATGTTCATTCGACCAAAAACCTAACCAAAGTTATTTTCTTCTATCCCTTTTTCTTCAAAATGAGCCATGGTTTCCCTTTTATAACACAAGGGAAGCAACAAGCTTTGAGCTCAGAATTAGTTTTAGTACAAAATTTCATTTCATCAAAATTTCAACTACATTTTCTTTGCATTTCAAAACCCCACATGTTGAATCTTTAGAAAATGGTGCAATTAGGGAAAACCAAAATGTAACCGCCAGACGAGAAGAGATGCAAATTTCCGCAAAAACTCTCCTTGTAACCATCTACACCATCATGAACCAGGTGACCACAATGCCACATATGCAAGAGGATAGAACCAACACAACAAACCACACGAACAAAAAACTCAAAACCCCACACACAACGAATACTCAATTACCCGTCACCCCTCCACCACCAGCGCCATGCCCACAATACACACGACTACTCCTTTTCATTTCCAGAGGAAGGGAGGGCACCTCAGATTCCTCCTCCTTTTCTTTGCTCAAGATGGTTCTAGTTCACCCACTAGGGATCTTAACCACCAATGGCATAGCATAAATCACCTCCTCGTCACAGGGTATACCATCATTCAACAGAGCCAAGTACTGATCGTAGGCAGAGTTGGTCTAGGTGCCACTATCAAAGGAGCTACTCGAAAGGGTTAATGGGTGAATGCTGACATCCATAGGAGGCACACTCATACCTTAATTTTCATTGTGATCCAATAATACACTGCATCGAGCCTTTTCCTCTGTCATCCATTATGTTGGTTGTTTTTACTGTAACCAGGTTGGTCTTCTAATCTACCTATGGAACTACCAATTCCAATCAAGGGAAGCTCGAACGACCTGGACCAACTGACAAGGATTTTAAAGACCTCCTACACTTTGGGCTCTGCAAGACCTAGGAGGGTTATCCCTTAATGCATTTACAACCTCTGCACCATTATCATAAACAACATTAATAACAACAAATAATCTCATTTAATAGCTCAACATAATAGGATAATACTAAATAAAATTGGTTGTTTATCAATAATATCAACTATTTGGAGTATAAGATAGTCATTTATTTGCAATTTGTAGCAAGCTCTAGGTAAAGAAAAACAAATATTGAACCATACGAATAATTACAACTTAGATCAATGCCACATATCTATTGGAGGAGTCAAATTCATAAGCATCCAAGTGTTTATGATAGATTTAACACATAACATTTAAGATCCTTGATAACAATGCTTTACAATCTCATCAATATGTATTCTAACCCAATACTACTTATCAAATTCTTATACAAAACATATCCACCTACAATCCCATTCAAGCATTTTAATTAATTATTTGAATTAAATCCAAAACAAGAATCATACACACCACAACAATGAGATGAACGAGACAACCCTTGATCATCTTATTCAAAATTCAGATATTCGTGTATAATGGAGAGACATGAGTTTGAATTAATCATTTGAATTCAAATGTCAGTACTATCATAAAACATCAAATCCCCATGAATTCAAAACCTGCTATAGAATGACTCAAAACCTAAATTGCATTTTCCTTAAAACCATCAAACTTTACAACTATCTCTGCAAGTTCACCTAGACTCGACAAAAAAAATCTAACTTGCTAACCCATACTTCTGGCCTTGAAATCCTTCTTATAGAAAAAGAAGGAGCAAACAAGCATTGGGCCAGAAAGCACATGTGTCACCAGCCAATTGGACCGCCTTGTGATACTTCAAAATTTTGTTACAATAGAAATCTCCCCAGAGAATCTTCTTGTTCATCGTGCCCGCTGCGAACGGTTGATGCATCAACAAAACTTCAAGGATTTCATGCCTAAACTGTCACCAAAAACAAAACTAGAATCTATTGTAATTGCAACATCTGATTTGTCAACCATTAGCAGCCTACTCCATTTCACTCTTCCTCAGTTAAATATACATTTACCCATTTCTGGTATTCTTCTTTAGTTGGCCAATCAAAATTGATTACCTCATTCACCTTGACACTATAAGCTGTGTATTTAATTGCCACTTGATTCGCTTCTCTTTCAAAATACTCCAAGAATGAGCCTGTGCTAATTATTTTGTCCACACAGCTCACCAATAAATCATAATTTGAGTCATCAAAAATTAATTTAATTGAATCATTGATGACCTGATTTACTTGATCCTGCCACTGTTGGAGTGACCTAATATTTCCCTACTCATCAATTATGTCAGGTAAAAATGTGTTGCTCCAATCATCAAATTTCTTCACCAACTCTCTGATCTTCCTACTCAAGTCATCTGGTAAGGTCTGAAAACCTTGCAATGACTTAACTAACATCTGAGTAGGATTTAATGATTGGGGCCTATTATTTCTATCAAGCCTTGAGACTTTATACATTATGTCTAAATCATTGGCCCTAGGGATCCAATTTTAAATTAATGGTACTACTACTTCCTGATCCTTATTAATATTCTTTATTGCATCTAATAATAAAGAATATAAAGAATACACAAATGACAATCTGTCATCAACTTTCTCATTTAAATGCCTCAATATAGTATTAAAAACCCCCATTTGCTTTAAAAGTACTCCCTCCTCACTTACCTTCAAGGATGCCTGTAACTTTGCAATTTTGTACATTAGTTGCTTCTTTGGAGGATCAACAGAGCATTCTATTTCTTCATCAATTAGCTCCAATGTAGGGTTGAGGGAGTGAGTTTGGCTGGGAGATCTTGGTATAGAAACAATGGGAGAAGCAGGAGGCATTGACCCTGATGTGGAAGGAAATTTTTTTATCCCTAGAGCACTTAATGTCTCCCCAATTTGCTTGTACTTTAACTTTTCCACCTCAGTCTGCAACTCAACATTCCTTTTTTGCATCTTGCTATATTCCCCAATTATGAAATTGTACTTCTCCATTAGGCTTTTCTTTTCAGCCTCCTCTCTTTCAGTAGTCTTTTGGGCCAATTTGGCCACATTTATAGTCAAATTAGTGGCCTCTATGGTTGAGGTCTCTGAAGCTCTCTTTATTATCAACCCTCCTCTTAAATTTGGGTTAATACCAGTAAAATTTGGCTTTCTCCCTTGAGGGGCCAAAGCCCAAATTTCCAAGGTCTCATATTCTTCACTAAAGGCAAAATCTTGCAATGTTTCCTTGATCTCGTCTTCAGAATCTTGCAAGGGATATTTGGACTTTAGAATAGCATTAAAAGCTATAGAATCTGCAATGTCCCACTCAGGAAAAATCAAGACACCAGCTTGATTTACCAATTTTCTCCCCTCCTCAGGAGTGATTCTCTTGAATTCATCCATTAATTCAGCTTTCATTTCATCATCATTCTCCTAGTCTAACCTGTTAGGTCTCAATTCTCTTCTCCTCTTAAATTTATCTTGGTATTCTTCCAATTTCATTCTCCATACTAGTTGCAAGAAAACTGGAGTTTTTTACAAATGCATGATCATCTAGAAACTCCTTACATTCTTCCATTCTTGCATCTTGCACACATTTTCCTTTCATAGCCAAATCGGAGATAACCAATTCAGCCAGACTGGGAGGGGAAGGCATACCCATCTGCATATCCTAGCTAGTGACAACAATTTCACCCACCAAATCCTCTTGTGATTTTTCAATCTTTTGCCTCTTAGGGCTTAGATCTGATGGTGATGGTGAAGGACTATTCTCAGGTGATGCTTCCAAATCAATAATCTTGATTGCCCCAGGTGTTTTGAGCTTTGGACCTAGTTATGCAGGAAATTTCATTATTTGTTTTCCTTTTTTGTCCTTTTCTTCCTCATCACTGCTATCATTTCTTTTCCTCCTGTAAATAGGCCATTTCTCTGTAGGTTGGTAGGTTGGCCTTATTTCAATTGGCCTGGCATCTTTCTCTTGTATGCCCAGATTTGACTCTAGGATTACCTTCTTGGTCATCAAGGTGCCCATGATTTATTTGAAGTTGTCCATCAAAAAGTTAATTTTTTTATGATATGGACTGAACTCCATCACTGGATCATACTTTGGATCCATTTTTTGCACAATGTACAATAGCTTGTCATAACCTATCCATTTCTCCTTGTTCAACTCCTTCCTACTTAGGTCAAATTCATTTCTAATCAAGTCCTCAAGGAAGTTGAACTCATGCACAAACTTACCACCTTTTATCATTTTTCTGAAAAGAGGAAAGAAGCCCTCAGGATCATGTTGTCACTTGGGACCACACCTCAAATGGTATTCTTCAAAAAATTTCCCAAAGTATACCCAGCCTCCTTTCGCAAAGACAAAATCTGACACCATAGTATAGTCCAAGAAAATCTTTCCTTTACCTTTCCCAATAAGGTTTTCCTCATGGATACAACCAATCTGACACATAACTTCTAAAAATCCCACTCTTGTTGGCACATTGTATGGCAATGTATGAGGGTTCCATTGAAAACCATACACCCTCAAGATAGTGTTGACTGGGTATGGAATAATATCACCCCAATTATGGAAAACCATCAAATCCAACGTCCTCCCCTTTGGTCTAAGGAAATCATGCAACTCCTTAGGAATCTTGGGTACATTTACCATCAACTTGGCTCTCAATCTGGAAGAAAAACAATTTTCAAAATGCACATAGTTGGCATTCTCCCTGTTACATGATAAATCTGTAGTCCACACGTGTACTGGCAATCTTTCTCCATTAACCAAGTTCCTTAACTCCATCTTCTCATAAAATAATTCAACATTCTTATACAAGAACATATCCATTAACATGGAATACCAGAAGAATGGAGTGCCTACATCCTTTTGTTGCAAATTCAACAACCCTTCATGTATCTTTCGGCCAACAAAGAAGCAAAATCATAAATCACTGAGAAATTAGGGTGTTGTATTTGTACCACCATGAACATGTAAGCAATAGGCATCACTGTATTGGGGTTAAAACCCAAAATATGGCACAATGAGTAAAAGGTGGCCAAGAAATGATTTGCAAAGTAGTTCAGTCTGAAAGGTTCTTGGTCATTAGGGCTAATATAGAATTTTGAGCCTCCTACCCTAGCCAAATGAGGTGGGAGCAACTTAATTTTGAAAATTGATTTCAACTTCCCATACTCCAGTTTCATCTCTTCAAAATCAATAGGAACCAAGAACATACTAGGTTTACTCAGATCAAAAACTTGTCAGAATTCCTCTCTATTAATGCTTAACAAAACCCTTCCATCATTATCTCTAATCACCCGTGTGACAAGGTCATATCGTGCAAAAATTGCCCTAAGCAAGTCTACATTAGGGAACACATTCAGTATCACTAGCTTCCCCATATCATACATCCAACCATTCGAAAAGGGGTGGGGAAAATTCCTCTGTCCAAACCACAATCTAAAAAATTCTAAACCTATAAGAGGAACCCTGACATCAGCCATGTTGGAACACTTATATACCAATCCCTCCCCTAGGTTTTTTCCTCGCATCAAGACCAACCCCTTCTTCCTATCATTTTTTGACAAGGGAAATTGATCCAGGAAATCAATCTGGCCAGAATGCTACTTTGACGGTGCAATCTTGGGTAAACTAGGGCTTCCTTGCTATTTCAAACTTCAAACAAACTAGGGCTAAACAAAAATACCAAATTACAGAATATAACCTTGAAATTCCCTACAATTCAATTAACCTATAGCCCTAAAAAATTATCAACAAGCACACAACAAATTTCCCCCAAATTCAAATTCAAATTAGCTAGGAGATACAAAAATTAACTCACAGCTTTGTGTTTGCAGAAACCTAAATATTTGTTGTAACAACTTGTAACTTCATCCTTGGCCTTGAGACTGGTTCACAAAGATGTTTGAATTCTTTGTGACACAATAAAAGCAGGAGAATAATCACTTTATTTTGATCAAACCATGCCAGTAGATGTCATGCATGCCATTAAAGCTTACTTCCGCACTACGCAAACGACTCCAATCACATTTGATGTAGATTCAAATACTAACCATCGATCCTTCACTTTGGTCAGATCATCGAATGGCTGCCTTAAAAAAAAACTGACACAATCTCCTTCATGGCAATAAGAGCCCACAATACTATGCGTTGCCAAGGAAATCCACATGGCGCTCACCCGTGATATCATGATCGATAATGACCTCACAAATTTTGATCACGCGATGGAGGGAAACCATGAATCTCAACCATCGGTAATCCTATTTGTTCAACATAGTCGCTAGCTTTGTTATTAACCATTGAGCACCTTTCCTACCAAAGTTATAACATCTCCATTGATTTGAAACATGTGCATCTCATAACTACTTTAGTAACCTGCTATATAATGTATTAAATACAGATAAATGTATCAAAGTATTTCTATCATCTCTTCGGATTCACCAGATGAGACACGTGGTGCTCGCCTGTGATAAGAAAATCAACCAAAACAGTGTGGTGGGATCATCACAAGATGGCACGGAATGAATGAGATCAAATGATAATTGATCTACGGTCACACAAACTTGTCCCCCTACAAAATATAAAACATTTATTAAAAGAACGAGGGGACATCACTAGGCTGATGATAAACAATGACATAAGTTGTTTTCTTAACGAGGGAGCATGGGACCAACCAAGACTTAGGAAAAAAATAAAGTCAGGCGAAGGAAATAAAATGATAAATCAAAAAGGGGCCCAGCCTAAACGAAGCGATGGGGCTTAAGTTGTTTTAAAACCTTCCCAAAAATTAACGGCCAAATAGATCTCTCCCAAGGTGTACGATAAACACTAGGGTTTTACATGAAGACAAAGGTAAAACCTCAACCTTAGGATTTTCTCAAACACCATAGATGACCAGAGACATAAGGCAGGATAAAAAGGGAACAAAAAGAGAAAAAATTTGAAGTTCCATCAGTGGCTCTAGTTGGGGACGTTCATTCCACTAGAATGAGATGAGATTTTAGAATCTCAGGTTGAGTAGACCAATTGCAGAGATGACCAAAAGGGATTGTCCGGAAAAAACAACCCAACAAGAAAGAAACCTACACTAACATATATACAAACCTAAACTTTTGTTCATGGAAAAACATACTTCAAGTGAAGTACAACTTCAAGAACTGTCCATGAACTACCAGTTCAAGAGTATCCCCTATCATATCTTGGAGGAAGTATGAATTTTCACCCCACTTACCATTTATCAAAAATGGTCCCAACTAGATTGCATCAAATTTTCCATGTTTCCCTTTATCTTCTAATCTGGCATTCCACATTAAGACCAAATCTCCATCTTGGAAACTCCTTACAGTTGCCCTTTTTTCATACAAATGCTTTACTTTCAACCGCAATTTTGCATTTTTCATTTGAGCTTCCCTCTTGGTTTCATCTAATTCTATGAGAGCTTCCACTCTCAATTGCATCTCATCATCAATTTCATTATCGTACATCTAGAAAAACTGATACATTTCCATCAAATTATTCTAGGGAAACCTTGCATTTATCCCATAAACCAAGTCAAATAGGTCACAACCAATTGCTTTCTTCACAGTTACCCTATCTGCCTAGATTACTAATCTCAACTTAGAATCCCATGCCTTTTTATTCTGATCCAGGATTCTCTTAATGATCTTCATCAAGCTTTTATTACTTGATTTTTCTTGTCTCTTTCCCTATGGATGATATGGTGATGAGTAAGAAATTTGGATGCCATGCTTTTCACAAAATTCTGTGTATTCCTCATATCTGAAACACATTGCATTATCTGACACAATCCTTTTTGGACATCCAAACCTAGTCAATATGTTGCTCATCGGGAAGTCAATTACCACTTTACTAGTTTATTTCTTTGTTGGAATTTCTTCCACCCACTTGGTAAAATAATCAGTGGCCACCAGTATCCATGAGTGGCCTCCACTAGATTTACATGCTATTTCTCCTACAAAATCAATACCCCATTTCTGGTATGGAGATTGCACTGCAACTGGTTTTAGGGGCAAGTTACCAATTTTTTTTAACTTACCAGAGAAACGTTGACAAGCATCACATGTTTTCACTAGTTGGTGTGCATCCTTAAAAATAGTAGGCCACCAAAATCTAGTGCTCATTATCTTATGTGCAGTTGTTTTGGCCATATAATTCCCTCCAAAAACTCCACCATGCATCTCACTTAGAAGTTCTCATGCTTGATCTTGGTCAACACACTTCAACATGACACCTTCTCCATTTCTCCACCAGAGCTTTCCAGCTATGATAACATATTTGATAGCGTGTAATTTCAATGTCCTTTTCTCATTTTCACTCAAGTTGTCAAAACATTTCATCTTTTGCAAATAATATATCACACCTTTATACCATTTAGAATGCTCCATATCGCATATGTGTGATCTATTTTCCTCTTCTAGAAAATCCATTTGATTTGCTTCTAGATTACTTTGGGCCATAAGCTTAGCCAATCCTTGTCCTCTCACCAGATTAGTAATCTAGATCTCAATGTTGAATTCCTAGATCCTATTGATCCATCTACACCTTCGTCCTGACACTTCGTGATGTGTGAAAATATCCTTGACAATAGCACTAGGTACATATGCAACTACAATAGCTCCCATCAAATAAGGCCTGAAGGATTTTACTGCTTTTACCAATGCATATGCCTGTTTTTCATTTATATCATACCTAATTTATGTAGCTTGTAAATATTTGTTGAAAAAGGCTATAGGCTATTCAAAACCCTCTACATTCTTTTGCAATAGCACAACTGCAATTGTGTGGAAAGAAGCAAATGAAAAAATCTATAAGGGTTTAGAAAAATTAGGGGTTCTTAACACAGGAGCCTCCTTTATTTCTTTCTTAATGGCCTAGAAAGCCTGAATATATTCCTCTTCCCATTCAACCTTAGCTCCCTTCTTAAGCATTTTGGAAATCGAGCAAACTATTTTATAAAAAAATTGTCACAAACCTCCTTAGGAAGTTTATTTGTCCAAAGAAAGATTTTATTCCTTTAACATTGTGGGGTTGTGAGATTTTATCTATTGCAATTACCCTCTTTGGATCAATTTTTACTCCATCCTTGGAAACAATATGTCCCAACAATTTTCCCTCTGTTACCCCAAATACACATTTCTTCAGATTCAAAGAGATACCATACTCCAATGCTCTAGTGAATGTCTTCTCTAGATGCTCACAATTATCCTTTTCTTTCTTAGAATACGCTGTCAAGTGATCTTGGTAAATCACCAAAAATAAATTAATGAAATCCGCAAATGCCACATCCATAGCTCTTTGAAAAGTAGCCCCTGCATTTGTCAGACCAAAAGGCATTCTCACATAGACATATGTTCCCCAAGGTGTAGTGAAAGTTGTCTTAAACTACTCAAACTCTTTGACCATGAGTTGGTTGTAACCAGAGAACCCATCCATCATAGACATCAATTCACAGCCTGTCACCCTTTGCAACATGGCTTCCATATCTGGTAATGGATAGTTGTCTTTTAATGAAGACACATTCAAATTCCTGAAGTCCACACATAACTTGATGTCTCCATTTTTCTTCCTCACTGGTACCAAATTTGACACCTAGGATGAATGTTTGATTGGCTTGATGATCCCTGCATCCCTTAGCTTCATTAATTCTTCTTGCATTTTGGGGGCTAGGGTGGGATTAATGGGCCTTTGTTTTTGCCTAAATGGCTTGGCACCATCCCTCAAAGGAATCTCATGTTGGAATAGATCCTCCCTGTATTCCTTAAGGTCATCATAGGACCATGCAAACACATGCCTAAACTTCCATAATAAGTCAATTAGCATCCTTCTCACCTTTGGTGACAGTTTCTTTCCAATATACACCTTTTTTGGTGATGCCTTTGTTCCAAGATTTATCTCTTCCAAGTCATCAGGATGGGAAGCAGTATGATTAGCCTTTGTCCTATCTTGATTACCAAACACTCTTTCTAGTACAACTAAACCCTTAGGAATTGTATTTTTCTTTAACTGAATGACCTCATTTCCAAATACAGTATCTTTACCATCAATTTTTTCCACAAAATCTCCAAATTCAATTTTTTGACTTTTCCACACAATTCAAAAACCTTAGTATGTCATCATCATTATCAAAGACTTGCCATTTTTCGATATTATTAGGAACAAATGGCCTGGTTTGCACTTCAACCTTTGAAATTTCAGCATAAGTCATATCATCCGATTTTAATGCAATGTTTGCTAATAAATTTGCCACTTTGTTGTGGCCTCTCTCCATCCATCCCATGCCAAATGCATGAAAGTTCTCCAATTTATCCCAAACAACATTCCTATACTGTTTCAACCTCTTGATCTTTGATACATACCTAGATCTAACTTGGGAAACCACAAGCTCAGAATCTCCAATTACCTTAAGCTTCTTGATCCCATGTTTTTTAGCCAATCTTAACCCCAAAAACAGGGCCTCATATTCCACCACATTATTGGTGCATTCAAATAACAAAGTGAAACAGAACTTGAATGTCTTTCCACTTGGTGATTGTAACAAAACACTTGCACCAAATCCTTCTTTTGAACTTGCACCATCGAGGTACATAGTCCACAAGTCATCAGACTTTGACATTTTTTTTACTTCTGTATCAATTGGTGTAGTAGGCTTATCACAATTCCTAGGAAATTCCTCAGCGCTGAATTCATTTATGCCATTTTCAATAAAAACATGTCATATTCTCAGTCGGGTCATGCTCAATCATATGGGATAATTTTGACTCTCTTTCAATCTTAACATCCTTACCATCAATGGAGAAAGTAGCAAATGATAGATCACACTACATGTTACCCCCCATTGATGCACTCCACTTTCTTGAAAAAAGCATCCCAAAATGAGGTGGGATGTCTACAACTAACACAATCATGGTTAAATCCTTCTCAGGATACTGAGTCATTTTATAAGGAAATGCTTTGATAGTTCCAACAACTGGCACTTCTCTTGAATCTAAAGAATAGCATTTTCCTTGAGTAGTATCCACTGTCAAGCCCATTTCCTCCATTATTTTGATTGGCATAACATTATTTGATGCCCCTGAATCTATCATATAGTTCCTTAAAGTTTTCCCATTTATATCAACACTTAAGAAAAAGGGGTTTATACTTTCAAGGCACATATTAATAGAATTTCCTAAATATACAAGGATAATTTGTGACACAATTTCCTCCACTTCTTTCTCTTTCCCTTCCTTTGCTTCTTTACAACTACCTTGTTCAATCTTATTACTAGCAACACCTGTTATCAAGGCTATTGTCTTTTCCTTATGCTCTTTTATTCTCATCATTTCTAGCAAAGGTACAGTAACTTTAACCTAAGAAAGCACTTGAAACATATCTATGGGTGTATATTTAGGCAAATCAGACACCATACCTTCATCATCTTCTTTTTTCTCTTGTTGCTTACTTCCTTCCAGTTTCTTTTGCTTCCTATCCTCTGCAGTAGGTTCAGCAAACTTCGTAATCACCTTGGTCTTCACCAATGATGAAGCTACATCTTCTTGAGGCTTTGGGGTTTCGTTCTTTTTTTCCCAAACCTTATCATTCTTAACCTCTTTGATTTTAATAGCATCCTTTTTTATGTCAACCTTAACACCCTTGTTTCTGTCCTTTTGTTCTTTAATAAATAGGCCAACAAGTTTACCCTATTCACCACCCACAGTTATGTTTCTCAACTGAAGTGAGCTTCTCATTTGAGCAGCCATTTCCTCATTCAAGCAATCTCTTATTTTGATGGTCTCCTTAAGGACACTGAATCTTCAACCTGCTCCATATTGCAAGCATTATGGTCAAAATCACCTTCCTCATCAGAGAAAACATGTTGATGGTACATCTCACTTCTTTGTCTTTGATTATCCACATCAGTTCCCTATAATTCATCATTAGAGGAACATTCTACCTCATCAATGTATGATCTAGCCATACAAACATCTACTTCACCCTGCTCACACTCCAGAGTTTGCTTGTGAGCATCCTCCTTTATTTCCTCATCAACAAGCAACTGAGCAATACCATAGTAATTTTGATCATGTGGATGTTCACACACCTCACACCATGGTCTATCATGTACTAGATTTACTGAATGGTCTGGTGTATGTTGATCATTTTTAGGCTTCTGGCCAAGTAAGATTGGTTTCCCATCTTTCCAACTTGTATTATAAGGATAATTTTGCAACCTGGGTGGTCTGTCATTTTTATTATACTATTGATTTTAATTTCCTATACCCTTTTCTTGCTTAGCAACAGTATACTTTATGTCTTTCAAAGTGTTGAAGACCTTTTCCCATTTTTCATCATCCTTAGGCTTTGCAGCAAAAACCTTCTCAGTCTTATCCTTAGGATTTTTTAAAAGTGTGGGTTCTTCTATCCTACCATATTTCCCAGAAGCTCTTCTATTACTCTCAATATTTATAGCCACCCTAAATGCATCCCTCATAGTCTGAGGGTCCTTATATCTAAGGAGATATGCCATTTTAGCATCGAAGGCATTGAAATATGTAGTTAGACAAACATTTTCATCAAGCCTCAAAATATGGAACAACTTATACATTGCCTTTTGGAATCTTAGATTAAATTTTGTCACAGGCTCATTTAATGACTTCTTGATGTTATTGAACTCATTTAGCATGAAACTAGCATTGGTTTTATCACCATATTGTTCCTTGAAACATTTTTCAAATTCATCCCATGAACCAATACTAGCATTAGGTAAACCTATGTACCAATTCCTTGCATCCTCGACCAGAGATTGTACAAACAATTTCATTACAAAATCTTCATTCTCTACCTCATAATCATTTAGCATATCCATAAAATATTTTAAGTGTTCCTTTGTTGTCATAGCATTGTTGCCAACAAACTTACTCATATTTTCTCTGAGATCATCAGGGATGGGATTTGGATAACTAGGAATACCATCAATGAATAATTGCCTATACATTTCCAACTGTATAGGTCTTCATTGGAATAATTCTTCAATCGTCTGAGAATCAACACCAGACCCTAAATTTTGTACCCTAGGACCATCCTGATTTAGATTTACAAACCCAGTTGCATGAACCTTTGGGCCAAAATTGTTTGTGGTGGGATCCAGATTAGTTTTAGGACCATGTTTCAAGGCATCTTGGTGACTTGATGAGGTTGCAGCTTGTGCAACCTCATCCATGTTTGACATCTTTAGGAAACTTATTTTCCTCTTCATTTTTGCATTTGCAGCCTCAATCTTTGTCCTCTCCAACTCCTCTGCAAGAGCCTCACTCTCCCTTCTAACCTTTTCTAAGGTAGTTTCATCTTGTAATGATACATGTGGTGAGGGATCTCATTTAGGAGGATGGGCAGTCACCCTTTCACTTATTTTAATCCCCCCAACCTTTTGTTTTTCCTTGTCTAAGATAGGCCTAGGGTTTGGATTACTCGATTGAGACTTAATAAGATTTGAGGGTTTTTGGTTTGCCGGTTTTGATTGGGCATCAACTTGACCTATAAGAATTTCCTTAGACATAAGGCTTTATCTTCTTATCAACAATTTCATGTACAATAGGGCCCTCAACATCTGGCTTAGGTTTTTCTTGGTTCAGGAGCTTCATTGTTGCCAATTGTCTAGTCAACCTATCCCTTTCAATCATAGCATGTATCAATTATGTTTCCCTCTCCTTTTCCTTTTTCACTTTGAGCTCAGCTTGCTTTTGGATCTCCCATCTCAAGGAGTCAATGTCTCCATAAACATCATCAGGGTCAGGAAAAGTCATATAAGAACTTGATGTATCGCTTAGATATATTAGATTGACCTCTTCAAGTACATGTTCAGACAATAAAGGAGTTCCATCATCTTCAGCAAGAGGAGGAGGCACATCATGGGTGATTTCTCTATGATGGCTTCGACTTCTACTCCTACCTCTTCTCTTTTCAGTATATTGGACATTAACAAGCCCTTTATTTTGACATATCACATCCTCTTGAACTAGTGTATTAAATAATGCATCAAAAAATCCATAGCTATCTGATTCTAAATTTCTAGACACCTCTTCAAGAGTTTGAGGGATACGGTGTAAAGGCCTACTTGTACCTTGGTGTATAGGGTTTTGTGACATGGGAGCAACATTGCTAGATTCTGGTCTTTTCTTTATCCAGTCCTTCTTCTTCATTTTAGGAATTTCACCCTCCAATTTCTGTTTCAGATGATTCCTCATGAATGACCTGGTGTTCTTCATTCTGCATACTTGTCCAAAATATCTTTCAACTTATATTAAATCTTCAAAATAAGATGCATATTGGTGTAGAGACTTCAGAGTCACCACCCAATTATCTTGGGAATACCAAATATCTAGAGATACTTGGTGGAATTCAAAAGACCCTTGGAACTTTGGACTGACAACGTACAAATGTGCTTCATTAAATAACTCAAAACACTTTGAAAAATAGAATAAATGGACAAACCTAACACAAAACCATGGGCTTGACCTTCAAATCACAAAAATACTATCAAAACTCTATGTAAAATGGACAACCGACACACTAATAAGAAATATTTAAATTAGCTTCCCTAGTAGAGTCACCATTTTGTTGGTTGTTTTTACTGTAATCAAGTTGGTCTTCTAATCTACCTCTAGAACTGCCAATTCCAATCAAGGGCAGCTTGAAGGACCTGGACCAACTGATGAGGATTTTAAAGACCTCCTACACTTTTGGCTCTGCAAGACCTGGGAGGGTGATCCCTTAATGCATTTACAACCTCTGCACCATTATCATAAACAACATTAACAACAACAGATAAACTCATTTAATAGCTCAACATAATAGGATAATACTGAATAGAATTGGTTGTTTATCAATAATATCAACTATTTGGAGCATGAGATAACTAAAACACATTTCATAGTATAATATAGTCATTTGTTTTCTATTTGTAGCAAGCTCTAGGTAAAGACAAACAAATATTGAACCATACGAATAAGTACAACTTAGATCAGTACCACATATCCATTAGAGGAGTCAAATTCATAAGCATCCAAGGGTTTATGATAGATTTAACACATAACATTTAAGATCCTTGATAACAATGCTTTACAATCTCATCAATATGTATTATAACCCAATACTACTTATCAAATCCTTATACAGAACATATCCACCTACAATCCCATTCAAGCATTTTAATTAATTCCTTGAATTAAACCTAAAACAAGAATCATACAGACCACAACGATTGAGATGAATGAGACAACCCTTGATCATCTTATTCAAAGTCGGATGTGCATGTACAATGGATAGACATGAGTTTAGATTAATCATTTAATTCAAATGTGATTACTATCATAAAACATCAAATCCCCATGAATTCAAAATCTACTCTGAGAATGACTCAAAACCTAAATTTCATTTTTACCTAAAACTATCAAACTTTACAATTTTCTTTGCAACTTCACCTAGACTCGACCAAAAAGAATATCTCACTTGCTAACTCGTACTTCTGGCCTTGAAATCGTTCTTATAGAAAAAGAAGGAGCAAACAAGCATCACGATAGAGAGCACATGTGTCACTAGCCAATTGGACTACCTTATGATATTTCAAAAGTTTTTTACAACAACAATCTCCCCAAAGAATCTTCTTGTTCATCATGCCTGTTGAGAATGGTTGATTCATCAACAAAACTTCAAGGATTCTGCGCCTAGATTGTCACCAAAAACAAAACTAGAATCTATTTATGGCGCAATAGCTGATTTGTCAACCATTAGCTGACCTACTCCGTTTCCTCTTCTCGAGTTAAATATAAATTTACCCATTTCACAGGTATTCTTCATCCCGGTTGTGTAATAAAAATTGATTACCTCATTCACCTTGACACTATAGGGGTGTGTGCCAACTTCTACGATTCACTTCTCTTTCAAAGACTCCAAAAGAGTTGGTACTAATGATTTTGTCCACACATCACACCAATAAATCATAATTTTAATCATCACAAATTAATCTAATTTGATCATTGATGACCTCATTTTCCTGATCCTGCCACTGTTGGAGTGACCTGATATTTCCCTGCTCATCAATTATGTCAGGTAACAATGTCCTACTCCAATCATCAAAGTTCTTCACCAACTCTCTGATCTTCCTACTCAAGTCATCTGGTAAGGTCTGAAAACCTTGCAATGACTTAACTAACACCTGAGTAGGCTTTAATGATTTGGGCCTATTATTTATATCAAACCTTGAGGCTTTATACATTATGTCTAAATCATTGGCCCTAGGGATCCAATTTTCAATTAATGGGACTACTACCTTCTGATCCCTATCAATATTCTTTATAGCATCTAATAATAAAGAATATAAAGAATACACAGATAACAATTTGTCATCAACTTTCTCATTCAAATGCTTCAATACAGTATTAACAACCTCCCTTTGCTTTAAAAGTACTCCCTCCTCACTTACCTTCAAGGATGCCTATAACTCTGCAATTTTGTGCATAAGTTGCTTCTTTGTAGGATCAACATAGCATTCTATTTCTTCATCAATTAGCTCCAAAGTATGGCTGAGGGAAGGATTTTGGCTGGGGGACCTTGGTGTAGAAAAAATGGGAGATGCAGGAGGTACTGAACCTGATGTGGAAGGAGATGTTCTGATCCCTAGATCACTTGATGTCTCCCCAATCTACTTGTACTTTAATCTATCCACCTTAGTCTGTAGCTCAACATTCCTTTGTTGTATCTTGCTATATTCCCCAATTATGAAATTGTACTTCTCCATTAGGCTTTTATTTTCAGCCTCCTCTCTTTCAACAATCTTTTGGGCTAATTTGGCCACATTTACAATCAAATTAGTGGCCTCTGTGGTTGAGGTCTCTGAAGCTCTCTTTATTATCAACCTTCCTCTTAAATTTGGGTTAATATTAGTAACATTTGGCTTTCTCCCTTGAGGGGCCAAAGCCCAAATTGCCAAGGTCTCATATTCTTCACTAAAGGAAAAATCTTGCAATGTTGTCTTGACCTCTTCTTCAGAATCTTACAAGGGATATTTGGACTTTAGAATAGTGTTAAAAGCTACAATATCTGCAATGTACCACTCAGGAAAAATCAAGACACCAGCTTGATTTACCAATTTTCTCCCCTCCTTAGGAGTGATCCTCTTGAATTATTCCCTTAATTCAACTCTCACTTCATCATCATTCTCCTAGTCTGACCTGTCAAGTCTCAATTCTCTTCTCCTCTTGCATTTATCCTGATATTCTTCCAATTTCATTCTCCATACTAGTTACAAGAAGACCAGAGTTTTTACAAATGCATTATCATCAAGAAATTCCTTACATGCTTCCATTCTTGCATCTTGCACACATTTTCCTTTCATATCTAGATTAGAGAGAGTTAATTCAACTAACCTGGGAGGGGAAGGCATACCCATCTGCATGTCCTGGTCAGTGACAACAATTTCACTCACCAAATCTTCTTGTGATTGTTCAATCTTTTGCCTCTTAGGGCTTGGCTCTGATGGTGGTGGTGAGGGACTACTCTCAGGTGATGATTCCAAATCAATAATCTTAATTGCCCTAGGCGTTTTGAGCTTTAGACCTAGTTGTGCAGGAAATTTCATTATTTTTTTTCCTTTTCTATCCTCTTCTTCCTAATCACTGCTATCATTTCTTTTCCTCCTATAAATAGGCCTTTTCCCTGTAGGTTGGTAGGTTGGCCT
>VDFB02000007.1:118984805-119048935 GCA_007258455.2 Sequoia sempervirens | reverse complement strand
AGTCAAAGACTCTCCTAAGTTTTGGACATTACACTTCGATGGATCCGAGTCCAAGCAAGGAGTGGGAGCCAGCTTCAAACTCATTAGCCCCATGGGTAAGATGTATTTTTCTACCTATAGAATTCAATTTCATTACACCAATAATGTAGCAGAATATGAAGCATTAGTTATGGGGCTCTTGATGGCGTCAAGAAAGAAAATAAAAATGTTGCAAGTGTTTAGTGATTCAGAGTTGGTTGTGAAAAAATTTAGGAAACTATATTCCTATCTTGATAGTAGGTTGGAAAACTATAGAAATAGGGTATGATACCTTATAGAGGACTTAGATGCATTTAATATTCAGCTAATCCCTCGAGACAAAAATCAAACTGCCGATACATTAGCACAAGAAGCTAGAACCCTTTAGCCTCTGTCCTTGATCGGCCTAAGGAAATTTATTGTAGATCTCACCTCTACTCCATCAATTCCTAACAATGTAACTAACTTTCAAGTTTTTAATGATGATAAGCATATCCTCGACTTCATTACTAGTTCTAACATTTTTGCAATCCAAATCATTGATGAAGCAAAGCCCGAGGAAGCTAAACTTGATGTAGAAGGGGTTATTAATCTGAAATCAAACACAATACCATGAGGTATGGTTCATCTTGAAAGAATATTTTATTTGGATCAAATAAGTGATCAGGATCAATAGACCAAGAAGGAATCAATAGACAATTAGTGTGATGCTCATAACATGGGCATGATTGAAGAAATCAAAAACGTGTTCATAGGAAAAGTGTGCACACCAAAAGAAAGAAAAGGGATCGTTGATTCTTTGTGTACCTATCATGATGTGATTTCTTGGGGATATGATGAATTTAAAATTTATGATACCTTAGTTATTACTCACACCATTTCCCTCAAGCCAAATGTGAGACCTTTCCAGTAACGTCAGCGCTTGATCAATGCACTGTTGGATCCAATCATCTACAAAGAAGTTCAAAAGTTGTTTTCCACTTGAATCATCTTCCCTGTTAGGCATTCCACATGGGTGGAAAATATAGTTCCGGTTAGGAAAAAGAATAGTGAAATCAGATTATGTGTGGATTTCTAGAATTTAAATAGAGCTTCTAAGAAAGACAATTATCTGGTGCCCTCACTGGATGAAGTATTGCAAATAGTCAATGGATCCCAGATGATGTTTCTTCTGGATGGCTACTGGGGATATAATCAGGTTATGGTGTAGTATGAAGATAGGAATTATACAACATTTACCACAAAATGGGGAATGTTTGCATATAGAAGAATGTCATTCAGATTAATCAACGTTGGTGCCACATTTCAAAATGTCATGGAAATTTCCTTTAAGGATCTCATCGACAAGTGCATCATTATATATATGGATGACCTCACTATGTTCTTAAAGAAAAGTGGAGACCACATCTCTGATCTATGCAAGGTCTTTCAAAAATGTAGAGAGTTCAACCGCTCACTGAACCCAAAGAAATGTATCTTCGGAGTGACTGAGGGGAAGCTTCTGGGACACGTCATCTCAGAAAAGGGAATCTCAATCGGTCTAGAACACATCTAGGCCATATTAAAGATTCAAATGCTAGGAAACAAGAAAGAAATGAAGTCTTTCTTTGGAAAAATCAACTTCGTTAAGAAGTTCATCATGGGCTTTGTTGAATTCATCAAGCCCTTGAACACCATGCTCAAGCAGGATGCTAAAGTGGAGTGGACATCAAAAGCCAAGCAAGCTTTTGAAGAAATCAAGAGAGCCATTATTGATGCACCAGTGGTGGTCAGTCCAAATTACTTGAAGCCATTCTACATCTATTCATTTTCTTTAGATCACTTGTGTGCCAACATGTTAACCCAAAAAGATGATGAAGGGAATGATCACCCCATTGCATTTATGAGTGCTCCACTGAAGGATGTTGAATTATGATATCACAATGTTGAAAAATAGGCTTATGCATTAGTCAGAGGAATTAGAAAGTTTTGACACTACATCTTGAGGAACAAGGTATTCACAATTGTACTAGATCTAGCTGTCAAGACCCTATTAATGCATGAGTTAGGAAAAAGAAGAGAAAAATGGGTCACATTATTATAGGAATATAACATTTAGATTCAACCCATGAAGTTATTCTGAGGATAGGCCCTCACACATACAATAGTAGAAATAGGGCCTAAGCTTGTAGTGTAGTAGTACTAGCTGAAGGATGTCTCTCTAGGCGAGTGGCATGATGACATCATCTACTATTTACTAAACAAGTACCTATCATGGCTACAAGGTGTACAAAAGTGTGCTTTGATATTGAAGAGCAGTAGTTACATGTTGCAGGGATCCATATTGTACAAAATAAATCATAAGGGAATATATCTTAGATGCTTGGGAAAATAAGCGACTAAAGTGCTGAAACAATTCCATGACAAGTTTGGCACTAGTCATAGATCCGACCCTTCTACAACCTGTCAAATCTTGCGAGTTGGATACTACTGGACTATGTTGTTTAAAGATGCACACAACTACGTCAGATCCTTTCATGTTTGTTAGACTGCTTCTACCTTAGAAAGGAATGTTGTTGTCCCATTGCAACCAGTTGTAGAGGTAAGGCCTTTTTCTCAATGGGGACTTGAATTCATCGATCTGATAATCCCACCATCTTTTGCAGGACATAGGTACATTCTAACTGCTTCTAATTACTACACTAGATGGACTGAGGCAATATCATGTAGGCAATGCACAACTAAAGTAGTTACTAATTTCTTAGAAAGTTTTATTTTTAATCACTTTGGTTGCTTGTTTTCCCTTGTGTGTGAAAATGGTCCCACCTTTTCATCCCTTAAGTTTTCTAATTAGACCTTTGATTACAGAATCAAACTTAAATTTTCCTCCAACTACTACCCTCAGGGAAATGGTCTAGTTGAATCCACAAATAAAAATTTGTTGACTGTGATCCAAAAATTGCTTGACAAGAATCCAAAATATTGGCACACCTAGTTACATTTTTCCTTATGGGCAGATCACACTCGTCACAAGGCTACCTTGGGAAATTCCCCATTCCACCTTGTTTATGGCTTAGAACCTATTTTATCAACTCACCTCAAGATTCCCATGCTCCAATTTGTTAATATATACTACGAGGAAGGAGAATGTCAAGAGGCCCACCTTGTTGAATTGTTGCATTTAGAAGAAGTTTGTGACCAAGCAATAGAGAATTTCACCAAACACCAGGGCGTAGTAAAAAGATGATTTGATTGCTAAGCCAAAGTAAAGGCCTTTAAGATTGCAGATTTAGTCCTTTTTTGGGACAAGGCCCATGAAAAGAAAGGGGGACATGAAAAATTCAACAAGCTCTGGCTTGGCTCCTTTTAGATTTTTTAGATTCTAGGAGATAATGCCTTTCATATTAGAATGCTAACTGGAGAGGATATCCCATTTCCTATTAACGGGTAGTACCTCAAGCATTATTTCCTTGCTTGAGTTGTTCAAGCTCACCCCTTTGTACATAATTGTATATAGATAGGGTAGGTTCTTTTTCTTTACTGCCTTACTTTTGTTCTCTTTCCTGATTTTTTTTTTTGATGAGGGTGTCTTCCTATCCTGATGCGATGGCAGTGCTCAGTTCATCAGAGGGCCTACTCTATTGCTTGCTCTCATTCATTCTCTGGATAAGTCTTCATCAATTACTATGAATTTCTAACCGCTTCTATGAAAATAGTTTCCTTGTTTGTACTCTAACTTGATCTAGGATAGAAACTTTATTTGAATCTTCTCATGCTTACCTCAGATTATACATGAAAATACACCATTAAGTACTCCTGATGAGTTGCATGATAGTTAGTATGAGGCTTTGGTAGGCGAAAAATCCTAAGTCTACTCCAGCGACCACTTTGATTCCAAACCCACTATAAGCTTCGATGCTTATGTAGTTGAGTAAAAGAAAAAGAGTATCAAAAGAAAATACTAGAAAGAAAAAAAGAAAAGAAATTTTGAACGGACAACTGTGTGGGTGTGTAGACAACTCTATCAGGGCTATGGATGCCCAATTGGTAGTAGAGCAATATTCATGGGGTCACAATGATAACTTCGTTAGGGCTATGGATGCCTGACTAGCAGTGGAGCAATGCCCAAGTTACTTTTGGGGTTAGACAACTTATGTAGCTTTCTTTGGTTGATTGATCGTTGTTTTGTGTGGTCTCTGAGGGAGGGAGATGAACTCACTGCACACACTTTTGAGGTACTCTATGACTTGATTCAACTGAGGATCTTACCCTCCTTTAAGTTTCTAGTTTACTTGCGGAAATTGGTTTTTGGTTTGCGAAACTAGGGATTCAAGGTTCCTAATGAATCCTTATGCTCGGAAAACTCAGGAGCGTTCTCCCAGTGGAGTCTCCATTTGTTGTGCCCATCACACACATGCCACGTTTGGACCGGGGACCTCCTCTTTCCTTTCTGCTTTCATTGGGTCACTTTTTCCTTTCCCTCATTTTGCATGCCCCTAATTCTGAGCTCAAAATTGGTCACATGTAATAAAACCACCAAACTCTCATTGACCAAAATTCACCACCTCAAAATTTCCTAAGACTTTGGCTTTTACAGAAATGCCCTTACGAGTTTCCCTTGGCCTTTTGTCCCGACGTCCTCCAGGCCCTGCAGATCTGCATTTGCAAGTCTCCCTTGGTGGGTCACCGCTATCCCTTTACCACTAAATCCACATCCAGCCTTGGACATCCACCTACATTGTGGGCCCCACACCATCCTTCATCGTCTAGTGTCCACAGTAGGTTGGGTCCCCACAGCTCCAACTACCTCACCTACCGTCGTACTGGGAAATTAATGAACACCATTAATTCATTTTGGTCTATAAATATGCACCCCCACCTATCATTTTCATCATTTTAATTTGAATTTTGGAGAGAAGAAAATGGAGAACATTGAGCTCATGCCCGCATTGGTAGTTGATGGATCAAAATCAAGGTTACCATTAGATCTTTTTTTTGTTCTCAAGTATACACGCACTTGAAACTTTGAGGGCATGTTTTTTCCATAGCTAGGGTTTGTAAATTAATGTTAAATATTGGAGATGAAACCTTAGATCACCCGGTGGCCTTCCCAACCCCCGTCCCCACATGAAATACTTTATCTTTCATTCAAAAATCACTAAAGTGGGTCGAAATCACACCTCCACATTCATGCAGAACCAAATAATTTCTTCATCATTCTTTGCATGGCATAAAAATATTTGTGGCTCTTACCATTTCCACCAATGTCCTAGTCAACACTAAATACCCAGAATGAAAAGAACTAAGTCATAAACCCCATGCGGGAGCTATCATGCTAACTTACCTTCGTGGATGGTTGCCTTCCCTTTTTTGTTAATTAACCCCCTAACCCTAGCCACTGTCCACATTGTAGGTCATGTCGATGTCATTGTCATCAATTGATCAAATGTTCTAAGTTCAGGAAGACTTACAGGCCACTTCTTGTGGGTTGTTGTGTGGGGCCCGCCATCGCTCGAGTATCATTGCTTAGCGGAAAATATCTCTAGTTTGCCTACCATGTGGAACCTGACTCCATCATAGTTCCAAATTTTTCTAACACCAAAAATGACTAAGTCAAAGTGGCATGCAGACCAGCTTGTGTGGGTGGCCACATGCAGGTGACCATAGCCCAGTTGTTGTCCCCTAATGTCCATGCACCCATGGCTTCCCCTATGTCAGGTTCTACAAAAGACTTTTCCCTTTCCTAATCTTAAAAGTGCTAAAACCTAAGCCAAGTTAGTAAGCTTGCTACGAGTCCACTTATACAGATTTCCGCCTATGAACATCCGTCCCTCCAATGTCATTCTTAATGGAGAACATATGACAGCAACCCAGTAGCTTCTTTTCGCATCCCTAAGTGGTTGAACTTCAATGCATGATGTTTAACCTCTGAGGTGCTCGTGGGTCCCACAATGCAGACTTCCTCCTACGGTTTACCATCCTCTGAATTCTAGTACTTAACGATAGAGGCTCCAAATGTCCTTTAACCTTTTTGTGCCCACATGCCATAGACCCGAAAAATGCATTAACACTCGATCAAGCAACTTCAAGTTCCTTACAACCAATTTCCACACATGCCAAACTGCCTCACAACTTTGACCACCAAATTCATAATGCAAAATTCATGTTGCGAGTGGCCACCTATGAGTCTCTGTGGCCTTAGCACCATCCTGTTCCTAATCCCTCCTAACTCCTTCTAGCCCAGGGAAACCCACATCCCTAGGCCCACATTTGTGTATATAATCTAAATGAGCCTTAAATGATTGATATTGATGAATTTCATGATCTTCCAATGATGTATTGTTGGATCTAACCCTCATTTTGTAGGATTTGACTAACACTTACCCTGATTTATATATGAATGCACTTACTGCATCTTTGCATGCAAGATTTATGGAACCTATTGTGGGTCCATTGGGGAGGTCTATTGAGAAAGATGAAAAAGGAAAGAAGCTTGCACGCGTAACAAGAGGAAAAGAGGAAAAAGATTAGATGAAATATCAGTTTCACGGAGTGGAGAGCACCTCCAAGCTCTCATCTACCTAGGACTCAATTTCAGACACAAATTTGGGGCACGTAGACATAGATGAGTTCCAGAAAAGGGTAATGATCAACCCCACAATAGACAATGCATGAAATATTAGAGCAAGTGGCCTCGCCAAGGCAGTTAGTTTTCCTCTTGCGCTAATTGCCTTGGAGTTGGTCATGTTCTATAGGAAGTGCTACCACAACAACAAAAATATTATCGATCATGATGAAAGGGTGATGGAAGACCTATCTACTAAAGCGATCGGTTGAATGTTCCACATTCCCATATTAGATGGGATGCAAGAAACAGAGAAAGGATATGCTAAAAATATCTGGAAGTAGGACCCCGATTCATGTAAAAGAATAATTAATCAACACTAGTTGAAACAAAAGAGGGGTAGTACCACCAAAGTACATTAGGAGTTATTAAGGAGTGACTTCTTTTAAGAATACCATGATTTGGTTACCCTATTGAGTAGGGTGATGGTCCTATCGACTACTACATTCTTTGAAGATTGGATGTTTTACTTTATTGAGGAGATCATCCGGGGAAAGGCCAAGTTCCATTTGTTGATTGATGAAAACTTACATAGCTAGCTCATGGCTTATAAGAAGAGTTCCAAGTTTTATATGACCTCATATTTGGTGTATCTCCTAGTGGAGAAGTTCCCATGCAAAGGAATCTTTAGTGAAGGAACCTTGGGAAGAAAGAAAGGATAACTTAAGGTCTATGATTGCTATCCTTAGTTGTAGTATAGGAATTTCAAAAGAGAATATTGTAGGGTGAATGTTGCCTTCATTACACACATAATCAGACTACTAGGAAGAGACTTTGAGAGAAGGGTATCACATAGTGCCAGAGCCTTCATCTAACGGTTTGGGTACCTGTTCATATAGTTCCCAAAGTCTACATATATCATAATAGAAATATTCTTAGGGAATCCATACTAATTACCACTCTACCCCAACAACCATATGATCTTGTTGGAGGATTCTCAGAAATTGGAAAATTCCCACACACTATTAAGCAACAAGGATAGAGCTAGGATTCCATATCCCCTGACCTTTAGGTAAGGAATGTATTCTTGTCCTGCTGCCCAATACGTGGAGTATTTAGAGAAAGAATTGGTGGAATACAACTTAGATCTCCACACTGACCGAGGGAGGATGGATGATTATGGAAAGTTGAATAAATGGGTTAGAAGACAATATACCCATCAATCTCAGGTCGAGGACTTCTGGGCCAACTATGCAGATGACAAAGTAGTGTGAATGAGGTACTATATGAGAATAATGACCCAGTTTGTGAAGTTGGTGAATCTATTCCATATGTCTGACTAGATAGTGGAGGAAGACAACAATAGTATTAATGATAGATACAATGTTGTGGCCAACTTGCCCCTACCTATGATAGATTGGAGTGAAGAAGATGTCACTGACCTTGATATATTGACACAACCCATTAAGAATAGAACAAGATAGTGGATAGATTCCCAAGTTTCCCAACTCAAAATATAGGGCACTGAGTTGAAATATGGTGAACTTAAGGATGAGCTTGAAAGTGAAATTAATAGTGGAGCAGCCCCTGCCACATCAGAAGAAGCTCCTAAATCCTCACCAACTACGAGGTCAAAGAAAAGGAAGGATGCACCTGAATGAAAACCAAAACACAAGGTGTATTCTAGAAAGGCCACAGAGGTAGAATTGTCTAAAAGGGCGAGGAAAGAAAGAAAATTCATACTTGATATGCCCACCATCTAGGAGGGGGATCCCCAGCTTGAAGAAGGAGAAGTTGAGCAGCCGCATTCACCACCTGCCACTTCCACTCACTTCCACTGCTACTGTTGCCACTCCTCCACCTTCCGCCTCTTAGGTTTTTCCCATTTCATCTCCACTTATCATGGACATCTTAGTCCACCTTGCCTCCACCTCACCGACTATTCCAATAATGATACTCAACTCCTCCTCTTCCACTACGTCCTCACTATCATCCTCTTTGCTCCCTCCTCCATTTCCCACTTTCTCCACTCCACTTCTTGCAATGACCACTATTACCATGTTGCATTTCTCTATGACCTATATGCAAAACATTCCTGATGAACTCTCTAGGGTAATCCTTGACCCAAAGGTTCAGGACCTAATGGCTCAACTCACTATTTCCCTACCTCTTCCCCCACCACCTAAAGAACCCTAAAGATAGAATATACAATGAAAATCTCAGAAGAGATGGAAAAACGTCACATAGAGAAATAAAGAGAGGCTACAAAGGATGTAGTTGAAGAGCTCAAGGAATTTGATTAAGAGAAATTGGTGTCCAATGAGGAGAGATCACATTCTTTAGAAGAGGACACTGAAGCTCTAAATGAGTGGTATATAATGGAAACATCAGACCAAGAATTAGATGAAGAGTTTTCCCAGTAGCCCAAGGATGTGGGTGAAAAGGTCACTCTTGAAGAACACCTCTTTAAGGAAAAATATGACACAGATGTAAATGTGGAGATAATCGAAGAGCCTCCACTAGGTGGCCAAGACAAGGGCTCAGTCTAGGAAGAAGAAGCAGCTCTTGAAAAGGGGGAAGAGATAGAGAAAGATAAGGAAGAAGAAGATGTGCTAGGAAAGAGCTCTGATCTTGAGCACCATGATGAGATTAAGTGTGAAGAAGAAAAGGCACCCTAGAAAGAAGACATCACTGAGGACAATATAACTTCCATAAAGATAGAAAGAGGAAAGACTATATAAATAGAGGGCTCAGATGAAGAAGAAAGGTGAACCATAGATTTTTGGGGATAGGGGACTTTCTTACACTTCTAGGGTTTTGCACCTAAAAGGAGAGAGGAATCACAAAAACCTTGATGGCTCACTCAAGAATATTCCCTTGAGATTCCAATGCAAAGATGATTGAAATATATCTAAGGGAAATGTCCTAGATTTAAAGAACTAATAAAACAGATTGACTATTAATGCAAAAAATAAGGAAATGTAAAATGTTTGAAAACACAATGTGATATGTGAACATATACTAAATGACCTAGAAATGCAAACAAAACTAAATAGAAAGCTATGAAAAAGAAAATGTGCAATTTTAAACTTGTTGAGGATGAAATGGAGATTGAAAATGCTATTGATTCTAAAATTTTGACCTACTAGGACACTTACGCCATTTTGGGCGACTTAGTCCTAGATCTAGAAAATTGTACTGGAGCCCGTTTCAGCCAAATGGGTATCTGAATCTACAAAAAAATTGAAAAAACTGTATAGTGGGATTAAGTCACCATTGATGGAAACTTAGTCCACTTTGGATTTTCTAAAAATCTGAAAGTGGAAAAGAAAGCTCTCGGTTTGCACTTTCTGTTCCCCCAAGTGTCTAGTTCTGAAACTTCCAAATTCAAGACTGTAAGTGAATTTTTGTGTAGATTTTGACCTAGATAATAAGGAGATGAATTGAATTTTTTTGAAAACTATTCTTCAATCATGTCCAAGCCATCCAAGCACCTAAATTTGCAATCACACAAAGGAAGAGAGAGAAAATGTTGATTGTTAGGGATTAGGGGTTTGCCTTGGTCAAACCCCATTTAGGTAATTAAACCAAAATGATAAAATAATGAAGCATGGAACGTGAAAAAATTGGAATTAGAAACTTTCCATGATGATGGACCTTGAATTGCTGCAAAAATTGATGAAGAATATTGCTCTTGAATGCCTTAGAAGTGATGAATTGACTTGACAACATGTAGGCTTGATGATACTTTGATCATGGAGGGATGGATGGTCTCCTTTTATAGAGAGTTAAGTGAATGGATAGAATAAGGATCATGATCAAGGGCCAATATTAAATTAGAAAATAATTTAATCAAGGGTGGAGGTTAATTGAGAGAAGAAAGACATGGATAGATAAAGACTTGAGGTGGAAGATAAGATTGGCATAGAAAAAGAGATTTTTGAAGAAAATTTAAATAATAAAATTATTTAATTTAGGTGGCCAAAATAGGAGAAATAAATAAAATATTTATTTTATTTATTTAAAAATAAAGGTGAGAACAAATAATTAGATAATTAAATAATTAAAAATAATTATTTAATTATAGAGGAAAGGTGGAGTGTTAAACATTAAATAATTAAAAACAATTATTTAATGGAGAGGGAAGGGATAATTAAATAATTAAAATAATTATTTAATTGGGTAAATAAAGAAAGGATAAATAATTAAATATTTATTTAATTATAGATAGAAAAGACTAATGAATAATTAAATAATTGAAATAATTATTTAATTATAGAAAAATAAGGAAAAACTAACTTTTGAATTAAAATTATATTTAATTCAAAAGTGGGGAAAAAGGACCATTTAAGACATAAAGAAGCATAAGTTTGAATAATGCGAGCCCAAACAAGTGTGAAAATGTAAAGAGATACATTTTTCTATGCTACATTTAGCCCCCACTTTAGCGAGAGGATGAACTTGCTTCAAACTCACACTAAAGTAGAAATTCAAGAGGGGTCCAATCATACCAATGTGGATGACAAAGGATGACAAATATCAAAGGAGGTTGCACAAGCCCCCTGGATCCAAGATCCTAATTCAAGCGGACATAAGAACAAAAGGGCACGCATAAGGTGTATAACATGCAACAGAACAAGATACACGAACATGCAATGGCAAGAACTAAAAGAAATAAAAATGAGAAGAAATAGAAATAAGAATGAGTTGGATCAAGCTTCAACCATTTGTCCAACACGATGTGGATTAGATCTAGGTTGTTTGTCCAAAAATGCATACTTACTCTGAGGCGACGAAACTTTTGGTTGTCCACTACATGAGAAGTACTAAGAGGTAAGAAACATACACTCATGGCTGGTATCCTCTCACACACATGCAAGTGGCTATGGGGAAATTTATGCCTTGGAATGGGATTCCTGGTCAACCATACCAAATTTATACCTCCAGATAACTTTAATAAGGCACCACAATGGAAATTCTGTTGTAAATTCTTTTGAATGTCATGTAAAAAAAATTTGTTAAAGGGGATTTTTCTTTGTTCGTGCAAGGTCTTCTTCTTAGGGAGCATTGTGCCTAATGTCTCCAAGAGAGGAAAAGTCAAGGTGTTAGATCATTACCCATGGGATGCCTCATTCACATCATGCCATGTCCAAAGATCATACACTCTTAGAAGACATCAAACCCAATGACACCACCAAGAAGAGGACACATCACAAGAGAAAAGATAAATCACACCATGAAATTTTTCCAAAAGATATCTTCTATGTATGCCCTCAGTTAAGTGGTTGCTGCATCATCACTATGAGAAATTGCTTTAAAGTAGCCAAGGATAAATGCTAGCATAAAAGAAGACATGAGACACAACTTGGAAAGCCCTATGCCAAGTCATATGTTTCTGAATTGAGCTACAACATGATAAGTATGTCACATGTGAGTCAACTTAAGACATGACATCCACATCCCAAGCTTACTCTTATATGTTCATGAAAGGTTAATGACTATCCAAAAGAGACAACGATAATGACATATGGTGATAAGGCTTCCTAACCTCTTGCCCCCACTTAGTATAGGACAAGGGTGAGTATGAAATGGATGATGATATGCTTCTCCTTGCGATGAATGTAAAACACACAATTATGGAAAGGAGCAAAGACTAATCTTATTTATGATGATAAGTAAAAAAAGTTTCTACTTGATACATATTTAATGAGATGTCTATCAGTTTAGGATGTACCAAGGTTAGAGTTTTCTTGGAATTATTGTTTGTGACGGTGTTGACATTGATTGAAGGTTTTTGTTTTGAAGGAAAATAACCAAGATCATTAGGGTGTATAGGGACATGGATACATTTTTCTATAGCATCACATCCTTTCCCAAGTTTGCATCCAAAAATTTTTGTCACTTGTTTTGGATTGGATGGTTGCTCAATTTCCTCAAATTTTGTCTTGGATGTTGGTTTTTCTTTTAAGGTGGGTGAAGTGGATGCTATTGAATGTTGTATTACTATTACCAATTTCTCTTTTCTCATTTTTGACTCTTTTGTTATGATCTTGTATTCTCCCATGGATATAGGTATGAAATCAAAGGTTTATGAAGAATCTTCCAATAACTTTGTGGCTTCTTAGATTTTCTTTTTTTTTTCTATATCATTATACTTGATATTGATCATAACACATGCAACCTTTTTTTTTAGGAGTAGAAGGTGACTTGTCATAATCTCCTAACATTTTCTTCAAGGTTTCATGATTGTCAAAACATTCCCATGATGGTAGTAATTCTATATCAAGCAAGTCAGGATGCTTTAGAGTGAGGTTGATTTTTGGTTTGCATATGATAGTGTTGAAGTTTGCTTGCACCATGATATTCTACCTAGCAAGAGAGTTTATAGGAGATAAGAAAAAAATATGTTGATCACATTCCATTAATAGTTTTTGTAGAGTAACTTCATCATAAGGAGAGGAGGCATCAAGAGAAGAAAAAACATCACATTCATTTTTTCCAATGATTGGATACTTTTGTGAAATTATGTGTTCTTGGATGGAGGAAAAATTAGGAAAGGGAGCAAGAAGATTCTCATGACTTTCAATGAATAGTTTATCTAATCCTAAAATATCTTCTTCACATGTAGGAGAGACATTAGGAGAAGAACAAGTATGATTATCATGATTATTTGTGATTACATCCCTTTGGCCAATAACGTCTTCCAAAATAGGGGAAGAAAATAAAGAGAATTTTCATAGGTCTTAAATGGTTGATCATCTGATGCCAAAATATCCTCCTCATAAATAATGTGATTGTCATGATTTCTCACAAAAACATTCTCACAAATAGGGGAGGAGTTAGAAGATGAATGTAGACTAGGTAGAGGGATGTTAAGAGATGTGTTTATGATCTCATTCTCTTGTGCCATAATATGTTCCAAAGTAGGAGAGGTTATAGAATAGGAGCTTTCAACATTGTCATGATTCTCAATGGGTGCAACTTCTAGCTCCAAAATACCTTCATCACCTGTAGGAGAGATATTGGGAGAAGAGGAACTATTATTATCATTATTTTCTATGCTTTCATATTCTTCTATCACTTCATTCCCACAAATAGAAGAGATATTAGAGGATGTGGAACTATGGAGTGTGTCAACATTGTTATTATCTTGCACTAAGAAACTATCATAGATAGGAAATAGATTAGAAGGATGACTATCATGTTTGCTAATAAGCTCATAGAAAATTGAATGCATGATGTTTTCTCGAAGGTTCTCGTGATCTTCTTCAGCAATAGGAGAGATTTTGGGAGAGGAGGAATTTTGATTGTTTTCCATAATGTTATCCTTTTTATCTAAGGTCTCATTGTCTTGTTCCATAGTATTTATCCTATTAGGAGAGATTTTAGGAAGTGACAAACAATAGGTTCATCACATTTCATGGTTGGATTTGATAAAGTAGCTTCATTTCTCATAGAAGAGGCATCAAGAGAAGGATAACTAGGAGTTTCATGGTTACCGATGATTGGAAATTTTTTTTTCAAATAGGTCTTCCCAAATGGGAGGGGCATTAGGAAACGGAGGAATAAGATTCTCATGAGTCTTAATAATGATATCTTCTAACACTAAACTATCTTCCTCATGTCTAGATAGGATATTAGGAGAAGGAAAGGTTTGATTGTCATGATTATCTACATTTGCATTCACATGTTCTATAATGTATTATGGAGTAGGAGAGGTAGGATTTATTAATATATCCTCCACACAACTTTTTTTGTCATGATCATTCATGATTGTATCCTTATTCACTAAAACATTTTCATAAGTAGGGGAGGTGTTGGGAGATGAATGGAGACCAGGTAAGGTAGTGACCTTGTTTTCACATTCATGTGTCATAATGTCTTTGCAAGGGGGGAGAAGGAAGAAAATAAATACTTTCATGATCTTAAATGATTGTGTCTTCTATCATCAAGATACCTTCATCACCAATGGGAGAGATATCGAGACAAGAAAAATTATGATTATCATGATTATTGATGCTTGCATCCTTTTATGTCAAATATTTAGTGGATGACCTTAGTGAGAGGAAGTCCTTAAGGGATTCATCTAACATGTATAAGTAATCACTACTAAAGGGCTTGGATGATATGGTTTTTCTAAAGCTAAGCATTTTTTGAATTGTTTATTTTGATGCTTTTTTTTTTGGGGTTTTGTTTTCTAATGAATTTGATCTAAATGAACTAGGAACCGATGTTGAAAATGAAAATTGCAAAAGTCTAATGCTATCTATAATTTCCATGAAAGTAAATGATGCGAGTTTTAATGATTTCAATGTAACAAAAAATAACTGAACTAAAATAGAAAAGTAACTGAGACAAACAACTTAAGAAACTAGAAACTAAAATTTGAAAATAGTGATGCAAAATGTGTACTGGGACTAAGTCACCCAGGGTGACGAATTAGTCCTCGTATGGGTATTTTTTAAGGTTTTCTAAATTTTCTGATGGATTTCGATGTGTTGTATACCGTACAATGCAAATCTAAAGTGTGGATGCAAAATTTCACTATTGTTCAAGGAAATTAAGTGCAATAATGCAAGCTTAAATAGGATTTTCACTAATGTAAAGTATGAAACCCTAGAATGTAAATGAAACAATGCTAAAGGAAATGTAAGCCATTCCTAGGGTGTAAATTTACTCTAGATCAGAAATAGGATGTTCTAAATGTAGGTTCACCAAAATGAACCATAGATTTTTGGGGATAAGGACTCTCTTACACTTCTTGGGTTTTGCACCTAAAAGGAGAGAGGTGTCCCAAAAACCTTGATGGATCACTCAAGACTAATGAAAATATGATTGAAATATATCAAAGGAGAATGACCTAAATGCTAAAAATTGATAAAGGATATTGACTAATGAATGAAAACTAAAGAAATAAAAAGTGTTTGAAAACACAGTGTAGTATGCAAACATATGATAAATGACCTAGAAATGCAAACAAAACTAAATAGAAAGCTATGAAATAGAAAGTGTGCACCTATAAACTTTTTGATGATGAAATGGAGAATAAAAATGCTACTGATTCTAAAATTTTCACCTATTGGGACACTTACGCAATTCTCGGTGACTTAAACCCAGATCTAGAAAACTACACTAGAGCTCGTTTTAGCCAAATGGGTATTTAAATCTACAAAATTTTTGGAAAAAATGTACAATGGGAATAAGTCACCATTAAAGGTGGCTTAGTCCACTTTGTCTTTTCCAAAAATTTGAAAGTGGAAACAAAAGCTCTTAGTCTACACTTTCTATTCCCCCAAGTGTCTAGTTCTGAAACTACCAAATTCAGGCCTGCAAGTGACTTTTTGTGTATATTTTGACCTAACCAACAAGGAGATGCCTTCAACAAGTTTGAAACCTATTCTTCAATCATTTCCAAGCCATCCAAGCACCTAAATCTACAATCACACAAAGGAAGAGAGATAAAATGTTGATTGTTAGGGATTGGGGGATTGCCTTGGTCAAACCCTATTTAGGTAATTAAACCAAAATGATAAAATAATGAAGCATGAAACATGAAAAAATTGCAATTATAAAACTTTCCATGATGATGTATCTTGAATTGCTGCAACAATTGACGAAGAATATTTCTCTTAAATGCCTTAGAAGTGATGAATTGACTTGAAAACATGTAGGCTTGATGATACTTCAATCATGGATGGATGGAAGGTCTCCTTTTATAGAGGAGAGTTAAGTGAATGGATAGAATAAGGATCCCGATCAAGGGCCAAGATTAAATTAAAAAATAATTTAATCAAGGGTGGAGGTTTATTAAGAGAAGAAAGACATGGATAGATAAAGACTTGAGGTGGAAGATAAGATTGGCACAGAAAAAGAGATTGTTGGAGAAAATTTAAATAATTAAATCATTTAATTTAGGTGGCCAACATAGTAGAAATAAATAAAATATTGATTTTATTTATTTAAAAAGAAAGGTGAGAACAAATAATTAATTATTTAATGGAGAGGGAAGGGATAATTAAATAATTAAAATAATTATTTAATTGAGGAAATAAAGAAAGGATAAATAATTAAACATTTATTTAATTATTGAGAGAAAAGGCTAATGAATAATTAAATAATTAAAATAATTATTTAATTATAGAAAAAGAGGGAAAAACTAACTTTTGAATTAAAATAATATTTAATTCAAAAGTGGGGAAAAAGGACCATTTAAGGCATAAAGAAGTAGAAATTTGAATAAGGCGGGCCCAAACAAGTGTGAAAATGTAAAGAGATACTTTTTTCTACACTACAAACAAGGTTGACCAAGAGGCTCCTAAAAATGAAGAGGAACAACCTCGAAATGAACAAAGAGAGGAGGGTGATCATGAATCATCCAAGGAACAAACCAAGGTGTCTAACTGGCTGGACCAGTAATTGCGAAAGAAAACTCTTGTGGTCATTGACCCATAGGCTAGGCTTGAGGCAATACTGGCCAAGACACAAATAAAAATGAGAAAATAGAAGAAGCGTAGGGTCTATTCTCACATCACAGTTGATTCCTTTAGATCTAGAATAGTGAAAATTACTACTCCTGTGACTAACAAAGATACGAGCATCGTGCAAGGGTAGAGCTACAACATATCCACGATCAATTTAGGCTTAGCGATCCAAGAACAAAAGATAAATGAATTTAAAGGGTTTGTGGCCATTATTGTGCAACAAATGAATAAGGACTAGTCCACGAAGGAAGAGCTAAAATCATAGGTAGTGTAACTTACCACTTACATTCAATAGTTGATGTCCATAGAAGAAGAGGCCCCTACATTGCCATTTGTACCTACTCTCCTCTCCTAGGAGGAGCTAAGCAGAATGGAAAAGATGAAAAATTGGACCAAGTCCATAATGGATTGGTTCAACTGGGTGGTATATAATGGTGACATGGGTATTCACCATGTTGCGCAGGCGTTCAACAAGTTTTGAGGGTTGCAAAAGGAAATAGATGAAATGATAAAAATATGCAACAGGTTCTCTGAGTTGTATAGGATCACGTATCCTAAGCTCGAAAGCATCCTCAAACTCTCCTAGGAAATATAGGAAAAGGAGTTAGAGCTCATAAAGGATGATCAATGGTTAGTGGAGACATGGAAAATGGGCTTAGATTACAGGAAATATGTTCTAGAGAATTCTTTGCGTGAGCTAGAACTTGATCTTGAATGGTTTGCAAAACTCTGAGCTGACAGTGAGGACTATTTAAAAGTGATGTCGGATTATGAGATGCCATCTCTAGAGATAGATCCAGAAAAGATCAAGCTTTTCTTCCACAAGAAGATGGAGTAGGATGCCACAGATACACTATCACCAGAATTTATGGACTTTGTTGCAAGGGCCTTCACACAGTCTAAATAGGTCATCAAGGCAACCCCGAAGTGCACCAAGAACTGGGAGTAGATTGCAGAAAGACTCAAGAAGATATCCTTCCAAATCCTTCAATTTGATATCATATAATGGGACAAGCTCTAGGATTTGATCGAGAAATTCGTGGATTATGAAAATGCTCAAAAGGTGGCTAGAAACCCCGTCATAGATGATTTTTTTTCAAAATGGTTGTACAAGATGGCAACCACTATGGGAAAAATTGGCTACAATGCCAGGGTAGTTAGAAGAATAAATAGGGAAAAGACAAAGATGTATTTTATATTATCATATATTTTGGGTTAGGAGAAACCCTAATGTAAGATGAATTTGAGCCACACAATGAAAGAAAATCTTGGCCATTCATTTCACTTTTGGAAAATTATAAATAGGGGTCTCCTATCATTTTCAAAGAGAGTTGAGTTGTGTAAAGGCTGTAGACATGAAAAATGTATCGATTACACTTGATCCTAATTACTAACGCCATTTCGTCCTAAATCACCTCCTTTGCTAATCATTTAATTGAATAATCCTTATTTGATTAAATCCATCACATTTTCATCCCTTAATTAAATAAATCAAATTTATCTAGTTAAGTCATCATCTCCTATTAATTAAATAAATCAATTTTATTTAATTAACCCTTATAGTCTCTATTTAATTGAATAATTCATTTTATTTAATTAAATCTCTAAAATCATTCAATTAAATCAAATAAATTAACATTTTTTTAATTTAATCTAACATCATCCTTCTTTAATTAAATAAATCATTTTTTTTATTTAATTAAGTCAGTCATATTCCTCTCATTTTGATTTAAATTAATCCAAAAGTCTAAGTCAAAATGGTCAAATCAACTAATATCCTTTTAAATTAATCAAATATTGATTAATTTAATCTTAAATCACCTAAATCCTTTAGATTTTCCAACTTTCTCATGAAAATCATTTCAATTGATTTATTAAATCCTTAGTTACTTTCAAAAGGCATCAATGTTGGAATATTCTCCAAATTTGAAAAGTACCTCCAAAAGGGTTTGTACATCCAACAAGGCATTTAAACCTCTTACATGTCCTTTTTCCTTGAGCCAAGTGGCATTAACTTCATTTTCTCCTCCCTCCAACTTGTCATTTCATCAATTGTGAATTTCCACCTAATTGCACTTAATTGCACAATGACCAAAATGTGTTCCACCTTTGTCCACTCACATGTTGACAAGTGGCACTTGGTCATTGGTTGGTGTTTGATCCCACATTCATCCCTTTTTCCTCATTCTCCATCTCTCTCATCTATAAATAAAAGGCTCTCACTTTGTTTTTGGATCCACAACTTCATGCAAAGACATTATCTTCATATTTTGAATTTGCTCATCCATTGTTCATCCATTTTCAAGTTTCATAGCTAGGTTATGTAGGAATTCAACCAAGGAGCATCAAATCTTCATCAAATCATCACTCAAGCTTACAAGGGATTGGGAAAGGGCCATTTTCCACATCAAAATGGCACCAATTCCGCCATGGGATTGAGAGTTTGTTTGCATTATATAGGATTTAATAGCTTTCTTATTGTGTTCTTTGCTTATTTCTTGTTTATTTGCATTTCAAATGAATTCTATGGGGAATGTTGATTTAACTTGCATAATAGACTAATGATGTGTTGTTTGATTGTGTTTATGTAGGTCTAGGATCACCATTCACATTTTGGTGCTAGAAGGAGGGCCAATCTAAAGAAATTAACATGTTTTTTTGTCGCTCCTACACCGATGCCATACCAGTCCAGCAGTGCCATACCAGTCCAGCGATGCTGAGGTCTTCACACCTAGAAATTTAAATCTCAAACTGTGACATTGGACTCATTTTCTAGACAACCAATCAGCTAAACTCCAAACTACTCCACTTGCCAAAATCATGTTGTAATTACACTCACTAGTTTTGCTGCAGAGCGCTGCTATCAGTCCCAGTGGCACCATATAGCACCATTGACCTCTTCAAACTATGCCACATTTGTAGACTGCACCACTGGAGTTGGGTAAAAGGCACTATTCAGTTTAATTTAAAATGTGTCTTTTCATTTTGGTTGCTTGTGTCTACTAACTAGTTTTTGACCCCCGTTTTTGCAGCTTTGACCAATTTTTGTAGGTTGGATCGATCAAAGGTGAAGGCTTCTATTACATCATCATTTCATTGTATCAAGTGTTTTTAAACACTTTGGGGAGATATTATAATCCCTCCTCTAAGGATTTTCTATCTTCCATGCTTTTAGGGCTCACTAAATTTCATTTGGGCTCTAAAAAGAACAACACAAAAGGATTAAAAAGAACCTTAGGAAACTTACTAGATTTTGTTTAAGGTTAACAATTGAATAAGAAAACTTTCACTTTCCCTTTTGGTGCTTAAAAAGAATCCAACTCTTGCTTTTAAGGATTAAAATGAACATGTGCTTTTATGTTTTGTAATAACTTATCCAAAGTAATATCATCTAAAAGATGTATGCACTTCTCTCGTGCCTCACAGTGATCTTGAGAATCAAAAGGATTTTTGTGATATTAAGTTTTATAGTGATTGCCTCCACACTTCAATTTGGATTCTTAAAATTGAACAAAATCTTGCAAGTGTGAGTGGAGTATATCGCGTGTGTTCTCTCTTTGTTTCTCAATGAAGATTGATCAAACTACGGATGTACTTACTCCCTTTTGTTTATCTTTAGAGGAACTTCCTTGTGGGAAAAAGTAATCACCCAAGGGAACAACCCAACTGGGAACATGATAGAGCCAAGCGACTTCCACCTGGGATATAAGTGTGGGTACTTGAGGAAAGTTCAAGTATCACGAGGTTTGTTCCGGCAAGAAGGGAAACAATGGTCTCTTGCTACATGGATGATCCCCCATGAACATAATTCCTATACTAAAACCCTTTGTTTAAAAGACCAAAATCCTTAATCTATTTGTTGGTGCAAGAGGTCGGACCTTTGAAGTCACCCCACATTTTTACAGCTTTTAGTAGAGATGAGAAGTATGCCATGGGAGATTCATGGGTATTGATGGTTGGTTGACCCGACAAGAGTGTGTCGTGGAAGGGAGCTAGTGTGGTCAAGCATCTAATCATTCGCTAAAAGTAGGTGAAGCTAGATTTATCCAAGTGGGGATTCAACAAATATTGTGTCAATATCCATAGGGTTGTGCATGTTCTTGGAATCAAAATGCTTTGCTTGGATCTTAAACATTGGAAAACAAACATTCAACATAAGCATCAAATTTCAAACCCTTTAGGAAGCAAATACCATTGAAAAAATTCAAAATGTTATTGCTTTTCCTAGGGATTCTATCCTTAGAGGCTTCTAAAAATTTGAGTTTACATCTCAATTTGCTCACTAAAGTCAACAATAGGAAACTTTTTCCTTAATTTCCTTGATTTCAACATAATGGATTTTGTGGGATGAAAAGAAATTGGGACATTGGAAATTTAGTTTGAAAACCTAATCAAGAACTGATGGTGGTAAAAGGAACTCATTAAGAAAATATAAGAAACAATTGGACCCCACACATGTGCTCTTCCAAATGATTTCTCGAAAGATCAAAATCTGAAAACCAAAGATCAAAGGTCTTAGTCAAAAGGCTCAAAAGAAAAGGTTGTATTTGCTTTATGAATTTAGAGAAAGATTGGCCTTCAACTTTTACAAACGTGCATCAAGGAAGAAATCCAAATTTGTATTCGTTTTACTATTTCCAAAATCCAAGTCTCTTTCAAAGGTTTGAGTATCTCACATAGGAAGTATTAGCATGTTCTTCAACACCTTGGTCTAGTAAACAGAGTCTCCCTAAGTCTCCTAGGATCAAAATCAAAATCACCTCACAAACAAACTCTTGGAAATCTTGAAAAAATTATCTATGCTAAACTTTGGGAAAAACCTCTTGAAATCAAAATTCAAAACAAATCCAAATCATCTTGTTTGACTATGTGTGTATAGATGAATCCTTCTTTGCAAACTTAGCCAAATTATCATCTTGTGGACAAGTTTACTCTAGGACAACATCCAACCTCTTAGAGTGTATGAGTTCATTATACAAAACCAAAACAAAATCATGATAAAATCAAATCAATCCAAAATCAAAATCCAAAATCAAATTAAACATCAAATCCAAAGTCCTAAAGTTTAGTATCCCCCTCAAGGTTTCATAAGAGTTCAAACATCCACCAATCCTCCATCTTTCATTATCACCATCATCATCCCTTTGATCCTCATTATCTTAGAATTTATGTTTGTACCTAAAGATTAGATGAATCTAAAGAATTAGAGGTTCATCTCTTACATTCTTGAAAATTGATCCCTATTTTATGGTTCAAACTTGATCTCAACACAAGAATAGCATGGAAACCAACAAAGAAACATCAACTTCGAGTGACTTGAGTCAAACCACCGCTGGAATCAATCTTGTTGGGTCTAGCAATCCCATGATCAATTTTCCTCCACTTCCACAAGATCATCAAGAGGAGGGTGTCCAAGTGGAGGACGTCACCAATAATATTTTAGGAATGACTCAAGATGAGATAATTGAAAAGGTTCAAAATCTTGAAACACACAAGATTGTCAATGTCATGATGAAACTCAACCCCTCACAATATATGCTTGAATTAGCGAAAGAAGGAGCTAAACTTCCTTCCGACTATGATTTAAGAATCCTTGTGGAGAAGATCCTTGGGATCATGCCCCAAACTTCATCCACACCTCCATTCCAAAGCATCATCAAAGTATCCCCCAAATCACATCATCCATTGCTCTAGCTCAACCAATTATAAATAAGGGAATCTTATTGCTTCATGCACTACAAAGACACCCCCTTGTGAACAACCAAGATTTGGATGTGAACACTATCTTGGTTCAAACAGTTCCTCAAAATAGTCAACACCCATACGTTTTGCTTACCATTCAAGACCCCAATGACCCATCATCATCTTTTCACGCAACACCTCTCAACACACAAACCTCTCTCCTTATGACTTCGCAAGGAGGAGGTGGGCTATTTGGACCAGGGGGCATCTTTGACCCCTCATCATCATCATTTCCACAAGGGAACACACCACCCCTTTTCCCACCATTTCTTCCTTTGCCATTAACATCCACAACACCCCTCGGTTTAGGGCTACCTCCTTTACCACCACTTAATCAAAAAAATCCAAACCACCACTCAATCATCAATCAAAACATCATACCAAATCCTCCACTCTTACCACCGATATTGCAACAACAGGTGGCAACCATTCAAGCAACCCAAGCAATCACTACACCATCCATAAATGTGGTCTCTCAAGGACCAAGCATATCAATTGCACCATCTACCACACAAGTCCCCACCATCAATACGACATTACCTCTCATCACGACAATGAACACCATTCCAAATCTGCCACCACCGCTGCCACCAAGACCAAATGTGGCCAATCAATATAGCATCACGTTGCAAGTATCATAACAGGCCTATCAAAAGGAATATCAACAATTTCAAGCACAACAAGCCCAAAAAACACAAGCTGCACAACAAGTTGCTCAACAAGCACAAGAAACTTAAGCCACAAAACAAGCACAACAAGCACAACAGGCTGCTCAAGCTCAAGCCTTATTACAACAATATTAAGCGACCCAAGCTGCGTAAGCAGCTCAAGTTGCTCAAGCCGCACAAGCTGCACAAGCTACACAACTTTCCCAACAAGCGCAAGCTCAAGCTCAGGCACAAGCCCAATACCAAGCTCAACAAGCGCAAGAACAAGCTCAATACCAAGCACAAATGCAAGCAGCCCAAAAACAAGCATATCAGCAAGCCTTGCAATAGTACCAAGCACAACAAGAAGCAACATTGCTATCCCAACAAAAAGCATTGTTGGCACAACAACAACAAGACCAACAACAAGCATTTTTGGTGTAACAATAGCAATACCAACAACAAGTGTTGTTGGCGCAACAACAAATGCAGGAATATCAACAAAGCTTGCAAAAAACTCCCACCAACATACCCAACACTCCACCCATCACCCAAAAAAATCTGCCACTTCAAAACACATTCACTCCACCCCCCGATCCACAAGATGATGTGACGACACAAATCAAGTTGCTCTCACAGCAAGTGCTAGATCTTCAATCAGGGAAAACCACAAAAAAACCAAGTAACTTGTGTCCCTATCCATTCAACAAGATCCTTGCAATGGTACCATTCCCAAAGGGGTTTAAAATCCCTAAATTCGACAAATACCGTGGGACAGGAAACCTTAAAGATCACATCAAGGAATTCCAAGTACATTGCATGGAAGTCGTATATGACGATACATATCTGATGCGGGTATTTCCTTGAAGTTTGGTTGGTCTTGCCATGGAGAGGTTCTCTCGCCTTCCTCCTGACATCAAAAAATTCCAAGAGATTATAGACGCATTCATAAAAGCCTACGCCTTTAATCTCGGTATGGATTTCAATCTAGAAGAACTATCTACTCTTAAACAAGCTAAAAGGGAATTGTTTGGTTCCTTCTTGCAATGATGGCAATCCAAGGCCAACAGGAGCAAATGGGCCATGCCTGAAGAACAAGTTTGTACCATTATTACTAATCTTGAGAAAACCTTGGAATTTCATCTCAAGGTGCAATGTATCACTACTTACGACCAACTGATCCCCAAGGTGCTCAACATTGAATGATCCCTTATTGCATAAGGAGGAAGACCCACATATCAAGAAAATCAAGATAATTTACCATCCACCAGCTATAATGAGAAACCTCACATATGGGCGAGAAACAAAAATGTCACAAATGATGGCATGGTGGATGCTAAGGTTGTAATCAGTGCTCCAAAATAGAACACCTAAACATACCAACAACCACAAAACAAAAATTGAAACAACACACAAGCTAACACAATATCACAACAACCACCCAATAATCAAGTCAACAACCTGAATAATCGAGGATGACCTGTTGGATGTTGTGGTTGTGTTGCTGATATGTGGTTGTCATTGATGTCAACACTATTAGCATTTGATTTATTGAAGGTTGTATATGTCAAGGATATTCAGAAAATTGTTAAAGAAAATGTTGTAGGTTGCTAGTGGAATAGTGAAGGTCTTGAAGGTGTCTTATTTATTACGTTGAAGATCAGTTGTTGTGGACTAAAGGGTTTATTGCTGAGAGTATCTAGTTTATCCATTGGAAGTTTTAGAGGTATGTGTGCAGATTTGATCGTGTTATGAACAGATGTGCTCTGACAATATTTTTGTGGTTTCAGTTTGTGTTCCTAATTGAAGTTTATGTTATTTTGGTAATTTCAATTATTACAGATGCTTCTCTGTTAGTTCTTGTTGCTTGTGGATCCCTCTTGATCATTTTCTATCTTTGTTGAACATCTGCATTGATCGGTGTGCTCATGGTCAAATATTTTTCTCGTGTATGTTCAGGTTTTCATGTTCTTGGCTGACATGATGGTTGTAGTGTGTTGTGGATCCTTGGAGATTAAAATTTGAATGTTTGGCACACTCGAGGATATCATTTTAAGTCTTCACTATGTTGTATCCAATGGTGTATAATTTACATTGAAAATTTATTTGTAAATTTTGGTCGACATTGTAAATATGTTTTATGTTTTAGCTGACAAAGTTGTTAATGAAAATGCAGGTTGTAGCTATATAAGAGTGGTTTTTTTTGCAAAGTTAGTGAGAGTGTGAAGCAAGGAAGAGCTAGAGAAAGTGAAAGTGTGTGAATAGTGATCTAATCATTCAATTGCAGAGCAGAGAGTGAAGAAGTATTTTTGTGCTTAACCAGAATTATATCTAGGCTTGTGTAGAAGCTATTTTCTCAATTCATACCTTGCGGATATAATCTGTATTTTTATTCTTTGGGTAGTGAGCCCTCTTGTAATTGAGCAGTGAGCTCTAGGCAGTGTGCCTGAATGCATGTGCATTCCCATTATTCTCAATTATACTTTTAATAGGGTATAATATTGTGGACTGACATCCACTGTTGTTTTTCCCTTAATAGGGCTTCCACGTAAAAATCTTGGTGTTCTCTATGTTTCTGATGTGTTGATTGCTTATGGTTTATTGTTCATTCATCAAATCTGAAATTAAGTTAAGGTAAGTTTGAAAATTTTAAGTATTTTGTGACAACTGATTCACCCTTCTCTCAATTGTTTGTCCTTGTTTTTCCAACAATTGGTATCAGAACTGGTTCCTCTGAAGAAGTTTAAAAGCTTGAGGTGATTGGAGATGGCATCATACAAGAAGGACAGTCCTAGATTTGATGGAAAAAACTACTCTCTATGGAAAGCCAGAATAGAATGTCATTTGAGATGTATTGGTGAACCCTTATAAAAGATTACAAAGAATAAATATACTATTCCTCAGAATGGTCCTTCCACTCCTGATGAGATCAAAGAAGCTAAGACTAATATCAAGGCTATTGAAGCTTTGTTGAGTTCTTTGATAGATTCAAAAATGACAAATGTGATAGGTCTGAAGACAACTCATCAGGTTTGGACGAAGTTGGAGAATTTTTATGAAGGATATCTACATGTGAAGGTTGCTAAGCTATAGAGTTTGAAAGGCAAGTATGAAAATTTGAAGATGGGTGAAGATGAAAATATTTCTTCTTTTATGCAAAGAGAAAATGAAATTGTGATGGGTATTAGATGTGTTGGTGGTATTCTGGATGAATAAGAAATTATAGCTAAAGTGATCAGATCATTTCCTCCCTCTTACAAATCAAAGTCTCATGCTATTGAAGAGTTCAAATCAGTAACAAATGTGACAAGAGATATGTTGATTGGTAAACTTGTTGCTTTTGAGTTGAGTGAATTTGGTGATTCTGCCCCCAAGGCTAAAACTGCATTTAAGGCTTATGTATCTGGAAGAAACAAGAAAAGATATGATTTGAGAGAGAGTTCTAGAAACAAATTCAAGTATGAGGAAGAAATGAAATAGCTTGAAGATGAGAAAGAGAAGTAGAAAAGTTGGAAGCATTGAATGTGAAGAAAGAAGGCATAGGACAAGGTAAGTATAAAGGAAAGCTGCCTATTAAATGTTTCTTTTGCAGTAAAATAGGGCATTTTGATTCAAGGTGTCCTGAAAGAGTTCCTGGATCTAAACCTAACAAACCTAGATTTCAAAAGAAGTGTTATTTTGCTGAAGAAGGTGTGAATGATTTAGAATCTGATAAAGAAAATGGAAATGAAGATGAATGGGTTTTCATTGCTACCATTGAAAATGGTCTGGTGGCTACTAAATTTTCTAAAGTTGAGAAATCTCTTGTAGCCCGAATTGAAGAGAAGGATGAGTGGGTTATTGATAATGGATTCTCACATCATATGACTGGTGATAACAGAAAATTTGTAAGTCTAGAGAAGTATGATGGTGGGTTTGTAAGATTCAGAGATAACAATGCTGGTGTGATTTGTGGCAAAGGATCTATTTGTCTTGGTGGTACGCATAGCACTAATGATGTCCTTTATATTGAAGGCTTGAAGCACAACTTGTTGAGTGTTGGATAGATGGTGGACAAGGGTTATGATCTTCAGTTCAAATATGGAAGATGCAGAATACTTGGAAGCTCTAGAAATATGATTGTTTCAGGTACAAAGACAAGAGGTAATATTTGTCACCTGATTGATGCTAAAGTAAGTTGTTTAATTTCCCAAGTACATGAAAGCTAGTTATGGCATAGAAGGTTGTGCCATGTGAATTTTGATAACATTTTCAAGGTAATTTCCACTCAAGCAGTAAGAGATCTACCTAAGCTAGTGAAATCTACTAACATAATATGCAAGGAATGTCAGATGGGAAAATAGACTAGAGTTTCTTTTTAGAGAAAACATCATTCTAATGGAGTACTGGAGCTGGTGCATATTGATCTATGTGGTCCCTCCAGAATCAAAAGTCTACAAGGAGAAAGCTATTTTATGCTGCTTATTGATGATTACTCTAGGATGATATGGGTCGCTTTCCTAAGAGAAAAATGTGAAGCATTAGAGAAGTTCAAAAGTTTCAAAGCTATGGCTAAAAATTAGAAAGGTTTGAAGATTAATTGCCTAAGGTCAGACAATGGTGGTGAGTTCACCTCCAAGGAGTTTGATTCTTTCTATAAAGAACATGGAATCAAGAGATAGTTTTCTGCTCCCTGAACCCCTCAATAGAATGGAGTTGTAGAAAGAAAGAACAAAACAATTCTAGATTCTGCTAGAACAATGATGATTGAAGGAAATGTGCCTCATATCTATTGGAGAGAAGTTTTAAACACTGTTGTGTACACTTTAAACCAGGTAAATGTCAATGGTAATTCCAGTAAGACTCATTTTGAACTATGGTTTGGTTATAAGCCTACTGTTAAATATTTCAAGATCTTTGGAAGCAAGTGCTACATAAAGAGAGATGACGACATAGGAAAGTTTGATGCAAGAAGAGATGAAGGAATCTTTCTAGGTTACTCTACTAAAAGCAAGGATTACCGATGCTATAATAGAAGATTGAGAAAAATGGTTGAAAGTGCAAATGTCAGAGTTGATGAGGAATCTGATAGAGAATCTGATACTATGGATATGATTCAGATGACTAGCAAGATAATACAAACAAAGGGAAGAATGCTCAGAAATAGAATCAACTTCAAATTGTTTCGATAAATCAAGAAATTTAGGAAGGAGAGACAAGTGAAAGTGCAAAAGAAAGAACAAAAGAACCAGAAGTTCGAGTGAATCCTAAAACTCCAATGTATGTGAAATTGAATCATTCTGAAAATCAAATTATAGGAGACATGGATAAAGGTGTGCAGACCAGAAGTAGGATTGCAGAAGAGTATTGCATAATTTCCAAGATTGAGCCTAAAAATTTCAATGAAGCTTGCAATGATGAACACTAGATGGAAGCTATGAAGGAAGAACTGATGCAGATTGAAAGAATGATACATGGATTCTTGTTCCCAAACCTAAAGATAAAAATGTGATTGGTACTAAATGGTTCTTTTGGAATAAGCTAAATGAACAAGTTGAAGTGGTCTGGAATAAAGCAAGAATGGTATGTAAAGGGTATTCACAAATGGAAGGAATTGATTTTGAAGAAACCTTTGCCCCTATTGCCAGAATTGAAGCTGTAAGACTATTTCTTGCTTATGCTGCATATAAAAACTATAAAGTCTATCAAATGGTTGTGAAGTCAGTTTTTCTAAATGGTGAATTAGAAGAAGTATATGTTGAGCAGCCAGATGGATTTCAACTGATTGAAAAAGAGGACATGGTTTTCCAATTGAAGAAAGCTCTATATGGACTCAAGCAAGCTCCTAGAGCTTGGTATGTTAGACTCGATAAATACTTACTAAAGCTTGGATTTAATAAAGGTATTGCTGATAGAAACTTGTATTTTAAGTTGGATCATGATAAAGACTTGATTATTGAATTCTTTGTTGATGACATCATTTTTGGAGGAGATGATGATCTATGTATGAAGTTTGTTGATGAAATGAAAAGTGAATTTGAAATGAGTATGATTGGAGAGATGAAGTTCTTTCTGGGATTGCAAGTCACTCAGTTAGACAATGGGATTTTCATATCTCAATCCAAATATGTCAGAGAGCTGCTAAAGAAGTTTGGCATGGAAGAATCAAAGCCTGTTGGTACTCCCATGGTAACTAGATGCAAGTTAACACAAAATGATGATTCTCCTAAGGAAAATCAAACAAGATACATGTTAATGATTGGTGGATTTCTCTATTTAACTCAGACTAGACCAAACATTATGAATGCTATATGTATGGTTGCTAGATTTTAGGTTGATCCAAAAGAATCTCATGAATGTTGTAAAGATAATTTTAAAATATCTGAAAGGAACAGTTGATTTTGGGCTTTGGTATCCTAAAGATGATGATCTTACTCTAAGTGCATATAATGATGTGGATTGGGTAGGAGATGTAGATGATAGGAAAAGTACTAGTGGTGGTGTCTTCTTCCTAGGGAGGAAGCTGGTGTCTTGGTTGAGTAAAAAAAGAATTCCATTTCCCTATCTATGGCTAAGGTAGAATATATTGCTGCTACAAATAATTGTACTCAAGTGATGTGGATGAAACAGATGTTGAAAGATATCAGAGTAGTATATGATGAACCCATTGCCATATACTGTGATAATTCAAGTGCAATTAACATATCAAAGAATCCAGTGCTACACTCTAAGACCAAGCATATATCAATCAAGTTTCACTTCTTGAGGGAGAAAGTGAGAGAGAAAGAAGTCAGATTGGAGTATGTGCCTACCAAAGAACAGATTGCAGACATTTTCACTAAGCCATTTCCAAAGGATAATTTTGAGTATCTCCAAGGTATGCTAGGGGTGATAATTCTATGAACTAGAGATGCATTTACTTGCATCAATCTGTATGCTTCAAAGCTATATTCTGATCCAGATTGATGTTTCCATGGCTGCTACTCAAGGGGAGTAGTCAAATATGTGGGAAGATAATGTTTATCTTTTCCATTGATGTCAAAGGGGGAGAAGAGTCATGTGAAAAATTGTTGCTTATCTATGGAGAAGAGCCTTGTGGGGTGAAGATCTTGTAGAAGAGGTTAAGTAAGATGAGTCAGAATATAAGGGGGAGTAAGTGTTGATTGTGAGTTGTGTTGATGGTGTTTTTCACATCACGTGTTGCCATCAATTCCAAAGGGGGAGAATTTTGGATGATGTGGTTGTGTTGCTGATATATGGTTGTCATTGATGTCAACACTATTAGCATTTGATGTATTGAAGGTTGTATATGTCGAGGATATTGAGAAAATTGTTAAAGAAAATGTTGCAGGTTGCTAGTCAAACAATGAATGTCTTGAAGGTGTCTTGTTCAGTACATTGAAGATCAATTGTTGTGGACTAAGGGTTTATTGCTGAGAATATCTAGTTTATCCACCAGAAGTTTTAGAGGTTTGCATGCAGATTTGATCATGTTACGAATAGATGTGTTCTGACAATATTTCTATGGTTTCAATTTGCATTCCTAATTGAAGTTTAAGTGATTCTGGTAATTTCAGTTGTTTTGGATGCTTATCTATTAGTTCTTGTTTCTTGTGGATTTTTCTAGATTATTTTTTATCTTTGTTGCACATCCACGTTGATTGTTGTGCTTGTGGTTAGATATTTTTCTCGTGTATGTTCGGGTTTTCATGTTCTTGGCCGACATGATGGTTGTAGTGTGTTGTGGATCCTTGGATATTAAAATTTGAATGTTTGGAACACTCGAGGATATCATTTTAAGTCTTCATTATGTTGTAACTGACAGTGTATAATTCACATTGAAATTTTATTTGTAAATTTGGGCTGGCATTGTAAATACGTTTTATGTTTTAGCCAACGAAGTTGTTGATGAAAATCCAGGTTGCAGATATATAAGAGTGGTTTTTTGTGTGAAGTAAGTGAGAGTTTGAAGTGAGGAAGAGGTAGAGAAAGTGAAAGTTTGAGAATAGTGATCTAATCATTCTATTATAGAGAAGAGAGTGAAGAAGTTTGAGCAAAAAGTGAAGTATTTATGTGCTTAACCAGAACTATATTCAAGCTTGTGTAGAAGCTATTTTCTCAATTCCTACCCTGTGGATCTAATCCATATTTTTCTTCTTTGGGAAGTGATTCCTCTTGTAATTGAGCAGTTAGCTCTAGGTAGTGTGCCTGAATGCATGTGCATTACCATTATTCTTCAATATACTTTTAACAGGGAATAATATTGTGGACTAACATCCACCGTGGTTTTTCCCTTAACAGGGTTTCCACATAATAATCTTGGTTTTCTCCGTGTTTCTGATGTGTTGATTGCTTATGGTTTATTGTTCATTCATCATATCTAAAATTAAGTTAAGATAAGTTTGAAAATTCTAAGTGTTCTATGACAACTGATTCACCCACCTCTTAGTTGTTTGTCCTAGTTTTGCCAACAAGACCACCCCCGCAAAAAAAAAATCCCCCCAAGCAGAAGTACACCTCCCTTGGGGAGCCAAATGAATCGGTTATGAAGAAACTGATGAACAAAAATCTCATCAAGATTTCCACATATGAAAACTATCAGGAACCCCAAGTGAAACCACTATGGTATAATGAGAATCACCTTTGTGATTTTAAAAAAATCAAGGGGCACACCACTGCTAGTTGCATGAGGTTGAAAAATCTAATCCAAGACCTCATTGATGAAAAAATCATAAATGTTGAGAAACCAGCTATAAATTAGGACTTAAAAATATACACGAATCTGATGTCAGATCATAACCAAGGGAAAAATCATGGAAAACTAAAGTATGCCAATGTGAACCATGTGTATGATCATGTTGTCACATCCATTGATGAAATGGTCACTATTGTTAGCATCAAAGGACCCAAAGTTGATTGTGGAGTCACCACATGTGGTGGAAAAGTCAACATTGTTGGACCATCACATCCACCTAGGGCATCCGCCTTAGATCCAAAATTTCTTCCTCATGGCTATAATGTCCTAGACTAGCTGAAAAGAACCCCCGCTTAGATCTCCATCATGGAGTTACTGAAGATATCACCTGCACACAGAAAAATCCTAGAGGAAGCATTAGCTTCATCCACCATCTTTGTGGATCTAGATGCTGACCAATTCAAGGCTATGGTCGAAAATATCACCACCCCAAGCCTTCTAACTTTCTTCTATCAGGACTTCCCCTCCCAACCATTTCACAATCATGCTCTTCACCTTGAATTCCTGGTTCATAAAAATAAATTCAAAAGGGTCTTGGTGGATGGGAATGTAGGTCTTAACATTTGTTCCCTCAAATTAATAAAAAAATATGGGATTCTTAGAAGATTCCATTGAAAAGGGTAAAGACATCACAATAAGAGCTTATGATGATTAGGAAAGAGTGTCTCAAGGCACTATCTAGCACTCTATTCAAGTAGGGCCAACCATTATGGAAACAACATGCCAGGTCCTTGACCTTGATTTTCCTTATAACATTCTCCTGGGGCATCCATGGATCCATGGGATGCAAGCAGTCACTTCCACCTTCCACTAGTGCATCAAGTTCCCATATCAAAACAAAGAGGTCACAATTTATGGTGATCCCGAGCCCTTTTCCTACTACAAGAGCCTAGAAGAAAAATATTATAAAATCCCCCAAGTTCCAAAAAATGATGAAGGCCCCACCACTCCGTATATAGACCCAACTACATTGGCCCCCACTTCTAAGAAAAAGACACCTACCATCCCTGACATATCTGAAATCAAGGTCATTATCCAAGACAATGGTTGTGGGGATTATAGAATGAAGAAAAGTGCTTTTGTCATAGGAGAGTTACCTCAATCTCCTAGGACTCATGGGCAACCCCAACTAGTTGAAGCATTGTCCCATACCTTCAAAGCAGATCCCTCTAGATTCAAGTCATGGGGGGATCTAATTCAAGAAATAGTAGATGAAAGGGACATATCTATTCTCTTGTATCAAGATGAAAGGCTTGTGCCTGATCTTCTAATGAACGAAAGTAGCAAAGGCCTACAAATGATGCTCGATATGGGATATGATAGAAGAAAGAAACTCAGGAAGAATGAAAACGGCCTGTTTGAACCCCATATTATTAAGAAGTGAATAAGAAATCTTTGCCTCAGATGTACCCCTCTGAGGATGACCATACTTGGAAAAGCAGCCCCAGTTAAGAAGGTCAAAAAATCCTCCTCAGTAATCGACATCCACCCTTCAATTACTTGTGTCCACAGATTGAGTCATAGACAACTTTACCTTTGACATAATTGATGTGTGTAGTAGTGATGAGGATCCTATAACTGACTTACCTATGCTTTTCAAAGATTCCCCCCTGCTCATGATTAGTACCTTGTCTTTTGAGACCAACGACCTATTAGAAACCAAGATCTGAAATGCAAACTAGAAAAGCCTTCCAGAAAAGAGAAAATTAGAAAAAGAAAAGCTTTGCAAAAGATGTGCAAAATATTATTATTCAGGAATTCTTAATTACAAGATATGATTTTCTTTATAAAATAAAATATGCATAACCCTAATCTTATCTTGAGCAACAAGATAGCTCAACAAGATAAGGATGAGAATTAATAAACCTAGGAATTAAATATTACCTAAGTAAAGTTATGCAAGTGTAATTAAATATTAATTACACTAACACCCCCCATAAGTGCAACTTAGGGAGACTAAAAAAGAATGCACCTAAAACTAAGATGAATGCAAGGAAGCATGAATGGGTCCCGACAACAAGGCCTAATTAGGTATCCATGTACAAATGCAAAGATAGAGAAAACCTAGTGGGAAAAACCCCCCTCAATGAGATGAACTGCAGCAAGGAATCACTGGAAGAACTCTGATGAAGCAACACTGTAATCCCAAATCCAGAAAGAAAGGAAAGACACTTCTGTTTGCAAAATGCCATAATAGAATCACAAATGTAACAATAGACCCAATGCCAAGGAACACTGGAAAATCACAAACTGGAACAACCTTGGAATCTATGAAGCAACAATAGATGAAATGATGACAGAATCTGGAAACCATGTATCTCAATGCCGATGCCGAACTGTGACTAAAACTCTTCCATGGGAAGGAGTACCATGAAGAATTTCGAACATTAACCATAAAAACATGGCCCTTAAACTGAGAAGGATCTGAACCAATGCGGATGAAGAAACATAATCTCTCAACTGAAGTGTGAACCGATGAATCCGATGTGTCAAGCAATATCAAAAAAGTGGCCAAAATAAACTAGGAAACCAGATAACCCATACGAGTTTCCAACAAATCAAGATGGAGATGGAGATCAAAGTCGCTGCACACTCTAATCAAATTATTATGCAAGAAACCCCCCTGATGGAACTTTATCTCAGTTCATTTATTACAATAACCCAATGATTGTTAAAGGAGAGAATGCTAAACATGCATAAATATAAAATAACATGATGTGGTACTGAAATGAAGTACAAATATTCAAGTTTCACCTTTCCAACTACCAAAACATCCAAGTAATCTCCAAAACACCCATCGGGATAAATCTGGAATAACGATAAACTTGGGACAGATACAAAAAAAAGTGCATGGACAGCAAAATAGAGCTCCTCAATACCTTTCAAACGCCACAAAGAAGATGAAAATCGGAGATTGTGGCAAAAAGTCATGAGCTCGAAAGCCAAAAATGAACATCTCCATCTCACATCATTTGCATAATAATCTACTTCTCCCTAAGTTGCACTTATGGGGGGTGTTGGTGTAATTAATATTTAATTACACTTGCATAACTTTCCTTAGGTAATATTTAATTCCTAGGTTTATTAATTCTCATCCTTATCTTGTTGAGCTATCTTACACTTTACATAATATTTAAAAAAAATAAAAAAAAATTGTGCAAAATATTATTATTCAGGAATTCTTAATTACAAGATATGATTTGCTTTATAAAAGCAAAGATGCATAACCCTAATCTTATCTTGAGCAACAAGATAGCTCAACAAGATAAGGATGAGAATTAATAAACCTAGGAATTAAATATTACCTAATTAAAGTTATGCAAGTGTAATTAAATATTAATTACACTAACATGACCATCAAACCCATGAAATAAACCTAGTCTACCCCTAGCTCATCGATTACAACCAATGAGGACCGCCAATTTTGGAAACATTCAAAAATGATGAGGCACTCTCAAAATTCATGGGACTATGTAACATAGTACCTTATGGAGATCACAAGGCTAGATTTGACATCATACTAGACACACAAGCCTATTATGGGGAAACAATTGAATCCTCCAGTCGCAAAAGTGAAAATATGAGAATAATCTCTAGGTATTTTAGTGAAAACCACATTGTGGCATTCTCTAACCCAAAAACAATAAAAATAAAGGACTTATTCAATAGTGAAAACCTCTTTGAGGCACTAGAGGATGAAGGATTCAATCTTCCTTTCAGTGCAATACATTAGGAGAAGTCAACAGTCCTAGCAGAGAGGTGCAATCCAGTCAATTTAGGAATAAAGGAACAACCACACATAACATTCTATGCAGAGTCTCTTCTCATACAAGAACATGAACTTCTAGTTGTGTTCCTAAAAGAAAGAAAGATAAACTTTGCATGGACCTATGCCAACATGCCAGGGCTTGACCCAGAGGTTGTGGTTCATCACCTAGTTGTATACCCTAAAGCCAAGCCCATCAGATAAAAGCTCAGAAAGATGCATCCCTAGATAGCATTGTTGGTCAAAATGGAATTGCAGAAGCTCCTAGATGTAGGGTTCATATGACTGATAGATTATCTAGAATGGGTCTCAAACCTTGTACCTATTTCAAAACCCACTGCGAGCATCCATATTTACACAGATTTCAAACACCTCAACAAAGCATGTCCCAAGGATGAATTTCAACTACCAAAAATTGACATGATCGTGGATATGACGGCAAGACATGAGATGGTATCATTGATGGATGGATTCTCAGGCTATAATCAAATTATGATAGCAAAATACAACTAGCACAAAATGGCTTTCACTTGTCCATGGGGGACATATTGCTAGAATACGATGTCATTCAGGTTAAAGAATGCAGGAGCAACCTATCAGAGGGCCATGGCACTAATATTTCATGACATGATCCACAAAACTATGAAAGATTACGTGGATGATATATTGGTCAAATCCAAGAAAAGACGAGATCACATAGTAGCATTGGGCTCCATCTTTAATAGGCTAGAAGAATACAAAGTCAGACTCAATCCAAAGAAGTGTGTCTTCGGGGTCCAATCAGGAAAGCTCCTTGGGTATATCGTGTTAATGAGAGGAATTGAAATAGATCCTACTAAGGTTAATGCAATCCTTGAAATGGAAGCACCAAAAACATTGAAACAACTCAGAGGCCTACAAGGAAGACTCCAGTCCATCCACTGATTCATAACACAACTAGCAGACAAGGATGTCCCCTACTCTCATCTACTCCACAAGGGGGTAGCATACAAGTGGGATGAAAAGTGTGATTAGGCCTTTAACACGATCAAGGAATACTTACTCATGTCGCCAGTCCTTATGCTTCCAATTCCAAGAAAACCCTTGATCTTATACATATCCCCAATAGTGGCATCTCTTGACGCTCTCCTAGCACAACACAATGAAAATGGAAAAGAGAGAGCTATCTACTATATCATCAGAACCATGGTGGGCCATGAACTGAACTATACATCCATTGAGAAAGCCTATCTAGTAGTTGTATTTGCAGCACAAAATTTCAAGAATTACATGCTAGCCCATCAGATAAAGCTTATCGCAAAGATAGACTCCCTTAAGTATTTTCTTTCCAAAGCAACTCTTATAGGGTGGACAACCAAGTGGGTTACGATCCTCATAGAGCATGACATTGAATATGTGGAGCATAAGGTCATCAAAGGACAAGAAATTGCATACCAACTAGTGGAGGCACCGATATACTCAGAGAATCCACTTGTATCAGAATTCCATGACAAATCAATCTTCAACCTAAGTGTAGCAGATCACTAGAAAATGTACTTTGATGGATCCTACACGCAACATGGATCGAGAGCAGGGATCTTATTCATCACCCCACAAGGGGATTGCATTCCAAATCATACAAGTTGTCGTTCCCTTGCACAAATAACATCACAAAATATGAGGCTCTTGTGATAGGGCTAAGAATTGCAGTGCAATGGAAAATAATGGCACTTAAGGTCTATAGGGATTCACAACTCATAATAAACTAGGTCAACAATGAGTATTAAACAAAGGATGACAAGCTAAATCCATACAAGAACTTGGTGGAAACTCTCAAGGATTCCTTCATTGATATCACATTTGAGCAGCTACCAAGAGAAAACAACAGAGCGATGGATGTAATGACTACAATCAGATCACTCCTAGATGTCCCGCACAATGTACCAAAGCAAGAATTCCTCATGGAGCAGCTTCTCATGCCCACATTCGAGGTACCAGAGTCTGAATATGTGTGAAATCATTGGTCCTGGTGATCCTTGGTACCATGATATATACACATATCTAAGAATAGGAATGCTCCCAGCTGACATAACCTCAAACCTCTAGAAAGCCTTTTTCAAAAAGTCATCCTAGTTTGTCATCCTAGGAGATACCCTTTACTGTAGAAGCATTGAAGGAACCCTATTACGTTGCTTAAATGTTGAGGAAGCATTGACCGCCTTAACTAAGGTACATAATGACATTTGTAGTTCACACTTTGTTGTGCATTTTTTGCACACACGCCCCACTGAAAGTAGGGACCCCCTTTTTTCGCTCTGATTTCTAATGCTTTGGCCCTTTGGTTTTGAGGATTTGCTTGATTCGGCATGTGCTTGAATGTTTATCTCGCTTTCACTAATGATCCATTTGTGTTATTTGTTGACAATCTTAAGTTTTAAGCCATTTCCAGGTTTTCCTTTGACTTCAGGATATTCCTTCTCTAGCAGAATTCCCTGGTTTCTTTGAGAACCCGACGAGGAAGAACTTACGCTGTGATCCAAATATTTTGGTCCTTTGCGGAATTCCGTGTCGACCAGATTTTTCCAAAATTCTTGCACCTCGTCAAATTCCTAAGTTTTAGTTTGAGTTGTCTTGTCAATGGCATTAATGCTCGATTTTACGATTTTTGTAGCATGTATTTATTCGATTTTGGGGAATTCTTGTGCCATTAAGATTTTTTCATTTGTCTTTTGCTGATCTTAGAGGTTTGATCTTGAGTGCTTGACTTCATTTGGCATTTGGACTTATGCATTCTTGAATTTGGTGGTGAATTTCCTGGGCGTGATCATTGTTGTTGCTATTCGCTTGGCTACCAAACCTTGTTAACAGTTGTTGAATATAATCAAATTCACTTCATCAATGGTATGTATTCATTTCTTTACTTTAGATTGTTGAATGTGAATGATTCTTTGTCATCTTGAGTATGTGTGGGGTCTAGATTTTACATGTTTAGCACCGAGCATTTTAAATCTAGGGTTGTGCAAATGTTTTCATAATTTCTGGAAGTTTAGAAGATGCACCCCTTAGTTAATCCATTTAAGTTTGGAAATTCCAACTTCATCTTCGAACTTGACCTTGCGTGTGTGATTGCTTCATCCTGATTTGATTTTAGAGTTTTTGAGCTTGATTGATAGTCAGCCATGAGTGAGGTTTAAACGTATGATTTCAGTTCCATTTAGGTGAAACTCACTTAGGCTTGTTTCAAACGCCCCATTTATATGTTTAATAAGTCGAGCAATCTAAATCTAAGCTAACTCCCTTGCATTAAGGGAAATTTTTTAAGGTTTTGAGCTTAAGAAATCGATGGTTGAATTTAGAGCATCACTAATCTTCACCAATTTTCCTATGGGAATGTTGAGAACCAATGGAAAACTGATGAGAGACTCAAAGTAAATTAGATTCAAGCCCAAGGACATCAAATTCTTGATCGATTGATTATTCTGGGCGAGATCGTGAGATGTGCTAGTTTTCAGGATTTTGAGACCAATTCCCACACCCTCAAAATTTCCTGATTTCTCCTACACCTCCTTGTTTTCCTGGATGTGTGCAAAAGCCCAAAATTTTACGTACCTCATGGATTTCCTTCCTAGGTAGATTTTCCTGAAATTGTCTCACAGTATGGAGGATTTGAAAGTTAATGAATGCAATGTTATGAGTTTAGCATCTTGTGCTTGATTTGAATCATTTAAAATGGTGTTACATGATTTCCCTTCATTTTGTGATGATTAATTTTGGATAACCATGTTTTATCATTAAAATCCGCTTAGTAGGGGATTTCCCAACTTTCCTCCCTGGCTTGATTTTCCCGGATGGCTCAAAATCCTAGATTTCTTAGTAATTGTGCCTTATGATAATTTAAGGGGATTTTAATCATAGCTTTGGGTTGATTGATTATAATTATATTGTCTATGATTGGCTAACCTTGATATGGGCATTATAAAGGAGAATTTATTGTGGTTTCTTGTTGAATGCAGGCTGAATCAAGTAGAGTGGTAGCCAGTAAGACAATGGGAAAGTAGACAAATCTAATTGTTGAAGGGTCCTCCATCTTTGAAGTAGAGAGAATAAAATTGGACATAAAGAGTAAGGTTCCTAATTCTAAGCTTTCCTCCATCTGGTTTGAAGTCAGTGATACTAATGTAGGAAGATGGGATTATGAAGAACTCAAAGCAAGAATGGTAGCACAGAACCTTCCCCTGTTGGCTAGAAGGATATTGGATTCAAGATTGGCCCCTATGGCTAGGTTCCCTCCCACGGTCCAGTGTTATGAGTTTGTGCTTGAGTGTGATAGATATTATGGTAGAGGTACACAAAGCGTGATTGGCCCTCAAGGCAAGGTGTTGGCCAACTTCTCTCCTGTATCTATGGCACAGACCTTTGACATGCCTGACATACCTCATTTGGTGGCTCTAGACTTGGATATTTCCAAGAATTACTTTGAAGATGATTAAAAAAATGCTCTAGAAGTGGTCAATTCTTGGTTGGAGAAACCTAAGCCCCACATCTCAAAGTTTCCAAAACAATTATTCAAGGAAAAGTTCAAACAAGAGTACTATGATGCTATCACACTCCTCAACAAGGTAATGGGTTTGAAGAGTGTTGGGATTTTTGAGAACTAGATGTTCTATGCCATAGTAAGGATGGAGTATAATATTTATTATCATTGGGTTGGAACCATCAGTGCAATGATATATGAGCAGTTATGTAATGTGTTGCAGACAAAGAGCTTCACCATGACTTCATACCTAGTTTATGCACTTGCAAGGTTCCACCCTTACAAGGGACTGAACACAAAAGGAACCTTTGGGTAGGATGTAATATATGAAGTCTATCTATAGCTACACCTAGACAACTCAAGCTAGAGGAGGGTGAATGATGCATTCACCATGTACAACACTAGACTACTTCAAGGTGCAGAGCATGTTAGAATATCTGACAAGGCTAAGGAGTTGATCAAGAAGTATGGGGCTTGGTTTATACAGTTCCTCACCTTTCTTACATAAGGATAGATGGCTGCCAGAGATCCCCTTACAGACTTCCTAGGTATCCTACCGACCACCTCATACTCTTAGAAGTTACAAGGAAGATGTGTGACTTTGATTCCATAGTCAAGAAAGAGAAGCACAAAATAGGGTCTGGCAATGACTTTCCCCTCAGGATAGGTAATAATGAAGCTTTCCCCTCGATAAATACAACACATTTCTCTAAGGAGGAGATGAGCACTCTGGGCCTATCTTTCCATTCTAAAAGGTCTAGATTTGATAGAACTGGTGAATCCCAAAAGAGAGCTAATAGGGAGTACAACCACAAGGATGACATAGAAGACTACTAGGCCAACTACAAAGATGAGTTTGTGATCAAAAAGAAGAAATTCTCTAGGTTTCCAGCCAATTTGATTAGATTGTACAATTTTAAAGTCATCCAAGATCAGATAGATGATGATGGGGATGTGATTCAAGGCCATGATTACGAAGCTGTCAAGGATAAATTAGCTAGAGAAATAGACTGGCTAGAGGAGGAAAAGATAGAACTGGAACAAGTCATGGCTCTAGTGATTAAATACACAAAGTTATGGCTTAAGCACAAAATTTGGGAATTGGAGAGTGAAGGTGTGCAATGCACTTATGACCTAATGGGAGACTTGGAGTCTCATTCTACTTCTGAAGAGTTGGTTGAGCAGGACCCTAAAGGTAATGCTAAGGTGAGTTCTCCTTTCAAGATAAAGATTAAGGATGTTCAAACAAAATAAGGAGAGAAGCAAAGAAGACCTATTGCTCAGAAAAGAAAACATACTTCGAAGGCAAAGAAATATGCAAAGGAGGAAGTTGAGGAAGAGGGAGATGAAGGTAGTGCTTCTATGCCTAAGAGAAGAAGAATAGTGAGATTGTCTCAAAAGAAGAAGGAATCTTCCAAGGAAAATGATGAAACTGGCCCACTAGTGGTGAATGTGGAGAGTTTAGGAGAGAAAACATAGGTATACACAAGAAGATCAAGAACTCCTTCTCCCAAGGATGGTGTGCCAAAGAAGGATGTTCCCTTGGCTGCCCCTGACATAGAACAACATGATAATGCCCCTTCTCATGAAACTCATAATGTACCAAGTGAATCCAAGGATGTAGAGGATCACCAAGATCAAAAAGAGGAAGAATTCTGGGAAGGTGAACTCTACTATGTAGAGGCAGAGACAAAGAAGAAGTTGTAGTCCCCTTTGGTGACTTATGAGGATTCACCCATTGACCATGAGGAAGATAGACCTCCATAGAGATAGGAAGTTCCAATCAAGACTTCTTTGCTCGAACATGTAGAAAAGGAGCATGATGAAGAAAAGAGTGGGAATCTAGAGGGTGACAAGGAAGATAAGACTAAAGAGACTCTTGAAAAGAAAAATCTGAATGAGGATTTCGCTAAGGGTTAGCAGGATGAGGTTGAGCAAGGTAATTTGCAATCAGGGTCCACTGTGCCTACTTGGTTGGACAGAGAATTGAAGAGTAAATAGATTGTAGTGGATGAAACTCTTCTAAAATGGGATGACTTATTGGCCAAAATTAGGAAAGGTAAAACAAAGAAGAAGGCTAGGGTTATTTCAAAGATTTAAAGAGATAAAGAAAATAATAGAGTGATTCACATTGCTACTCCTACTCCCGATAAGAATAAGGATGAGGTAACTGGTAGTGATTACAGTGTGCAAACTATTAACTTAGGGCCTACTTCCATGGAATAGGAGATTGAAGAATATGAAGGCTCTATTACTGTAATCTTGAGTAGATTGAGGAAAGAAGTGCAAACCAAGCAAGAGTTAAAGGAGAATGAGAAATTGAAGAAGTATTTGTAGGATTTGATGAAACCTTTGTAGTCTATTAGCCAGATCATCTCTTCATCATCCACAGTAAATCTCTTACCAGAGGAAACTGTACCTGAGTTGGAAAAAATGAAAACTACCACTCATGCCACACTAAACTTGTTGCAAGGGTTAGGAACCAAGGGTGATGATTTAATCAAAGACATTCTATCAACTAGTGGAGATTCCATTAGATATGTGGAGTGGTTGAAAAGTGTGCTAGCTCAAGATAAAGAAGATGTAGACCTCCTATTGCAGAAAACTAGGACTATCATGGAGTACACTGAGGAAAAACTAGCCAGTGATGGAATCCTTCCTTCTTCAAAAGCTGCAGAACCCTAGGAATGGCATGAGGCCTTGCAAATTAGGCAGAAGGTGTTGAAGAAGGTGCATAAGAAAGGAAAGAAAATAGAGGGCACCCTGACAGATATTTATAATAAATGTATCTCTTTCTTTGAGATCATGATAGGAAGGAAAAGGTTTGCACCAAAAAAATTGAATCTAGAGAAACTTGGGAAATGGTGGTGTGATGTATATTCTCTAGTCACTGATGGCCCAGTTACTGAACACCAGCTAGATGATGCAACCACCTACATTGCAATTATGGATAAATATCAAGCCCTAAAGATAGATTGGGATAAAGTTATTAAGCAATTAAGGGATGATATTAATTCTATTGAGAGGAGAATTAAGGTGTTAGTAATTCCACCTTTGGCCGACCTAGAGAAAGTATTTTCGATGGTGTAAGATAAGATAGGAAAGGATAAGGACAAGGGTGGGGGTATTTAATACAATATCACATCAAAATTTGTGCATCCCCATTATTCCCTCTTCATTCTTCACATGCAGTGGACTGAACTACATTAGAGAACCCAGGCTGACCTGGATGAGTCCCAAGCATTTAATGCTATTTTATTTTTTTCTAGAAATTCTTGGCCTGACTTGTTTGTGGCTATTTTCTATTGTAAATTTGATTAGGCCAACATATCTTGGGGGTTTTCTATAAATATGGCATGCTACCTCATTTGTAAGGGCTAGATAGTTTTACATTGGAGCGAATTAAGCATTAGAGCAAGGATTTAGGAATTAGGTTATTTTCAAGCAAGTGCTGTAATAGAAGAATGGAATTGTTGCTACTTTGGATGATTTAATGGAAGTAAAGGAATTGTGAATTGGTGTCCTTCTTGTGTTATTCTATCTGGCATGGTTCCTGTGATTCTATCTTTTGAAATTGCTTAAGTTTATTTGATATATGTTAGATTTGATGTTAGAAGATTCAATGATGTTTATGATTTGATCCTTGAAGTGTTGCAACAATCTCTAGTCCATACTTTTTGCAGCTAGCTAACAGTTAGTTGGTTTGCAAAGTTAGCCTGGACTTTAATATTCATTGTGCTTAGTTCAGTTGTGAATGTTTGTTCATTTCAATTGCAATAGGGTTATTTGGATGAATGTTCATGATCTAAAAATCTTTCGTGCCTTAGAAGATTGCACTATTTTTGTAAGATTGCAGGTTTATTTGGGTCAAGTAGGAATTAGTTTATGAGGGATTGGTCCATTTCAAGTATTTTATCATTTGCCTTGTTAATCTAGGATTAGTGTTAATTTTAAAAATTTCTTTGAACCCTTATGTTTTGCTATTTCTTTATCATTTGGGTTAGATTTAGGATTTGAAGTATCATCAAATTGCCAAATTTGATAAGCTTAGGATTCAGTATTTGTTTGTAGTAAGGTCCCCTTGTGATTACCAAAATTTTCACATATTATCTGAGTTGTTTATGCATTGTCAAGACCTGAAATTAGAGACCTTGGGGTTATCTCTTAAGGCTTGCTAATAGAGATTTACCTTTCAAGAGAGATAGAATAGCATATTTTGTTTGAGTTTTTGTGTAGAAAATACCATCAACACACTTGAGTGGTATGACCTTGGCCAATAAACTGCTAAGGATAGGGTACTATTGGCCTACCATGGAAAGAGAAGCACATGATTATGTCAGAAGGTGTTTGTAGTGTCAATAGCATGGGGACCTCATCCATGCACCAACTCAAGAGCTCCATCTGATTGTTACACCTTGGCCCTTTCCATAGTGGGGGCTCAATCTCATTGGAAAAATTACGCCCACCTCATCCAGTGGACATAAATTCATCATCACTGCCACTGAGTACTTCACAAAGTGGGTAGAAGCCATTCCCATGACCTATATCACAGGAAATCAGGTATCAAAGTTCATCCTGAACTACTTAATTTGTCGTTACGCTATCCCTTAAGCCATTATCTTAGACAATGGGACACCCTTCAAGAATCAGGATGTTCGTAACCTATGCCACAAGTTTAAAATCCAACATTGCTTTTCAACCCCATACTACCCCCAAGGAAACAACCAAGTTGAGGCTACAAATAAAACCATCTTAAAAATCCTCAAGAAGAAAGTCAATGAAGTTGGTCATGATTGGCATCTCCAATTGAATCCTGCCCTATGGGCTTATCAAACAAGCATCTGTACACCAATAGGTGCCACTGCCTTCTCCCTGGTCTATGGATCATAAGCCATATTACCCATTGAGATCGAGCTCCCATCACTGAGAATATCATTATAGAATCTCATCACAGATGAAGAATACTAGGTATCCCGACTAAATGAGTTGGAACTGCTAGACGAACGACACATAGATGCCTTAAACCATTTACAAGTGTACCAGAACTGATTCAAGCAGAGTTACAACAAGAAGATCAGAAGTTAGACCTTCCAAGTAGGAGAACTTACATTCAAGAAGAATCAGAAGAATGTTCCAAATACAAACGGAAAGGGAAAATTTGAACCCAATTGGTTGGGACTATTCATCATCACATCGATCTATAAGTCAAGGGCATATCAGCTATCAACACCCGAAGAGGAACCTCTATAGGAGCCCATAAACAACTCCCATCTCAAAAAATTTTATTCCTAAATATTTCAAGGTATGAAACCAAAAAATACAAAAAAAATTAGAAAAAGGATTAAAAATAGTAAAGAGAAAAATCATCCTCTAGTGAAAACCACTTTGGTGGCACTTTGGGAAAATACCTTGGTGAAAACCTGGAAAATAGGCACCCTATGTAAATAAGCAATTTTCATCCACCAAGATCTCCACAATTTTTTCATCCATCCATCACGCTCCCATCATCTCTCCATCCATCACCCATCTGCATCTGCATCTTAGCTTGATCTTGTGTTCGCATCATGATCCCTCCTAGTACTACTCAGCCCATTCTCAAGGTCAGTTTGTCCTACCTATATCAGAGTAGTATATTGTTTCATGTCAGGGGCATGTTCACAAATGGATTGGATTCGTGTATATTCTTGAAGTCCCTAAAATTAGAAAAATCCAAAAACACCAGAAAATCAAAAAATCCAAAAAATATTCATAAAATCAGAAAATCCAAAAAACATTCAAAACATTCAAAATCTAAAAATAGGTCAAAATGTCAGTCAAAAAGTTAAAAAATAGAGTCGTCTTGTCAAACTATGGGTCCTAGAGCTCTAAATGTAGGCAAGGTTGATCTTTGATCTTCACCCGAGACACTTAGGTCAATCCTTTAGGAGTCCATCATAATAAACTAGCAATCCATTTGTTCATATCTTATCAATAATCAAGTAAGTGTCAGTTGAACTACGTGGTCTTTGTGTATATAATGTAGGCAAGGCTAATTTGTTTGATCAATCCTCGAGGCTCCTAGGATAGTTTTTAGGTTAGTCTCTTGGTCAAAATCTCAGAAAACCCCAAAATATTATAAAATTTGAAAATAAAAACATTTGTAAAACCTTGAAAATACCAAAAATAGCCTCAAAACATTTCAAAAACTCCAAAAACATAAAAATTCACTCATAATAATTCATCATCACCCTCAGCCTTTGGTGAAATAGTCAAAAACAAGTCTAGCAGGTTACAAAGTGAAAACTCAATCGTCAAAGTCTCAAGTCTAGGTCAGTAGATAAACAAGTTAGTCAACTCTTTGTATCAATAGCCTATCATCCAATCAATCCCAAATCAATCATCTAATAACATCATGTCCTAGGATGCATCCTTCCTACAATGGAAATCAACATCAAGCATCACTATAGTTTAGTCTTGGCTAGCGGTATTGAAGAACATTAGCTTGTTTGTTTACTTTATCTTTGTATTTTGGCTTATCTTATTGTACTCATTTCAATGACCTCTCGATGATGTCCTAAACGAAGGGATTTAGAGAGAAAGGAATGGGGTAATGATCATTATTTTTTTATATGTTGTGCTTGTTGGATATTCTTATAATATAACCTTGGTCATGCATGCTTTGTTTGGGTGTAGGGAGGATTTTTTAGGAATCTTGTTAACCACATAGGAAGGCTTTCCTTTCTATGTTTCGATACAAGATGTTTGGAATATTTGAACTACATGTTGAACAAGGTTCCGTTTGTTAGGTGTGAATAGGAGTACTCCTATCTGATTGTCGAGTCAAAGTCCATCACACTAGGTGCAACACCATCCTGGTTCTTTATACCTTGATGCATCATGCCTATGTGTATTATCAAACATAAGGTAAATGGTCCTTTTAAAGTCCCAATTCCTAGTAAGCAAATCATCATCATCATCATCATCATCATCATTTTTGACTTGTTGGATTCTCTTATTGCTTCTCTCTATGCTAACATGGTACCATGACAACCAATCATCAATGCTATTGCATCCATCCTGCATCCACAAACCATCAGCATAATGCAAATCATATCATGACATATAGGAAACACTGATCATCTCACATGCATTGCATTTCATCATTACATAATATAGATTGGTTATTCTAAGCATCTCATAAACCATACATTTGCATTCATTATAGAATCATAAAGGTATCATCATATAGGAATTATTAACTCATATTATATAGATCATCAAAGCATCCATTGCATCATCACATATACCTCATAATATCATTCATTTGTATCCATTACATAATCATATAAAAATAAGCTAGCCTTGTTGGCTGCTCCCCTCGCCACCCTGCTTCTCCCCGAGACCCTCTGGGGACCTATATCCAGTCTACTGTGAATAATCTAGAACTCATGTCACTCAAGGCATGGCCTGGTGATAGTGAACTCGATAATACTTGGCCTCTCGTACGACCTCTCGGTATGCCCGCATGGATACTATGCTCTGGGAGGAGGCTACAACCATACTCTCTAGCTATTGTTGTTGGCCCATCTCCTGCACCGCCTGCAACTTGGCAACCTACCGTTGTTGAATAGCTTAATCTCTCTCTGCTGTTAGGGAAAAGATATATTGTCTCACCTAGTCTCGCTCTGTAGTCAACACCTATATTTGGGCCTGTAACTATAGGATCTACCCATCCCTCAGGTCTAGTTGTGGTGGTGGCTAGACTAGTGGCTGGTGCTAGTGACCATCTCTCAGTGGGGTCCGCTACCCATCCTAGTCCTAGTGACCATCCCTGGGTTGATCCTAATCCCCATGCTACTCATGTTGTTGCTCTAGTTGTCGTGGAGGTGTGCCACATCCTCCTCTTCCTCCTCCCCTATCATCATCACCGTCACCATCTTCATCACCATCCCTATCTCCTTTGCCTCCTCGGCCCCACCCCCACCCTGCAGACTGGACTCTTGATCTCCTCCGTGACAAAGGTACACCAAGTACTATCAATCAAACTAGTGGATAGAACCAATCCATGTATGCATGGGTCATCCCTAGGTCTATTGGTCCCTGATCATAAGGCCATGGCCTGGCCACCAGCTACCTGAAGCTCTGCACTGCCTCATCTGCGGGAATAGTACAACTCCATGTCATCTCCCTTGTAGTATGTGCGAAGATGGCCATGTACTGGTCATCAGAATGGCCATGTGTATCCCTAAACTATCATGCTACCCTATCAAGAAGATATCTCTCGATCATCGTGTGCTCATGGCCTTGCATCCAGTGGTCTTGCCTGGCAAAAAATGACTATTGAACATCATTGTACCATGCCAAAATTCCAAGATAAGGCCTTTAGGTGAAAACTGTCATCTCATTGGTGACCTGCCACCTATGTCAAATACCTGATGCCCTTGTGTGTGAAAAGGTAGGTGCACCCTTGTATCTCCAAATGACTAGATCATTCAGCTCCATATCGATCGGTGTAACTCTCACAGGGCGGAGCACTGGGATGTGCTCCTAGGCCCAAATATGCAACAATGTGACTCCCGATCCAATGGCCTGGCTATTGCAATATGCAAACTCATGAAGATCATGGTACAAGGAGGCTAGTATCACTCACCCCCAGGAAAAGCACTCCCTCTATCAGAGCATCCGATCCCAAGCAAGGACCCACTTGGGCTAAAGTATCAGCAGTGCTAATTTTGTGCCATGAGTCCTAAGATGATCACAACCACAATCAATCAGAAAGATGGTACCTGAGCCCTATACTACTCTAGCTCTATTTTTCCCTCTGAAAACATGATCTCATCTAGGCCCATAATCTCGAAGCAGCTTTCCCTACCATCATCCACATCATAGATAACTTGCTCTATGTGGATAGACAAACATAAAATGTGCCACATGTCCTCCAGGGTCACTGTGGCCTCACTTGTCAGGAAGTGAAATGAAGATGTCTCACTATGCTAGCGCTCTGCTAATGTTTTCATAATCCTGAGGTGCATCCTAATTATTGTGGCATATGCAACGTACTTTTACAAAAACTCGTGCAGAGGGGGGTCTTGAGTCAATCTGCTCAAAATGGATGATTTGTGCTCTCATGAGTGGACGGACTCCATTTCCTCCTGCATCAGGAAAGTCATCGTGTCAAGTTTCATAAAAAATAAAGATCTTGTTTGAAGTTTGCATAACTAAAACAAAAAATTCATTGCTACTTGCATATGCGTCCATGTTTGAAACTTCTAAACTACACTGCTGGAAGCCAAAAAGTTCCAAACTCCATCGTTGCGGCATAGTTTGACAGCATCTTCATTTGACCCATGGATCTAAAATCCAAATAGGACCTCTGCAGCATTGTTTGCAAGTGCGGTGTGGTGCTTTGTAACCTAAACCTTAATTCTAAACTCTACCACCATGATGCAACTCTCATCAACAACACAATTTAGGCCTACATGGTGCCAATTTAAGGTTTTTAGCGGCGCTATATAGCACTGCTTGACTTCGTTGACCTTTGGACCCTAATTAATGCACTCAAAAATTGAAAAACAAGGTTGAGGCAAGATGACATACCACGGGTCTTGTGTCGGGAAGCCTCTGGTACACTCGCATGCGCTCATAAATGTGTTGTGGAAGCACGTGTTGCACCATCTTGATCAAGTGCTCAAAGCTCAAATTGCGAGGAATTCTAAAGGCTATGTGTGCAAATCAATTGGAAATGACCCCTCGAGGCCTATTTAAGCCTAAAAGTTAGGGTTTTTTAACCCTATTTAATTGTCTAGCTAGGGTTTTGAACCCCCATGCCCATTTTTTCCCAACCGAAGGCCGTTTTGCATCAATTTTTTTGCATTTTTGCACACTTTTGGCATCCCGGAGCCTTTTTGGACCCGTCGGGCACCTTGTCCTCTTTTTTTGCGAGATCACCCAAAAATAAAAAAATTCATTCGATCTATCGAAGGGACAGTATGTCAGCATGTTTCTTCTCACTAGGGTAGCTGTGGGGCATTTAAAAAATTAGATTTTTTTTGAATTTTGATCTGGACAGTTTATTCTTTGAACCAATGCAGCGAGTACTTTGCTTCAGAGAGGGGAAAAATGTAGACACGGAAAATGTACCGATTACACTTGATCCTAATTACTAACACCATTTCATCCTAAATCATCTCCTTTGCTAATAATTTAATTGAATAATCCTTATTTGATTAAATCCATCACATTTTCATCCCTTAATTAAATAAATCAAATTTATCTAGTTAAGTTCATCATCTCCTGTTAATTAAATAAATCAATTTTATTTAATTAACCCCTATAGTCTCTATTTAATTGAATAATTCATTTTATTTAATTAAATCTCTAAATTCATTCTATTAAATTAAATAAATTAACATTTATTTAATTTAATCTAACACCATCCTTCTTTAATTAAATAAATCAATTTTTTTATTTAAATAAGTCTAAGTCATATTCCTCTCATTTTGATTTAAATTAATCCAAAAGTCTAAGTCAAAATGGTCAAATCAACTAATATCCTTTTAAATTAATCAAATATTTATTAATTTAATCTTAAATCACCTAAATCCTCTAGATTTTGCAACTTTCTCATGAAAATCATTTCAATCTATTTATTAAATCCTTAGTTACTTTCAAAAGGCATCAATGTTGGAATATTCTCCAAATTTGAAAAATCCCTCCAAAAGGGTTTGTACATCCAATAAGGCATTTAAACCTCTTACATGTCCTTTTTCCTTGATCCAAGTTGCATTAACTTCATTTTCTCCTCCCTCCAACTTGTCATTTCATCAATTTTGAATTTCCACCTAATTGCATTTAATTGCACAATGACCAAATTGTGCTCCACCTTTGTCCACTCACATGTTGACAAATGGCACTTGGTCATTGGTTGGTGTTTGATCCCACATTCATTCCTTTTACCTCATTCTCCATCACTCTCATCTATAAATGAGAGGCTCTCACTTTGATTTTGGATCCACAACTTCATGCAAAGACATTATCTTCATATTTTGAATTTGCTCATCCATTGTTCATCCATTTTCAAGTTTCATAGCTAGGTTATGTAGGAATTCAACCAAGGAGCATCAAATCTTCATCATATCATCACTCAAGCTTACAAGGGATTGGGAAAGAGCCATTTTCCACATCAAAATGGCACTAATTCCCCCATGGGATTGAGAGATTTTTTGCATTAGATAGGATTTAATAGCTTTCTTATTGTGTTCTTCGCTTATTTTCTTGTTTATTTGCATTTCAAATGAATTCCATGGGGAATGTTGATTTAACTTGCATAATATACTAATGATGTGTTGTTTGATTGTGTTTATGTAGGTCGAGGATCACCATTCACAAAGGCGTGCAACAAGTATTTAATGAGAATTGCATGATTTTGATGGGTTCTTGTGTTTTATTCATATGTGTGCATAATTCATCTTCTCAATCTTAGATTTTATCTTTGCTATTCCAGTTTCAAGTTGCTTTTAGTTGATAGTTTATGCCAAACTTTAATGGTGAAGAATGCTATGGTGTTGATATCTTCCTTGCTCATAAATTTTGTTATCTATTGATGATAAACAACTGTGTAAAGTTAGTCTGAGCATTGTTTTATTGTTGCACTTAAGTTCATCTATTGTTCATGCTTTAATGGTGAATGAATGGTTGAAAATTTGCAGACCTTAGAAGATTGTAGTAGTTTCATGAGACTGTAGGTTGTCCCTGGTTAAGTAGAACTTAGTTTTAGGAAGGCTATCCACTGTAGCATCCTCCATTGTTACTATTCTACATTAGTTGAAGGTTTAGGAAACTCTCTATCCCTTTTCCCTTTTGACCTTTCTTTGAAAATTGAAGTCGAAGTAAAGATCTAGCATCAATGTAAAGTCAAATTTGATGACAAACATAGAGTTTTAGTTTGTTGTCTTGAACTTGCAACAACTATCCTTCATTTCTAGGTTTATAAAACTCCTTTTTGCAAACCCAATTCCCTCCATGCTTAGTCCACCATAAATACCCTTTGTGATTACCAAAAAATCACATCAACCAATTGAATTATTCCAAGCATAGTCATGACCTACCACCTGAGAGATCTTGGGGTGATTTTCTGAAACTCATTTGCATATTTTCACTTTCCAAGAGAGGAATTACACTTTTGCATTATCTGTGTTGAGAAGTGCAAAAAAACCGATCAACACATGGGTCTTGGGACCTTGATTTTGAATGTACCTGAAAGGTCCCTTTTTGGATTTTTTTCTCTGATATTTGATCCTTGGGACTAAGATGCCACCTAGTGAATCTTAGTTCTCCTTGGCTTATTTTTGAGATTCAATTTCAAATTTTGGTGGGATTTAGCCTCCTTTAATTAATGATTTCATATGTTGGCTTGTTGTGGTGTAATTTTGGGATATTAAGCATGAATAAATATAAATACAAGGTTCCTCCACTCATTTTCATAACAAGCATTCAATTATTCATTCCTGAGGAAATTTTATGCATTCAAGATCAATTCACCAAGCATTTGGAGTCATCATCAAGATTCAAGCATCATGTCAAGGGTTTAGTGCATCTATTCATGTTCTTGAGCCAAGATTTTGGATGTAGCATTGAAGATCTATTTTCAACCATTGTCCACATCATATCTAAGGATCCAAGATCTACATTTTTCATGGCCACTACATGGTAGATTGCATATTTTCTTTACAAGACATCATACAAGGTAATATCATTTACATATTTCATGTTTCATTCTTCATTTCATTTATTTCATCATTTGGTTTAATTACCTAAAAGGGGTTTGACCAAGGAAAACCCCTATTCACTAACAAACAACAATTTTTTCCCTTCTTGAAAATTTGTGATTGTAGATATAGGTTGAATATTTGAAGATCATTTGAAGTACAAAGTTGTAAAGTTGCATGAAAAAGTTGTCATCTTCATGGAAACTCACCTACAAGACAAATTTGAAGGTTTTAGAAGCTAAGATCAGAGAAGAAAGATGTTCAAACCTTGGACCTTAGCACCACATACAGAGATTTCAAAAATTCCAAATGGGACTAAGACAACAATAAGGGCGTCTTAGTCCTCCTGAGGCTATTTTTCAAAAATTCTTCCAAATATGGTTCAGACATCAAAAGATTCTACATCTGCCCCAAAAAATAGCAATGGGACTAAGACATCAGTAAGGTCATCTTAGTCCTCCCTAGCATATTTTGTCAACTCCTTTTCATTTATGAAATCCTCACAACATCTCCAAACTTCCCAAGTACATACATCCTAACTCCTTGTTGCATAATTTCATTATTTGCATCCTTCATTTAGCTTGCATAACTAGATTTTGTGAGTTCAATGCTTGTTTGTCTCTTCCAAGCATTTGCTTGGTGGTGAAGCCTTAAAAGTTGAAAATCCCCCCTCCTAGGTCTTCCTTTTTGTGAATTGACTCACCTTGTGAGGTTGATAGTCAATCCAATTGGGAATCCTAGGACACTTTTGAGTGATTTGTGGAAAGAAGGGTGACATCATTCCCCTCCCTTTTCACATAAATCAGTGGGCATCATTAATTGATATATGTGCTAACCCAACTATGGGAGACTCATTGTTATCTAAATGTTGTTCATTATTAATCAAACAAGCCTCTTCATTCTTTCTCTCATCAATACACTCCTTTTTGAAAATAATCATGTCCATTTTTACAAAAAAACAAGCATATTCCATCTTTGCTTCACATAAACAATCAGTAACAATGACATGATCATGTTCATTAGCATCATAATTAGCATCATCAAAAAATTTATCATTCCTAACACTATGCTTAGAATTAGGATACTGAACACATACATTCTTATCTTCAAACTCATCATCATTCACAAAGTTAGCATACTCTATTAATGATAGCACTAGATCACATTCTAGGTATTCCTCAAATGGGATTTGTTCATTCACTTGTGAGAAAAAAAACTTCATGAGCATTCATATTATTGAATCCTTCATGTGAAGAAAGTACCTCTAAGTAATCCTCATAAGAGGATTCACAATCCTTAGAAAAATAATCAAAGGCTTCACTCTCATCATGATCCTCATCACAAGGAAATCCATCACTGCATAAACTATGCCTAGGTTTTTCAGAGTGAATGCTTAAACTTTCATTTTCAATATCTTGACCATTGACTTGCAATGAGAAATAAACAACACTTGAAAATTTTTATTTATCCTCATCACCGGTATATTGATTTGCATATATGTTGCTTGTGAGTTTATTACAATCACTATCCTCATTCATACAATAAGATGGATATTTATTCGTTGATATACCCTTTTCACTTTTTTGCATTGATTTCTATTTTTTTTAATAGGGAATCCACTATTAACACTTTGAGACATCATACTTTGTACATAATCACACCTAGATCCCTCAACAATCCTTATCCAAACATGTACCTAATCAAAACTATGAGGTTTCAATTCCTTTAGTAAGGCACCCAATCCTGGTTCAAAGACTTCACAAAACAAATCAATGCATATTGAATCTTTAGGTCTGAAATCTTTGGGGACTTCCAACAAAGCATCCAAAAATCTTACAAACAAATCATGGGATGATTCCCCCTTGTGCCTCTTCATGCTATACAATCCTTGAACAAAAGACATTTGATCTACATTGCTTAAAATTTGTTGATGTTCAACTTGGGTCTCACTATGATCTGTTTGTTGTGATGATGGAAAAATTAGGACAACATAAGCATTAACATCTTGACAATCATTTCTATTGTCATGAATTCCATTTACATGAGGCGTGCTAGGAAAACAAACAATTGCAGCCATATATCCCTTCATCATTGAATATTTTAAGTTATTTTCAATATCCATAGAAATTTGATATGCATTATGAAGTGATGTAGGCTCTTTGTCTCTTAAAAAATAGCTCATTTCTTCCTCAAATGCACTCAAGTATACAATGATACACTGCAACTTTTGGCCTTATGTTTTCTAGAATATCCCTTATTTCCTTTGCAAATCTAAGATTGAAAGTTGGGACTAACTCATCTTCTTCTTTCTGGATGTTCATAAATCTTTGTCTTACTGAAATTGGATCAATTATCTCACCAAATTGTTCAATGAATGCTTCCATGAACTAATTCCATGAAGAAATAGAACACACTGAAAAATATGAAAACCAATATCTGGTATCTTCCTTCAGAGATTGAACAAATAATTTCATCACAATATCTTCATGGTTTATCTCATAATATCCCATCAAATTAGAAAACACTTATAGATGCTTATATGCTGATTTTGAACTTTTCCCTTTAAATTTTTGTAAATGTTCCCTAACATCATTTGGAACAAGGTTTGGGAAATATTGAATACCATTAAAATTTAATGGTCTATACCTTCCAATAGAAAAATTTCTTTGATGGCATGACAGGGGTTGCACACTCTTCATGCTTGCATCTGACATCCCATAGGGATGTACAGGTGAATGAAACATTTTCTTATACCCCTTTACGAACCTCAAACATAAACTCTATAGTTGATCATTACCCTATTTCTTGCTTCTACCATGACCTTAAAATATTACAATGCACAACTCAAATATATTTATATCTAAGATTTATCTAATGGGAAAGTTTTCAAGAGCAAGCATACTACTTCACAATAATACAAGGGCCACACCTTATAACTTAGAAGTATACATAATTATTACCATCATTCCCTTTCGTAGTGCTCAATTCACTCAATAGGGATTCCAATTTTTTCTAGACTTCAAATATGGTTCTCATAAGAAGCTTATGCTTCTTGAAAACCATAATATGGAGAATACTTGGATATGTTGCAACTACTGCAAATTCTTCATTCCTAACTAGAAATATTTGTACATCTGAGATTTGTCTTTACAATTTCATCATGTTCTTTCTATAGAGTCACAATCTCTCTTCACAGAGGACTAAACTTCAATAATATGAAGTTCTTTCAAAGATTAATTCCATTTTGTGTTTTCTCCAATAGCGAAGTCACATATAAATCCCTTTATATTTATTGCAACACAACCCTTTCTAGGTTTAAAACATTCAATATCTCAACTCGATGTTCAAATTCACCCAATCCTTGACTCTTTCCAAATATTACTAGAGCCTTCTAATATTCTGATCCTAGCTTTGCATTAGGGTGCTTCATCATATGAGCTTAGGTCCGCTTCAATTATTCTCAACAAATCCTTCATTATTAATCTTTCTTGATTTCTTCACATAATGCACACTAGTACAGAGACCTCAGAGTCGCCACCCACATTTAGTGGGAATTTATGAAAATATTCATGGATTTATAGGTAGAATTTATAGAATTTGCAAGCTTATAGGAAACACAACAAAACCTAAGCAACATTTCTGAGAATCGACCCACTGATGCCAAAGCTAGACTAAATGATGAACTTGTATTTACAAAGTATTAGACCCTAATACTTATGATATGGAACTAGAGACTTTGTATGGATTTATCCCAATAGAGTTTCCAATCTATTGGCTATTTTTCAAGAACCAAACTTAATCTCACTATACTCCTATGAATTTTCCATAATTCAATGGTTAGCAAAAGGTAAGGATTGGCCAACGAACAGGTAGAGACTTACTAGACTCCTAACTCTACACTTTGGGCTCTATGAAACCTAGGAAGGTGATCCTGATAATGTTTAGGTGATATTCTTATGTCATTTTATCATGAAAATTGTGACAAATAGATGCATTCCCATAAGCTACTAATTAGATAAAATATTTATTTCGATGACCCTTTAACAAATTATTACCTAAAGCAAGGAATGAGTGGTACTTCATAACATTTTACTGTAGTTAAAGATGCATAAGTGATTTCATTAAGATTTGTGTTCTTTGTTGGGTACAAGCTGACTCATTTACATCCAAGATGACCAAACTAATAGACTAATGTTTTATCTATGGGAAACATATTCGTATTTGTAATGAATTGTAATATATTAGCAATTGAACTCAACATTTATAGGCTATTGATATATTGCTTTGCAATACACAATGCATTATATCAAAAATAAAAACTAATTAGTAATCCTTGGATTCCATCTCACAAACCTATGATTTCATTGAAGAATTTAATTAGTCCTTTGAACTAAAGTAGAAATAAAACTATACATTCAACCAAAGAGATTGAAGACAAATAAAAAGATCTTTGATCATTTTATTCATAGTTTGAGAAACAAGATACATAGGAGAGAATTTTTTCTAGAATTTGCAACTTTCATTTATATGTTTTTACTACTATAAAAGTATTAAGCCTATTGCAAACTAGAATTTGCATCCTAGACTTCATACTATTCCATTCATCTGTGCTTAACTTACAAAATTTATCTTACATGAGTATAGTTTTTATCCAACCAATGACCACTCAAACCTCCTTGTAATTGGCCATGAATTCCCATTTATAGAAACATGGGAGCAACAAGCTTCAGGAAAAGTTACAATTCTTGTCACATTCTACATTTGAATTTCATTTTCATTTCAATTTCAAGACTCCCCAGATGATTATATTTGCATCTTACAGAAGAGGAAAAATGCATGAGACAAAAACTCTTTTCCATCATTGGAGATTTACCCACCTTCCAAAAGGAATCTTTCATCATTTTAGCAACATCAAAACTCTCATCTATGTCATCAAAAATTATTCACCACGTCAGCACTTAATAAAAAACTCCAAACTAGGACACTATTTCTGTAATGGTTCATCATCCTCAGAATCAGAGTATGCATGCCTCCTTCATCATTTTGTTGAAACTAGTTTGTCTCACCATCATTAGAGTCTTCTAGACCTGTAAGTGTAATGAGATACTAGGCATATTCTAGATCATCTTTGGCCTCATCTTCCATGGCAACATCAAGTTCCTGAATATAAGAATCATAAGCCTTGTGGTCCTTATCCTTCTTCTTTTTCTCTTGAGTCTTGGTCAATTCCCTTGGCTTAGTTTCCTCCTTTCTTGCACTTTTTTCCTTCATGAACTTACTACTGGACTTATCTTCATCATGAACAACAACCCTACTTCTCAGGTTGTAAGTGTTCTTGGCTTCACCCTCCATGAATATGGTGAAAGATCTCTTCACTGCCTATGGCTTCACAAACCTCTTAGATATATCTCGCTTAATTATAGGTATTTCATCCTAGTGTTTAGGCCTCTTGAAACCTTTCTATTTAGGTTTCCTTTCTTTCCTAATTCTTGACTCACTAGGGTTACTCATTTTCATAGAATAATAAGACTAGATTTTGCAGATTTTCACTTACAAAAAAAGTTTCACTAGTTTATGCTCTTAGAAATAAACTTGCAAAAAAGAAGCCCCTAGACCTTACACAATTCCTACCAACCAAAATAAGATTTGTAAAAATCTAAACCCTCACCAACCCAAATAATTTAGAGCTCACAAACCTCTCGACAATTCACCAAACCAGCCAACCTATGCACAATTGACACATAAAAAAGTGGCTACTAGCTTACCCAGGAAAACTTGTCTTCAACACCTCTACAACTACTTGCTTGTGCTCCTCACGCCTTCTCCTTTGGCTCTAGACCAATTCCTTAGCTCTTTGATAATTGAAATTGTGAAAGAAAATTGGTTGAAAACTCTCTTTATGGTGAATTCCTGAGGTTTGTCCATGATTAATGTTCAAGAGAAAGCTTGCGCGAGCGAACTGACAACCAGCCACCTCAAGTTAGAATCATATCCGTTGATTTTTTTATTTTAAAAACAATAAATGATCCTTCTTAATCATCACCACATGCTTTTTTTTTTTATTGATGCCCCCATAGGTCGCCACATAGCCTTTTAAACACCTTAGTCACCTCTTATTTGACAATTATTGTGCATTGCTACTTTGGTCTGTGCTCCTTCAAGTGAACCTGTAATGCATTAAGACCTAGTGATGAGGGGAATATTCCATTAGATATTCCATCACTCATCACTAATATATTGTTTTGAAACTTCTTTTGAAACTGTGATGGCCTTAGGTGGCATGATGGGCACAAGACATAGAAGTTCTATTGCCCATCACTGATTCATTCTGCAATAGTCAAAACATATTAGCGATAAGTCAGGATCATACATGTCCATATGACAAGATCAAGGGCTGAGAAATCATCACCCTTAGTACTATTTCATATTAGTGATAGATTATTTAAACATAGGAACTCATCACGCATAATTGATTCATGACTAAGAACTCACAAGCAATTAGCAATAGTGAGAAAGGTAAGCGATACAAAAGATATCGCTTACATCACTCATCCCTACTTTGAAACTAAAGGTTAAAAATCTATCAACGATGAGCAATAAAAAGGAAAACTATTCATTTCAATCACTAATTTGAGGCCAACAGTCTAAATACAATCCGCAATGAGCGATATGCAAGGCGATGAATGAGAACTTAACTGAATAAATTATGCACATGCTTGCATGTTTCTTTAAAAATGGGACTACCTAGGACAATGGTAGACATCGCCTTAAAATACTTAAAGAACATTTTATGCAAAGGATGCAAAGGCCAAACAAGGTTGATTTATCAACCTTACAAACTAAAAGGATTTCTCAAACCTAGGCATACGGGGGAGAAAATTAGTGACAGGTAATGTGGAACCTAACCACGAGGGGTCGGTTAGTTCATGAACTTCAATTACTCAAGTTGTTTCTAACATGACTGGGAACCGACCATAGTGGGTCAACAAAGAAATAAACTAAAAGATGAAGGGCTTAGATAGGAGAAAATATTCTAAGTAAAAAAATCTCCACATCAAACTCTAAACCCTAACCCTTGATAGACGAAAAGGATCAAAAGAAAAGCATTTTTAAACCAGTGGAACATGAAAAATTGAGGGTTCCACCAAAATGTTTGTCCAATCCAGATAAGTAATTGATGTTCTAGTTAGAGGTGGTGTAATAATTCTCATAAGTATTTATTCTAAGTCTTTTCAATTGTTTCCATCATCTTCAATCTCTCCTTTTATATTTTGTAAATTTAATTTATTTTCTTCATGTTGGGACTTAGTTGTAGTATCTCTCTAATCTCTCTAACTGCGCCCACAATGGCATGCTCAACAACACCCTTAGTGGTGCACTCTTCCTCTTCCACAACAACCTCAATGGCACACACATCCTTTTTTGTTTATATTTTCTTCTAATACGTTTAAGTCATGTTCTCTTTTCCTCTTTTTTGTTTCTTTCATTCTCCTAAAGTATCTTTCTAGTTGATCTTGAGTTTGTTTCAACCTTCTTTCTTTCGCATTCATTTCCATTTCCAACTTAATACTTGTAGCAATATCCATTTTCTTTTTATAATATCCTTTACCATGGGTTTGTCTAGTTTGTATTTCCATTAATCCTTATAGGGTATGTGCAAGATCACGATGGGCCAAAAACTGGCGATATGATGGGTATGTATAGGGTATGTGGCTGATGACCTTTTTTACACCCAAAATTGATAAAACAAAAAGGGTTTTTAAAGGAGATTTTCAACTTTCCACCAATATAAATTATGCTTTACATTGAATTTAATAAATTATTATTATTCATTTTCTATTTGAATTACTACTAAAGTCTTGATTGATAGGTTGATTGAAAAACATCTATAACTCTCAAATAGTATCACATTTTTTAATTTGAAACATGTGTCACATTCTATGTTTAACATAATATAGGATTAAAAACAAAAATTTAATTTCATGAATTTTTGATGAAGTTAAGGTGGTCAAACATTCGATTTTTTATATTTTTAAAAATTTGTAATAAAAAAATCATAATTAATTATTTACTAGGAAAAAAAATATAAAAAAATATTCATCACATCGGGACATGAGTCCTCTACTTATATCTAAAATATTATTAAAAAATATTATCATTTTATTGTGGTTAGAGGTGGTTAGACGAGACACCTACTTCTTATTTTCCCGAAATTTAAGTACTCGCATTGAAATTTCAAAATTTCACCAAATAGATTTAAAAAAAAAAAAAACCTAGTAGTTTAGAAACTATATTCAATTTTTCTATAGATTATTTTCTTACATATTTTTTAAATATATAGATAAATGGCTTATTCAAATTTTTTACATTATGATGCAGGAGCATCCAGTGGTGTAAGAGCAATCTTGCATCACCCAAAAATAGTTAAATTTCAAGTTTCTTAGTTTTTAGATGTTTTTACATTTTTGGATACCCTTTTCATCAAAATTAAATTCCCAATTTATGGTTTTATTTCCTATTCCTGGGTTGAAAGATATTGCAGTTTTAGTTTCCCAGATTTGCACCTGAAAATCTTTTGAGTTAGATTTGAGGCACTTAAAGTTCTTGGATACATTTAAAACTTGCGCAAAATCGGTGTAGCCGAGATTTTAAGTATGTTCTGACTTCAAGAACTTTCCAACGGGTTCAAACGGTTCTAATCGAAGTCCCGATCAAAAGTTATGGCCCTCGAAGTTGGCGACTTTCTAGAAGAAGATACAATTGTACGTTCTTTGAAATTTGAACTCGTTGTAATTTCTACCAAACGTACCCTTAAACTCAATTTTACACGTTTTATTCTAAACTAAAAGGGAGTTCCATTTATGGGTGGGTTTCTAATTTTGGGTAACTTTTTGGGGACAAGCTCAGATATTGTGAAAGGGTTATTTTGTAGCTTTCTGTAACTTGCATGTGTTGTAAGAACTTGGGGATTTGAGATCCTCTGCATGTAAGAAGCTCCATTTTCTAAATAATAAAATTATTCTCTTGTTTGTGGGTTATTTTCTAAGTCTCGTTGTGCCCTCATCAAGTGGTATTGTATCGAAAGCGGTAGTTTTGAGCTGTGGACAGACGCCGACAGAGGTAGTCTACACCAGACCGTGTTGTGGGTCGAGGTCAAGAAAGATGCCTCCAAGAGTGATGCCCGGTATGGTGGTGCCAGGTCAAGGCAGCGTGAAATGCTGTGGAAGAGATGCACTAGCAGCCCAAAGATAGATTGATGCATTACAAGAGCAGCTTGAGAAGAGGGTTAACCCTGGGAGGAAAAGTGAGGATGAAGGAGAGGAAGAAGGTTCAAATGTGGAAGAGGTGAAGAAGAAACAATTGATCAAGACCAAATGCGGCTAATAAGGTCCATTTCAAAGATTAGGAAAAGACCCAGAGTAGAAGTCCCCAGTTATTCCGGAAGTCTGAACCCGTAAGAGTTGATCGACTGGATCAACGAGCTAGAAGAATATTTTGAGTATGAGGAAATAGAGGACCCATATTGGGTTAAGTTTGTGAAAATGAAGCTGAAGGGCCATGCCAGTATTTGGTGGAAAGAGGTCCAATTGGAAAGAAATCGAAGAGGAAAAAGAAATATCACTGATGGGATTGTGCTGGTAGAGAAACCGAAGAAGCAGTTCATACTAGTGGAATACGAGTTAGATTTGTTGAAGAAATTGCAAGGGTTGAAGCAAGGAAGCAGATCTGTGAAAGAATATACTAAAAATTTTCACAAGATAATCATCAGAACGGGCCAAGCATAGGAGGCCAATATGAAGGTAGCCGGATATCTTAATGGGTTACGGCCAAGCATTTAGGAGGAATTAAGCCTAGTCAAAATGACCACCATTGAGGATGTGTATCAGTTTGCTCTAAAGGTGGAAGAGAATCTGAACAAAAGATTTGATGGCAAGCAAAAAAGATGAGGAGGTCAAAGTGGAAGGGGCAATGGAAAACCTTTAGGAAGCTGAAATGATGATGAAAAGAAAAGTGAAGATGTGGGTACCAGCCGAAGCCAAAGGAATGACAACTCCTACCACCCTAATCAAAAGAAGTGGTGATCAAAGAGGTAGAGGATGAGGGAGATATGGACAAGGATCTAGAAGAGGTGGTTTCAGAGGAATGTGTTTCCAGTGTGGTGAAGAAGGACATCGAGCCTATGAATGTCCACAACACCAAGGAAGGGCAGACAAAAGGCCAGAAGGTCATGGAAGGGTTGGGCATGCAAATGAGGAGGCCCAATCTAAACATTTAGATGATGCTGAAAGGGGAGAAACCCTAGTGATTAGGAGAGCCCTAGTGAATGAGGAAAAGGAACCAGAACGTAGGAAGAATCTATTTCACACAAGGCAAGTGTGAAGGAAAATGTTGTGATGTCATTATTGATGGTGGGAGCACCGATAATCCGGTGTCAGAAGAGATGGTCACAAAGTTGAAGCTGAAGAGGAAAAGGCACCCGCATCCATATTGGATTGCCTAGTTGCAAAAAGACCACAAAGTTTTGGTCAATGAGCAGTGCCTAGTAAAGTTCAAGATCGAGAGCTACCATGATGAGGTACTCTATGATATCATCCCCATGGATGCATGTCACATGTTGTTGGGGAGGCCGTGGTAGTTCAATAGGTGAGCTATACATGATGGCCATGCAAACACTTATTCCTTGACAAAGGATGGGGTTCGTCACAAGTTGAAACCTCTGAAGAAGACCGAAGAAAAGGTATGCAATAGTGCTAGAATTTGTTGTGTAGATGGAAGAAATTTTTTAAAAGGTATGAAGCATGAGCGTGTGTTATGCATTGATTCCTAGGAGTGATAAGGAGGATAGTGAGAAGGTTCCAAAAGAAGTTTCGATGTTGGATGGTTTCAGATATTGTTTCGAAGGGCATGTACCCGAGGGTTTACCACCAATAAGGAAGAT
>VDFB02000007.1:118954730-118983078 GCA_007258455.2 Sequoia sempervirens | reverse complement strand
GTCCCTGTAAAATTTTGAAGAGGCATGATTCAGGGAATGAATATGAGGTAGAGTTGCTAGATGGATTCAAAATTTCCCCTATGTTCAACATTTTAGATTTGACAGAGTATCATGAAGGTGGCACAGAGGAAGTACCAACGATGGAACAGTGTGGGATTCCAGCACCTACTTCAGAAAAGGAGGAGATTGAAGAAATCCTCGATAGTAGTGTGGGAAGGAGTACCGGGAACAGGTAGTATGAAAAATATTTGGTGAAATGGAAAGGAAGACCTGTTGAAGATTCATCCTAGTTGCCTAAGGAAGAGGTCAACCATTTGGGTTTTCCTTCACCATCTGAGACATGACGGGTCACTTCTCAAATTACCCTGGGTGTTTGATGTAGGAGCATCCAGTGGTGTAAGAGCAATCTTGCATCACCCAAAAATAGTTACATTTCAATTTTCTCAATTTTTAGATGTTTTTACATTTTTGGATACCCTTTTCGTAAAAATGAAATTCCCAATTTATGGTTTTTATTTCCTATTCCTAGGTTGAAAGATATTGCAGTTTTAGTTTCCCATATTTGCACCTAAAAATCTTCCGAGTTAGATTTGAGGCACTTAGAGTTCCCGGATCAGCCCCAAAACTTTCTGAAATTGGCATAGCATATTTTGAGTGCATTCTTGACTTCGAGACCTTTCCAACAGTTCAAATGTTTCATGAATTGGAGTCCCGGATCAAAAGTTATGGCCCCAGGAAGTTGGCGCACTTTCTAGAAGATACAATTGCAATGTTCTTTTGAAATTTGAACTTCAAGTTGTAATTTTTCGGTGCCAAACCGCCTAAACTCAAATTTGAATCTTTTTTTGGCTCCAAACTAAAGAGGAGTTCTATTTATGGGTGGGTTTCTAATTTTTGGGTAACTTTTTGGGGACAAGCTCGCATATTGTGAAAAGGTTATTTTGTAGCTTTATGTAACTTGCATGTGTTGTAAGAACTTGGGGATTTGAGATCCTCCGCATGTAAGAAGCTCCATTTTTTGAATTATAAAATTATTCCCTTGTTTGTGGGTTATTTTCTAAGTCTCAGGTTGCGCCCTCATCACATCAAGTTGCCTAACTCTTATTTTCTGAATTCTTCACCACTTAAGGGCCTATTTTTTCCATGATGATCTGCACATACCCTATATATCCCATGGTTAGTATAAAATTTTGAATAGTTACATTTTTTCAAGAATCTTTTCAGATTCCTCCCCACTTTCCATTTTTCATCCCTTTGAAGGGAAATGAAGATCTCAAAATTCCATCTAAGAACCAATATATGCCTCTAGTATGATTTCATATTCGTGATACAAGCACATACAACTATCTTAAAGAAAAAATGGACATAGTTTACTTTCCATCTCATTAACCCTTAAAGGAAAGAAATGTAGTTTTCAAATCCATTAACATTTCAATAGAATAACAACATGTAAATTAACATTTAAAGAATAGAAGAAAAAACATAAGAAAAATAACACATATATACATGGGGAAAACCCTTTTGAGTAAAAAATACCACACTCCAACATCATAGATCAATTTTATTATAAAAAAACAAAACAATTTAAAATATAATAATATAGTCTATGCTCATGTAGGCTAGAACCAATGTACCAATTTGTAACAAACATGCTACAATACACTTGTAGGCTCTTAACCTGAACCATGGAGATTATATTCTTGCTCTTCTGGAGAGAATCTAGTAGCATAAACCCTGCAAATAAAAACCTTCTCTCTCTTAGTGCACTAAGGTATTAACATATTTATATCACTCATACATGGGTTCCTAATATTGTCATGTGTCAATCCCATAGTTTTTGCATGCATGCAAACTAAAATTGGCAACATGCATGAGTCCCAAGTTACCCGAAAAGTAACCAACTAATCATGCAACATGCAAGCACATCCAAGGTGTGCAACTCCAAAAATAAAGTAACCTCACATGAAAGTTGTCCCCATTGAGAAAATCAAACCACCTACCAATTTCTAAGTCTCTTTTGACTCTCAGTCACTCTGAGTGACAACTCAATCTCCATTTAGCAACTTTTGTCTTCAAGCATCAATTAACAAGTAAAACTAATGCCACATGGAATAATGGTTCTCCTCCTTGAGGTTTTCACAATGAAAAATGCTAGAATGAGCACCTAGGTGACAGGTGTCACTCTTCATTACTTCCAGCTTTCTAAAATGGAATATGCTCACAAGCGAGCTCCACCAAATGCTAACTTGCAAAGTAGAATGCCACATGTCAACATGGCACAAATTTTAGAGGTTTAAACTTGTCTCTTCCCAAATGAGCACCCACGTGACAAGTGTCATGCATTCTCACCCTTTTCACCTTGCATGTAGGAAGCCAACTCACTGTTGATTCCCACAAAGTGCCTTAGCAATTTGGAAACTTATATTTTTTCATTTAATAATTAAATCAACTTAGGGGAAAACAATTAAATATTTTAACATGGAATATGAATTTTATTTTTCCTTTGTTAATTATAAGGCCTAGAGAATTGGTATGATTTTTTAAAGATAAAATTTCAACAAATCATAGCCAACATCATCCCAGAAGATCTTGTGAAATTCACAAGGGAACCCACCATAGTCAATAACTTTATCATTAGTCATCCCAATCTTAACACTTCATAGCTCATCCTAAGATAGAAGTTTTTCAAAAGTTACAAATTGATTTGAAGTCAAGAAGAAACAACACCCATGCAAGTCCTTAAGAACCTATTCCTATTTAAGGGTGTGGATTTTAGCTTGAAATACTCAGATATAATATTGAACAAAATCATGAAGGAAATATGAAATTGTGGACTCTAAGGTTGAGACACCTTAATCCCAACATTCTCCCACTTGTCGAAGACCTTACCAAATTCAAAAGAAATTTAGGATTTTAAATCACAAGGAGCCAATAATGAAACAACATCATTACTATAACCATCCATGAAACCACATGAGTCTCCAACATGCTTTCATGGACTAATAAGATGCCTATACTAACATCCAAGATGTCCACAATATCAAGCTAGAACTCACATCATCCTCAAACATGCCATCCATGGAAGAAAGAGAACAATACAAGGTGTAGATGCACCAATCCAAAGAATACAAGTATCAAATCCATGTGATAATAAAGTCTATAGACTATTTCAATAACTCCATTATACTCATGAGCTAAATATAAGCACCACCAAATTTAAACCCATTACCAAAACACAACTCTAAAGTCAAAAATTCTCCAAGAACAAGATCAAACAAAAATGTTCAAATAGTTAGAACAACCACAAGTGCTTGTTTACATCCAACTAAAAAACCCACATGTCTAGAAAAAGAAACCATAGCAACTGTTAATCCATCCAATCATCCATACCTCAAAGGTATCCAAACATTAGTAGAAATTATGCCACCAATATATCCAACCCAAAAGCTACAATCACAAGCTCCATGTGCCAATCTCACACACATCTAGGAACTCCCACTACATGGGTAATGTCGGATCTAAAATTAGACCCCGACATACCAACTATACCAATCAACAATTATACCAAGGTGTGACATATAATCAATCATATAGAATAAGAACTATCATAATGATCCACACATGCGACATAACCCACTTCATATTCTATGATAACATCACCATAACTATCCCAAGTCCACCACACTATACCATGTGAACATGAACCTCCAGGGAGAAGCTATAAAATACAAATAAAACTTGTAAATCATATCCAAATCATGTCCTTCTATCAACACCTCAAAGTTCCAAGTCATGCCAAATAATATCTCCTTCACAACCCCCAACAAAAGACTCAACAACACAAACATTCAATCTCATGTGATGAAATATAACATATATCTCATGTCACAAACATGGATGTAGTCCTCTCAAACAAGGAAGATCGAAGTCAAAGCATTCTCATACTAGGCAATCAACCCAAGTAAAATATCCAAAACAAGGAGATAAACATGCCAAACACTCCTCAAACGAACCATATAGAGATAGAAAGCACAAATCAAGATCCATCTCCATGAGAAGACTAAAAATAAAACATAATACATTTGAAAAACAAGATGGGCTACTTTTTAGATGATTATCTGTTGAGTAGACCAATAGTGGGGAATTATATTTCCCTTGCAGGATATACCATGTCTCATAGAATTTATCTAATAAAAACTTCCTCTCATGTCCATTATGAACTCACATCTATATCCAAGTGAAAAGATCCTCATAATTTCTATTGAAACCTCATCAAGAGTAACTATCTCAAGCAATTGTATTTAATCACAAGAGAACTCTATCCTCACCCAAGTATCCAAGTATCCATGAGCACCTTCAATTGATCAATCCATGCTAAGCTCCAAATGCAACACTACATCCACATGAAGCTCCCAAGAAAATGACCAATATACTTAATACCAAGAGATCTAACCATACCACTATCAAAGATCCTTCTGTAGAACAAGGAACCCATCATGACATCATGATCTAACCATCTCCTCCTAGGAGATCACATACAATAATGCACACATCTTGGTCTCAAGAGAATCTATATCATGCCAAAACTCTAATATCAAGAGTGTATCATGACATAATACCAAACACTCTAAACCAAGAATCAACCATCTCCTTCCAGTGAAAATGTAAATGTAAAAGAACTCTTTTTTAGGAACAAGATCTAATTTAGTTCTTTCAAAGCATCCAAAAACACTAAGAAGATCATCCATCACCAATGATGAGTACACGTCACTACCAAAGCTCCCACTAAAATTTTGTACCAAGTTACACTGGCATCATGAAAACCATCTCCTAAATGAAGATCACCCATGTTCCACACACTCAACTACTAACCAACAACTCTAGAGAAGAATTAGAACCAAGATATCCAAACCAAGGAGATGCCACCACATCCTACAAGTCCCATAACTGACTATCCAAGCACTTAAAATCCACCATCTCATCCCAATGCAACACATACCAATATACCAATGACCACAGAGAAGGTCAACTAATGAAGGACCTTCATCAAATTTGAATCAGTCTCATGGATATAGATATCCAATATACGAGTCCTCCCATTGTAACTAAATGGGTGGTCAACCCATAAAACTACATGACCATTAGATATCAAACATTGAACATGCAAACCCATCATTGCATTAGTGACATGCAAGACTGAGATATCAAAGAAGATATCATGTAGCTTTTCAATACTCAAAGAATAGATCACCAATAGATTTGATTTTTGAAACAAAACCATAATTGAGTACCATAGTTAGGAACTATTCAAGCATTCCTATAAATTTTCAATTGTTTTCATCTAGAGAACTCAAAGAGTCTAAACACAATCTTTCCAAAAAAAAAATTCTTAGCATATAAAAATCTTGTAAAAACCTCTCCATGCAAATCTGAAATGACTTAAACATTTAGACTAATATATTACTCATATTTCATATGAATAGGTGAATACTCTAGGTCTACACAAATCCACAACTTTTTGAACACAAGAAAAATGTAAAACCTCTAGAGGAAATATGTTGTCTAGAAGCTTATAAAAACTTCACAAACACCACCAAATGGTAAAGCATTTATCGATATTTCCTCAACAAGAAAGATGAAAACTTCCTCACACCATGCATGAAGCATACATGCAAACCTGCAACTATCTTACATTTAGATAACCTCAAGGCTTTAATCTAAAAAATAGTTTTATTTGTAGTTCTACAAAACCACAATTTTTTTTAAACATGTAAAACTACAAAATCACTATGTTTTCCAACACACATGCAAATCCACATCCACTTATCATCTCGAAGACCCAAAGGTTAGAGAGAAACCATAATGGTTAATCTAGAACAATGGATTATCATGAATATGCATAACCATAGATTTTTGACAAAAAATCCATAAAACCCTCAAATCCAACCAATCATGGACCTTAACTAGGTGAATACAACCAACCAAAGGAAGAAGAGGTCCAAGAACTCTAGGCCCATTTTTAGGCCAACTCCACAACCAATATCATGTACAAGCATATAAAGGAGATAGGTTATTCCAGAAGCTTTAGATCATCCAATGATCAACTTCATAGCCTGCATGCATTCAGGGTTATTGAAATAAATGTATTCCAATGCCACGGAATAAAACCAAGATCCAACACAGGAACATCACACCATAGTCACCACAACACAAGTTTCTCCATATAACTAGGGAGCCTGTCTCAAAAACCCAATATGAATAATTTGTTGCAAATGACCACATGATGTAAAATAATCACCATGCATGAGGGTTATCCCACTATCAAATAGGAGCTCTAGATCAATTCATATTACATTAAATCACATGATTAACTCCAAACACTCCATATTTCACTATCCTTCACAATTCTTGTTGTTTCCTAAAAAAAATATCAACTACAAATCTTCCTCTCGGAAAAGCATTAATCATTAGCTAATTCCTTCAAGATAGATTCCCTCAAGTTTTCTAGGCTAAGGAATCATAATAGAAGAAATACCCAACACCTCAAACACCAGGAATCTTAGGGGTAGATAATTACATATTTTAACATGGGACTCTCTAAGGTTGAGACACCTTAATCCCAACAACCTTAAGTGCATACCCCCCTCTCATAGAGGTAGTACCTAAGGGTGATGCCTGCAAAAAAAATTCCATTTGTTGTTGTTATCTCCTTTTCTACCACTACTATTATATTCCTTTACTTTGTATTTTTTTCACTATCCACTCTAAGGGCTTGATAATGGAACCAGTGTTAGAAAGAAGAAATGGGGAATTACATCTGGAGATCTATACTCTGGTATCCCTTACATAGTCAACTTATACCCTAGAGGATACAATAATAAAAGAGAGCAAGTGTGGTAGGAATCTATATCTAAAAACATCTCATATCTACCTTAATATTGAATAATAGACATCCATAACACTGATATCTATAGAATCCTTATATATTTATATATCCAAATACCAATTACATTTGCATGTCTTAGTCTCTACACTGTATTACAATCTCTTTTTCTATTCTCCTATGATATCTTCCTAATCTATTATCTACTACATACATATATTATCACTTAGTCTCTTATAGAGACATGACCCTTATAGGGTGCCCCTTAGTCTATCTTCCTTGCTAGCTTGATGCTTTGCAAGTCCTATATGGTAGGTTGTAGTAGCTTTTACTCTTCACCATGTACCTTGCTATGAGTAGTTGTTGAATTTTATTTTTCATACACTTTTCAAGTTTTCTTACATTTTTTAACCTTCTTGGCCATACATTGGGATGTATCACATCTTCTTGTGTTGCATAAAACAATTGGAATAAGTTATATAAGAAAATTGATTTTTTTTTTTTATATAATTCTAATCAAATTTACATTTTGTTTTTATTATTTATAGTTGTAATATACATTGAAAAATATGATACATGCAATCTACAGACTATCAATTTGTATGCCATCTTCGAAGTGATCATTCATTTTACCTTAAAAAATTAAATGTGTCCAAAATCTGGCTAAAATATTGACATGTATTGAAGATCAACGTAACGCCCTATCGTGCAAACCCAAAAGGAAAACTAATAACACACTCTTTTTTTTTAAAGTAATCATATGTGAAATGGAAATTAAGTTCTCCAATGCATGACATTCAAATAAATGAATACACTAGTCACCTAAGTCCTCTGGGGTACATGAGGAAACATTACGTAAACTAATCCCTATCAAAGTTGATGAATAAAATTCATGTTTGCAAAACATCTTGTGATAGCATACATTTACTAAACCATACATTCATATTAACTCCATCTATAAATGGAATTCTCATGTAATAAATCATTATAAACAAGATTAACTCATTTTCCAATAACCATAACATATATTATAACCATGAGAGCACAAGGAAGAATATTTCAACAGATACATGTTCAAAAAATGATAACCACAAACACTAATCATATAAAGAATACAAAGGTACACTTATACATTATATCTACTTATAGTACATTACATCAATTGTTCACATGAGTTTACATCATAATTCCCAGCACACATGGGTGTAATACAACAATCCACAAGTATAACAAAATAAAGAAGATCCATCTAAAAATATAGTGAACCCTGGAACAGTCTGCATCTGAGTAATGTTGAACTGCACAAATGCTGACAGGGAACCCAATGGGGTGTGTGGCATGTTCCACCCAACCACATGGAACCGAAGGCCCAACCTCCTGTGCCAGGAGTAGACAAGAAAGACCCATGATTCAAGATAGTCAAACAGACGACCACATGACCCAACCATATAAGAGAAACCAAAACACATAACATTCAACAACATCAATGAAATGACTGCTTCTAGAGACATGCAAGGACAAAGACAAGGGGTACTAGGGGAGAGTTTCATTGCACGACCCTATTATGGGTTATCCTGGTTTCCTCTCTACCGGTGCCGGCCCCCATCTATGGATATCCTAGCTACCCCTCATTGGGCGTCGGCCCTATAGGGTGACAAGTGTGGGACTGTTAACCTCTCATGGGGATGAAGTAATGACCTTGTCAACCACGGCCTTCTCAGTCCACCCTTAGTCTGTGAGAGCCCTAATGGTGTGGACGAGGTATCTGTCTTATCTTTAATTTTTGTTAACCTACCCAACCCTCTAGTGTTTTTTATTATGTTTTCACCTATTTAACCAACTCATTCATGGATTATCCAGGCTTCCCCTTTGTGCATTGACCCCCATGACGAGTCACCCTCCTAGTTAGCCCCAAATGAATACACAATAAGAATGGGTGTACAAAATCATATGAAGCACAAAACCACAAAGGTCACAATTGTGTGTGAGGCATAACCTTCTCGCTCAAACCATAATCCAATGCACAAACCCATGAAACCAAGTACACCCATAAAAGCACAATACATAAAATAACTCACAAGCCATAAGGGACTAACCATGGAAAAGAAAATCCAACGTATATCACTCTACCCCACTACCTCTGGAAGCCTAAAACCAACCACCAAGCGGGGACAACATAACGAATGTGGGTTCCCGATGAACTCTACACATGAACAAACTTAAAATCTCCCAGCTAAGCAAAGTAAAACCAAAAGGAGTAATACAATCCATAAGGAAAAACACAACATCCGTCATAAGGGATTAATCACATGACTTAACTAAATGTTATCAAAACAATACATGTAGAATCATTAAAAATTAATTCACTACAACTTAAGTTACATCAGAAAAACATTTTAACCAACTAGGAAAATACTAGTCAATTGTAGGCAATTCAACGAACACTATTTAAACGTTCATTGGAAAATCAACTAATTAACCAACACATTGAAGTGGTTGCTTTAACGATTGTTACATATTTTTCAATTTCGTCTTAATTACAATTTCATACTAAAAAAATCTATTTCCTTCTCTATTTTGTTTATTGAAGAAACTTTAAATTAAGTCTATAAATTATCTAGATACATATTTAATACGTAAATATCTCATAAAAATATTGAATTCAACTACACATATTTTAAACCAATTTTTTTTTTAAGTCAACTATGGTGCCAATAAGATTTCATCTTGTTACTATTTTAAATAATTAGGAAACTTTAAAATTACATAAAATGTCTTAATAAACATTACACAAGTTTCACTATATTGTCAACATAATATAAATATATAAACATGTACTTATATAATTAAATATATAATTAGATATCCATATATATATATATATTATACTACATATATATATACATATATATACATAATTATATATTTAATTATATATGAAAAGAAAGTATTCATATAACCCTTTAACATTGCTAGAAATAGTAAAACATATCATACTAATTATAAATAAACACTATTTTGAGTTATTTTTATTTCTTTTTTTTTAATATATATTTGTCTCAGCTATTAGCCATATCTAAGATACAATAATCTTCATATTTTAAACATAATCAACACACATATATATATATATATATATTGAGTACAAAATATAATTTCATAATAGTAAACAACCTTGGTGAAGGCTTAAAAGTGCATATCCCTTAATAGATGCAATCACAAAAAAATAGAAGGTGAGCAATTAAGGCGTTGCCTCCAAGGCTGTGCACAGCAGCAACCAAAGTCCAAACAGGATTTTATTGACAATGAATCCACCACTTGAAGTGGAAGAGAGGGGCACAGTTGATGGCAATAAAAGAAGAGGAAACAAAAATAAAATATAAGGGGATTCCAAATGGTTTACCAATTAGAAAAACCTCATGTTTTGAAACAGCACAACACATACAGGCTAAAAACCTCATGAAGTCCAATGCACACACTAGGCATGAGAAGAACTAGTGTGTGGAAATAAGGCATGACCATGTCTAGGCACAACCACTATCCAACAATTCAGTTAGAACTCACATTGGCTACTGTGCTGGAGTTTACAAACTAAGGCTAGGAAAAAATCGAATGAAGTAAATCCACTAAAAGAAAATAGAAGTCTCCAACAGGGGTGCCACCTTTGTGAACAACAAATGCAAAGAGACAAACGTAGTTTGAATTAAAGGAAATCAGCAAAACACAACAAGAGAAATGCAGGAGACAAAGGAAAATCCAACGAATGGAAGGAAAGGAGAAACAGTAAGCAACCTCTAACCAAACGCATAGCTGCAAATTTCGAAGAGAACAATAAATGACAAAAACAAGGGGGTTGCGCACAAAACAATGACCCCTATTGCATTACATACATGAAGTAGATGACTTAGAAAATCCATATAAGCTGGAAATGATACACTACTACACAATACAAAAAAATAAAATAAACAATGACCGACCTGGAATTTGATGTCCATTAATTAAGACAATGAGCAAACTATTCTTTCGTTGCAAATCCAAGCCCTTATTTCATTCGCAAAAACCACCCTCCTTCCAAATCTTCAAGATAAATTGTTTTTATCCAGAAAATGATAGAGACAGACAATGATTTCTCCCTAGGATAAATCTCTCTTTTCAGATAAATCCCAGAGAAAAAACCCCCAAACAATTGAAAATTCCCCTTTTTCAAAAAATTGCATTCTTTCATTTCTTTTTTTGTTCTGAATTGAGGAAGTTCCTTAACATTTAGAGATTAAAATCGAAGAATAAATCATGAAAACACACAAGGATGACAAGTTACCATTTTATTTTCCAGTTCAAGCTTACGCATGCAATTGCATGATGAAAACTTCCATCTTTATTTTACTTTTTGAATATTTTGCTTTTATCTATCATATTACTTCAAAAGTTCATTATATTTTTATTTATGTTTGAATTTTCATTTTTAAATTCCAATTTAGTTATCTATTAAAATAGCATTATTCAATGCATTAAAATTAAAATGACTATAAGAATAATAATAATAATCTTCTCTTTTATTTAAATCTAAAAATTGATATTAAATGGCATAATAATTTCCATTAACATCATTAAAATAATTCTCAATAACCAAAGTACAAAAATCTATATTATCTAATCATTAATTTCACCAATTAATCTAATAACTAAATAACTAACAACATTCGTTTACTAAATTAACAATCCCAAATTTAATAATTTAATTTTGAAACATTAACAAAACTCACATACTACACACGAACATTGTTAACTAAACCAAAAACTAGAGTGATGATAAACTTAACACTCCAAGAACAATAACTATAACATTAAATTAAAACCACGTTAAATAAATGATTAAAACAAACAACACCAAATGGGATGATACCATAATGGTGACAGCGTCATAGACAAATGACACTGTTCGACACAATGACGGGATGACGAAATCGGACGTGGAGTTCTTTGTCAACTCCATTTTCAACTTCATACCCATTGGGATTGTGGGACACATTTAGACCTAACAACGTAGGTGGAGTCGGTGTCCAGTACCTACATCTTCCATCAGACCACGTCCAATACATATAAATCTCCTTTTACAAACACACCGTAAAAGGTAGTCACAGCATAGTAGGGCGCTCATGAATGAGCAATGCTACCTCATCCTTTCACCAAGACTCAACTAGAAAACACATCATCATGAATATCTAGCAACAAGCATTAAGCTATAACCTCACAACATAGTATCATATCAAAACAATAACATAAACAGGTAAAACAAACACCACATGTCATAATGTCATCAATCATCATAAAGTAGTATCATGAACATCCAAACAACTAAACTACAAATCCACGGAAGTCCAACTGGTGAAACAGTCACCCTTAGGTCTCAAGTCCACAATAGAGAATAAAATAATATAAGGAAAGTAACAACTACATGAGGGTATTACATCCTCCCCCCTAGAACTCGGCTTACTCATGTAAGCCAGTGAACAAATAAGGAAAAGCCTCTCTAATGCATGATGCATCCTCCCATGTCACTGAAGTCTCATCATTAGGGTCCCATTGGAACCACACTTGTTCAATTTCTCTACCTCTGAAAGTGAGTCTCCTATGTTGCAAAATGGCCACAGGCTCGAGTGCCAGCTTCCTATCCTCGACCTGTAATGCATTCCAATCAAGTACATGAGAAACATCTAGATAATAAGGCCTAAGTACAAAAACATGAAATACATCATGTATGCATGATAGACTAGGTGAAAATGCTAGGAAATAAGCAACAGAGCCAATTCTCTCCAAAACTTCAAATGGTCCCACAAAACAAGGCACGAGTTTAGAGCCTTTCCCATAACAGATTGGACTCTTTCATGGACGCACTCGTAGGAAGACCCAATCACCAACAAAAAATTGACGGTTGACCCTATGGGAATCAACATACTTCTTTTGCCTATCCTGAGCTGCTACTAAATGCTCTCTGATGTGAGCAACCTGTTGCTCCATATCTTGTAGCACTTCGAGTCCAAGGAGAACTCTATCCTCAAGACAGTCCCAACTCAAATGGGTTTGACAAGGACAGCCATATAATGCCTAAAAGGGAGCCATACCAATAGAGCTATGATATCCATTTTTGTAGGAAAACTCCACCAAATGCAAGTAATCCTCCTAATAGGATTTTTGATCCATTATGTACATATGGAGCATGTCCTCAAGAACCTGGTTGACCCTCTTTTTCTGGATGGTATGCAAAATTGAAATTCAGCTAGGTCCCTAAGGCACGTTGCAAGGATGTCCACAATGTAGAAGTGAACACCAAATCTCTGCCGAAAATAATCCTTCACAGAATTTCATGCAATCGAATAATGTCTTCCACAAATATTCTAGAAACTGATGAAGCAGTGTAAGATGATCAAACAGGGGAGAAGTATGCCACCTTGGTCAATCTATCAACAGTGACCATGATAGCATCATGCCAACGAGAAGTCATAGGAAAACCCACAATAAAATCCACTGTTATTATATCCCACTTCCATTTACGAATGAGATGAGGCTGTAGAAGGCCTACGGGATGTTGTTGTTATGCCTTAACGAGCTCTGACATTCCAAAAATCTCACCACAAAATCTACAATATCCCTCTTCATGCCAACCCAAAAATACAGTGAACGAAGGTCCGCATACATCTTCTTAACTCTTGGATGAGCAGAATAGGGAGCCCGATGTGCCTTAGTCATGATGAGGGTATGAAGACCCTCTACAAGAGGTACATACATATGCCCCAAATACTACAAAAGACCATCAGACTCCAGTGAGTAACCAATAAAATTTCCTTCCAACACTCTACCAATCTCAATTTCTTCCTTCACTTCCTGATACCAATTATCCATGGGAAGTATTCCGAGGACCTAACCCCTCAAATCTACCTCAAGAGTCACTACAAATATCACATGTCTTCGCCGACTCAGAGAATCCACCACTATGTTCGCCTTGCCCTAGATGTACTTGACCTCAAAATCATATTCACAAAGGAATTCCATCCATCTTCTTTGCTTGGTATTCAGGTTTGGTTGCGTAAAGATATACTGCAAGTTGTGATGGTTGCTATGAAGCTTGAACCAATGTCCCAATCAAAAGTTCCTCCATCTCACAAGGGCATGAACAACTATGGCCAAATCCAAATCATGCATGGGGTAATTCAGCTCATGATCCTTGAGCTTGCAGGACTCATATGCAATTACACAACCCTCTTGCATCAAGACAGCTCCTAAGCCTTCCAAGGAAGCATCTGTACACACCACGAAATCCCCAATAGGATCACGAATTGCAAGAATCAGTGCGCTAGTCAAATTTTCCTTAAGGGTTTGGAAAGCTAACTGGCACTGCTCAGACCAAATGAATTTATTCCCTTTCCTCTAAAGAGAAGTGATGGGATGTGCAATCCTTGAAAATACTTGAACGAACCGCCGATAGTAGCCCACTAATCCCATAAAACTATGAATCTTAGGAACATTCTTGGGTGTCGGCCAATCAACGATGGCTTGAATATTTGAAGGATCCACTGCAATACCTTCACCAGAGATGACGTGACCTAAGTATTTAACTTCAGTCTTGAAGAAATCACACTTCACTAGATTAGCATACAACTGATTGTCCCTCAAGCACTACAAAACTTGTCTCAAATGTTCCTCATGCTCCTCCATTATTTTCGAGTAGATCAAGATATCATCAAGAAACATGAGAAAAAACCTATCCAAGTAGGTTTGGAAAACTCCATTCATCAGACTCATAAAAATGATGGTGCATTTGTCAACCTGAATGGCATAACATTGAATTCATAATGCCTATAATGAGTGCAAAATGTAGTTTTGTGTATATCAACTTCGAATTTTCACAATTGATGGTAACTAGACTTAAGATCAATCTTGGAGAATACTTGAGCCCCTTTTATTAGATCAAATAGATCATCAATTCTTGGTAAAGGATATTGATTCTTCACTGTCACTTTGTTAAGCTATCTGTAATCAATGCACAAATGGAGTGAATTGTTCTTTACAAATATCACTGGTGCTCCCCAAGGGGAAACACTAGGATGAATGAATCCTTTTCTAAAAGTTCCTCCAATTGCAAATGAAGCTCCTATAGTTCCTGTGTTTTCATCCGACATGGAGCCTGAGATATAGGATCAGCTTCGAGTATAAGGTCAATTATGAAGTCGATGTCACGCTTTCGTGGCATCCCCGAAATTTCACTCAGAAAAACATTAGAGAATTCCTTAAGGAGAGGATAGTCATCTAATGACACCTCTTGACTCTCTCCTAGATCTAAATAATTGATTGACACTACAAATAACTGACAACCCTGACAGAAACACCTTTTCAATTACATGGCCGAGATCATCCGTAGTGAGATAGGTCTTTGTATACCAACGATCTCAACCTCATTGCCTGAATCATCCATGCAATGCACAACCTTGTGCCGACAATCAATTAAAGCATGGTGGGCACTTAGTCAATCCATACCTAAAACATCATATGAACCAAGACTTAGGATTCAGAGGTCCACCGTAGTCACAAGTGACCCAATTTTCAAACTACAACCCTAAACGAGTGACTCAACAACCACCTTTGCCCTGGAGGCCAATTTGACTTGACAATCAATGATTTGCCTTGCTGCCACTAGTCTACAACACTCAACTACTGAAGGAGAGATAAATGAATCTGATGCTCCAAAATCAAATAGAATGGAAATACTAGTACCATGCAGCGCACTTGATGTCTCAACTATAGTGCCCTAATTTTTAGCTTGACGGTTGTCAACCACCATGAACAATCGGTGTGATCTACTTGCATCGCCCACCGTCAGCTCAGAAGTGGTTGGTCTCTGACTAAAACCTATGGTGTTCCATTGTGGAAATTGTCTGGAAATATGTCCCTGTTGACTGCAAGAGAAACAACATGTGCCCTGACCAAAACCTCTGCCACCAGATGGTGCATTTGACTAATGAAAACTACCTTGATTGGGTGTTGACAACATACTCTGTGTAGGTTGCTCAAAACGGTTATGTTGAGCTTGTTGCCAATTCTGATTCTTTCTAGCCTGAGATCTGCCACTCTACTGAGACTATGAATTATTTTGTTTTGGTTGCAATTGTTGTTGTTACTGCTGACCACCCTTGGAGGGTGCAAGATAACTCCTGGAAGACCTTGCAGCTTGAGGCTTCCCGCCTCTAGAACCAAAACTAGATGTCAGTGCACTGTCGATCTAAACTTCTATGTGGCCTCCCAAAGCCATTGCCAAGTTTTCCTCTACAAGACAAGCCTTCTCAACAACTACCTCTATTGTCTTTGGCTTGAAGACTCAAACTCCACCACTGATTCGGGTGTTTAAGCCCCTGAAAAAGTGTTGAACAAGCATAGCCTCATCATTGCCAATTCCCACATACTACTTGAGCTCATAAAAGCGGCACTCATACTCTTCAACGGACATTACCATTTGTTTCAACTCGTAGAATTCATCTACCCTTCGCTGCGTCCAGTGATCAGAAAGAAAACGGGCCCTGAATCTCTCCATAAACAATTCCCATGTCACCATGCTAATGTCAAGATGCAATTTTTGTTCTTCAAGTCGCCAACAAGTGGATGTGAAGCCTCTGAGGTGCATGATGGAACACCTAGCCTGGGTATTACTTCCATAAGGATGCATAGAAAAGCATCAATACAGATTGATCAACCATGTTTCTCCCTCTAGACCACCACCAAAACCATCAAATGTGGGGGGTCGTTCTCTCAACAAGTCTCTCATGTGACCCGCCGCTACTACATCTTGTTCTACTGCTATTTCTCCCCATCTTGGAGATCTCTCTCATTCTCTTTTCACTCACTTCTCCTCCTCTGGCCTAGGGCCTAAATGGCCCAGAATCTCCTCAAGTAGATGTCGCAACTATCCACCTTCATGACCCGATTATTCTGGGTTTTGACCACCACCTCCTAGATTGTTTTGGGAACTCTAGCATTCCTCACATTCTGAATCATGGGAACTCAGAGGTGATGAACTTTAGCAGTTGGCCCTACGGCCATCACCTTGGCCTCTACCACGGCCACAACCTCTACCTCGATGCATGTTCCTGCATAACATTAGAGGGAACATGTGAGATCAAAGTTGTAATGCCCCGTCACAAAAACCCTAAAGGGAAACTAATAACGCACAATTTTTTTTAAAAAAGTAATCATATGTGAAACATACATTAAGTTCTCCAATGCATGACATTCAAATAAATGAATACAATAGTCACCTAAGTCCTCTGGAGTACATGAGGAAACATTACGTAAACTAATCCCTATCAAAGTTGATGAATGAAATTCAAGTTTGCAAAACATCCTGTGATAAGATACATTTACTAAAACATACATTCATATTAACTCCATTGATAAATGGAATTCTCATGTAATAAATCATTATAAACAAGATTAACTCATTTTCCAATAACCATAAAATATATTATAACCATGAGAGCACAAGGAAGCATATTTCCACAGATACATGTTCAAAAAGCGATAACCACAAACACTAATCATATAAAGAATATAAAGGTACACTTATACATTACATCTACTTCCAGTAGATTACATCAATCATTCACATGAGTTTACATCATAATTCCCAACACACGTGGGTGTAATACAACAATCCACAAGTATAACAGAATAAAGAAGATCCATCTAAAAATATAGTGAACCTTGGAATAGTTTGCATCTGAGTAACGTTGCACTACACAAACACTGACAAGAAACCTAACGAGGTGAGTGGCACGTTCCACCCAACCATGTGGACCCCAAGGCCCAACCCCTCATGCCAGGAGTAGACAAGGAAGACCCACAATCCAAGACAGTCAAATAGACGACCACATGACCCAACCACAAAAGAGTAACCAAAACACATAATGTTCAACAACATCAATGACACGACTGCTTCTAGATACATGCAAGGACAAAGACAAGGGGTACTACAAGAGAGTTTCATTACACGGCCCTATTATGGGTTATCCTACCTACCTCTCTACTAGCGCCGACCCCCATCTATAGTTATTCTGGCTACTCCTCACTAGGTTTTGGCCCCATAGGGTGACACGTGTAGGACTGTTAACCTCTCATGGGGATGAGGTAATGAACTTTCCAACCATGGCCTTATCAGTCCACCCTTAGTCTATGAGAGCCCTAACGACGTGGATGAGGTATTTGTCTTCTCTTTAATTGTTGTTAACCTACCCAACCCTCTAGTGTGTTTTATTATGTTTTCACCTATTTAAGCAACTCCTTCATGGTTTATCTAGGTTGTCCCTTTTTGCACCGACCCCCATGATGAGCCACCCTCCCATTTAGCCCCAAAAAAATACACAATAAGAATGGGTGTACAAAAGCATATGAGGCACAAAACCACAAAGGTCACAATCGTGTACGAGGCATAACCTTCTCACTCAAACCATAATCCAAGGCATGAACCCATGAAACCAAGTACACCCATAAAAGCATAATACAAAAAATAACTCACAAGCCATAAGGGACTAACCACAGAAAAGAAAATCCAATGTACATCACTCTACCCCACTGCCTCTGGAAGCCTAAAACCAACCACCAAGCAGGGAAAACATAACGAATGCGGGTTCTCAATGAACTCTACACATGAACAAACTTAAAATCTCCCCAATAAGAGAAGTAAAACCGAAAGGAGTAATACAATCCATAAGGAAAAACACAACATCCATCATAAGGGATTAATCACATGACTTAACTAAATGTTATCAAAACAATACATGCAGAATCATTAAAAATTAATTCACTATAACTTAGGTTACATCACCAAAACATTTTAACCAACTAGGAAAATACTAGTCAATTCTAAGCAATTCAACGAACACTATTTAAATGTTCATTGGAAAATCAACTAATTAACCAACACATTCAAGTGATAGCTTTAATGATCATTACATATTTTTCAATTTCGTCTTAATTGCAATTTCATAATAAAACAATCTATTTCCTTCTTTATTTTGTTTATTGAAGAAACTTTAAACTAAGTCTATAAATTATCTAGATACACATTTAATACGCAAATCTCTCATAAAAATATTGAATTCAACTACACATATTTTAAACCAAATTTCTTTTTAAGTCAACTATGGTGCCAATAATATTTCATGTTGTTACCATTTTAAATAATTAAGAAACTTTAAAATTACATAAAATGTCTTAATAAACATTACACAAGTCTCGCTATATTCTCAACATAATATAAATATATACACATGTACTTATATAATTAAATATATAATCAGATATCCATATATATATATATATTATATACTACATATATATATATATATACATAGATATACATAATTATATATTTCATCATATATGAAAATAAAGTATTCATATAACCTCTTAACATTGCTAGAAATACTAAAACATATCATATAGATTATAAATAAACACTATTTTGAGTTATTTTTATTTCTATTTTTTATATATATATTTGTCTCAGCTATCAGCCATATCTAAGATTCAATAATCTTCATATTTTAAGCACAATCAACACATAAATATATATATATATATATATATATATATATATATATATATTGAGTACAAAATATAATTTCATAACAGTAAACAACCTGGGTGAAGGCTTATAAGCGCATATCCCTTAATAGATGCAATCACAAAAAATAAGAAGGTGAGCAATTAAGGCTCTACCTCCAGGGCTACACACAGAAACAACCAAAGTCCAAACATGATTTTATTGATAGTGAATCCACCACTTGAAGTGGAAGAGAGGGGCACAATTGACAAAAATAAAAGAAGAGGAAACAAAAATACAATATAAGGGGCTTACAAATGGTTTACCAGTCAGAGAAACCTCATGTTTTGAAACAACACAACATATACAGGATAAAAACCCCATGAAGGCCAATGTACACACCAGGAATGGGAAGAAATAGTGTGTGGAAAGAAGGCAATACCATGTCTAGGCGCAACCACTATCCAACAATTCAGTTAGCACTCACATTGGCTACTGTGCTGGAGTTTACAAACTAAGGCTAGGAAAAAATTGAATGAAGTAAATCCACTAAAAGAAAATAGAAGTCTCCAACAGGGGTGCCACCTTTGTGAACAACAGATGCAAAGAGACAAACATAGTTTGAATTATAGGAAATCAGCAAAACACAACAAGAGAAATGCAGGAGACAAAGGAAAATCCAACAAATGGAAGGTAGGGAGAAACAGTAAGCAGCCTCTAACCAAACACATAGCTGCAGATTTTGAAGAGAACAATAAATGACAAAAATAAGGGGGTTGCACACACAACAATGACCCCTATTGCATTACATACATGAAACAGATGACTTAGTAAATCCATATAAGTTGGAAATGATGCACTACTGCACAATACAAATTAGCAATGAACAACGACTGACCTGGAATTTGACATCTGTTGATGAAGACGATGAGCAAACCGTTCTTTTGTTGCAAATCCAAGCCCTTATTTCATTCATAAAAACCACCCTCCTTCAAAATCTTCAAGCTAAATTGTTTTATCCAAAAAATGATAGAGACAGACAATGATTTCTCTGTAGGAGAAATCTCTCTTTTTAGATAAATCCCAGAGAAAAAACCCCCAAACAATTGAAAATTCCCCTTTTAAAAAAAACACATTCTTTCTTTTCTTTTTTCATTCTGAATTGAGGAAGTTGCTTAACATTTAGAGATAAAAATCAAAGAATAAATCGTGAAAACACACAAGGACGACAAGTTACCGTTTTATTTTCTAGTTCAAGCTTACACATGCAATTACATGCTAAAAACTTCCATCTTTATTTTCTTTTTCGAATCTTTCACTTTTATCTATCATATTAATTTAAAAGTTCATTATATTTTATTTATCTTTGAATTTTCATTTTTAAATTCCAATTTAGTTATCTATTAAAATAACATTATTCAATGCACTAAAATTAAAATGACTATAAGAATAATAATAATAATCTTCTCTAATCATTAATTTCACTAATTAATCTAATAACTAAATAACTAACAACATTCGTTTACTAAATTAACAATCCCAAATTTAATAATTTAATTTTGAAACATTAACAAAACTCACATACTACACATGAACATTGTTAACTAAACAAAAAACTAGAGTGACGATAAACTTAACACTCCAAGAACAATAACTATAATATTAAATTAAAACCACATTAAATAAATGATTAAAACAAATGATACCAAATGGGATGATACCATAATGGTGACAGGGTCGTAGACGAACGACACTGTTCGTCACAATGATGGGATGACAAACTCGGATGGGGACTTCCTTGTCAACTATGTTTTCAACTTCATACCCATTGGGATTGTGGGACATGCTCAGACCTAACAACGCAGGTGGATTCGGTGTCCAGTACCAGCATCTTGCATCAGACCATGTCAAATACATATAAATCTCCAATCACAAACACACCATGAAAGGTAGTCGCGGCCTAGCAGGGCACTCGTGATTGAGCGATTCTACCCCGTCCTTTCACCAAGACTCAACCAGAAAACACATTATCAAGAATATCCAACAACAAGCATTAAGCTATAACCTCACAACATAGTATCATATCAAAACAAAAACATAACTAGGTAAAACGAACACCACATGTCATAATGTCATCAATCATCATAAAGCAGTATCATGAACATCCAAACAACTAAACAACAAATCCACACAAGTCCAACTGGTGAAACAGTCACCCTCAGGTCTCAAGTCCAAAATAGAGCATAAAAGAGTATCAGGAAAGTAACAACTACACGAGGGGTATTACAATCAACTTCCACAATACTGAATCTTTAATTTATGGGTTGTATTTGAGAAAGATGGGGTTTAGATTAAATTTCAATTATATTGACATGTTAAATGAGACATGATGGAAATGAAGTATATATGCCTCAATTACAAGAAACTTTTTGAAATTGCTAGTAAACATTATACATGGATTGGTGCATAATCATTCCTAGAAAATATTTTTTGGATATATGATGGTCAAGCTGAAGTGAGTTTGTAATTATTTGGAGAAAATTTGGAGAAAAATAATGACACCTTAGTTAAAGAATTTATTAAGTAGTGAATTTTAAAAATCACTTGATTGATTAATTAATCATCTATTAATTAATTAGATCTCATTTTTAATTTACTACACTCAAGCTAAACATAGGAGTTATTTTTTATTTTTAAGTAATGTGTTTTTGGCCTCACAACATAGGATCTTGACACTTTTCATGATATAATTTAATCTTCACATAGGGTTTCATCAATGATTTTTTTCCTTTTATATTTTACAAATATTCATTATTCATCATTGTAATCATCTAATCAATCAATTAAATAAAAATCTTAATCATTATATTTTCTGGACCAATTCCATTCTCAAGGTAGCATAGTACAATCAATGGCTTTTATCTCTACATGTGATATGTGTTTTGATTGTAGGTGACTTTTGGGAGAAATGTGGTTCAACAATCAACTCCAACATGATATAAGAGCACCAAATTTGTGACTTCCTATCCCTCTTTTGAAAGAATCAATATTGAGGAAAAAATTGGTACATCCAAGAGAAAAATAGGCCTCAATATTGCATCCAGAATACCCAAAACCCTAAGATCGTCTATCCAAATGCCAATATTTGAGTAGTTGAAAGAATTTTTTCTTGAGGGTGTCAAATATTGTGCATAGAATGTGTACAACCATACAAATTCATATGAATCTATGACACTATAAGAAAACACCATTAAAGTTATACAGCCTAAGGTATAGTGCAAGCATAAAAAACCAATGTAATTATGCAAAAAGTCAACAAAAATTCTTAAAACTGGTGATGAAACTAATTTTTTGTTACAGTCATCCTTTTCCTACTCTATAATTTCATAGGGTTAGTGTCACATCTCAAGAAATTTTAAATTTTCTTGGCATTGTTAACAATTTTAAATAGGTTTCTTTTTCCAACCAACATCTAGTAATATTCCTTGGGCATGTGCACCAAGATGGGGTACAAAAAAGTGGCCAAATGCCAAAAAATGAGAAAAACATGCTCATGTTTTGAAGAAATTCAAATAGAACACTTGTGTTATGACTCATATTTTTCAAGCCATAACACAAGCATGCCTTTTGAATAAAAAACATGCTCATGTTATGGCTTGGATTTTCCAAGCCATCACATGAGCATGTTATTTGAATAAAAAAATTCTCATGTTTTTAAAACCAAAACATGATCATGTTTTTAGAACAAAAAATAGGATCATGATTTTAGAACAAAAAACACGATCGTGTTTTTTGAACAAAAAACACGATCGTGTTTTTTATGAAATCAAAACATGTAATAATTTTTTTGATGAAGAAAAAATGTGTATGCATTTTTATGAAATAAAAACACATACTTGGTTTTATGAAAGCAAAATGCATTCATGTTTTTCTCAATAAAGTTATAAAAACAAAAACCTACCCATTTTCCTCACCTATGGCCTACATTTTCTAGAATGTTTTTATTTCCCTCAACCTAGGATAATGTGGACATGCTTTTTCCATTTTCAACCTAGATTCATAATTCCACATCGGAGAAGAGGTAAGTGTTGTTTTTTTTTGCATTAGATTTAAATTTTGTTTGCATCTAAAAAATGGATTATTTTCTATAAATTTCATGTTTTTTTTTAATTTTATATATCATATAAACCCTAAGCCACAACCAAATTTAAATGATGAAATACCCAAGAAAAGGATGCCTGACCCTCCTCCAACCCTTCTAACAAAACCTAGACAAATCCAAGAGGATTTATTAGGGAATCTAGAACAAAACAAAGTTGTAATTTATGAATTAGTTTTAAAATTGAGGGGTTCAAAATCAAACTAGCATCTCATATCCCTTGCCTCAACATTGGAAGAAATGATGATGAATGTTGACACAATAACAAATCAAATAAATCAATTGAAAACTTATAGAGATTCATGTCATCAATTTTATGCAACAAAACTATCCTATGATCAAGTGAAAAAGAAAGACATAAGCAAAGAAAACTTGTGTTCTTTTTACAGATCTTAGAACCAATGAACCTATTCCTCTAAATTCAAAGAGGTTTCCAATACACTAGTTTAATCATGATGAGATAAGAAATATTTTTTGCGATAAGTGGTGGATGGTCTTTGGCCAACCTCCATGTAATAATTATGAGGTGTCACTCTATTTTCTTAGAAAACTATATTGTCAGTTTATCCTTCATGAAATTCCCAATTATTTTGATATGAGGGATTTTCAAGGTAGAGGTGGAGGCTCTACCCAAAATAGACCAGGAGCTCATTGGTTAGATAACAGTGAACATCAAAGAACACTAGCACAAAGACTTGTTTATCATGTGATGCTTCTAGTAGCCATCAGGGAGAGCATGGAGGTGAAAACTCTCCATGTAGTTGCTAGCTTGATAAACACCATTGTAGAGCATGACACATAGACATCCCAACCTTTTTCCTCACATGATGATGCAACATCTCAACCATCTAGCTCTAGTGCCCCTAGCTCTTATATATGCTCAAACTGTTGTAATCTATGCTTTAGGGGAGATAGTGATGCAGAGGATGCATATGGTTCCACCTCCCATGTGTGTTCTCATTATTATTATAAATGTTATGGGAGTAGTAGGGGTCATGTCAGGGTGGTGAATTAGATAATGTGGTGATGATAGATGAGTTGTGTTGGTGTTTTTAATAAACCAAATGGATCTCACAAAATAGCCTATGGAATTGACATCTTCCTATGGTTAGCTAATTGGAGGGATTGGCCAATGAACAAATGAAAGCTTGGAAAAGCTTTCCTCTTGCACTTTGGGCTTTGGAAAACCTGGGAGGGTGATCCCACACAATGTATTTAAAATCCTTTGTGCCAATTAACCTTGTACATTGCGAATAACAGATTATCTCTACACAATTTCCTGACAATTCAATAGATGCAAAGATCTAGAAAATCCTTTATATATTAGTTGTTTCAAAAGAAATAGACCATGGTAAACCTTGAATTAACATACATTTAAACAAGAAGTTTAAAGAAATAAGTGATTTGAATGTATTGTTTGTGAATGATCAAGAATATTGCAACACAAACAAAAATCCCAAAATAGTGCCTTAACCCAAGGTACAAAGTCCAATTAAATGCAAATCAAATTGAACAACAACTTAACACTTAGCATCACAAAGATTCTACAATGTTGCATTACAACATTATCCTTAACTATTCAAAACTAGAACTCATTATCATATCCTGATACTCAAATCACATAAACTTATGATTTCATCCAAGCAATTTAACTAATTCTTTGAATTAGGACTAAGACAAACCCATACATTCATTAGAACAAAATGAATACCATTGAAACAACCCTTGATTATTTCGTTGATAATTCAAATGATGAATACACCTAGAGAGAAATTTCTTGGAAATTATTCCATTCTTTATATTCAAATGCTAGTACTATTATCAAAAATTATTTGTAGAATCAAAAGACTTTTAACCTAGATATAGACTCAATTTTATTCAATGTATTATCTCTTACAAAATTGTTCTTTGAGATCAATCAACAACCTATACAATTGGCCCCAAATCGACTTTTATAAAAACAAGGGAGAAAAAAAAGCTTCAGGACAATGTACACATGTCACATTTCATTTGACAATTACAATTACATTTCAAGAGACCGTTATATTTGAAAAACCTAAGGGAAAACATCCATATAAGATAAAAGTCATTTTCTATTTGTTGGTGAAGATATTTCCCACCTTCCAAAAGGAACTTTAGTCAATGAGGATATCCTTTCCATGAGTATCAATACTTCTTCCACGTGCTCCCAAAATTGTAGGATGCAAAGCATGAAAATAAGAAGAGAAGAATAAAGCATCTCCACATCAACATCTTTATGCCATCAACTTTGAATTGAGAAGGAAACAATATTTAAACATTGACATAACAAAGGATTAATTTGTAATCTTTCCAATCCATGCATTGTATTCCTCCTTAGTAAAACACTCAACATCAAGAAACCTTTTGTATGTACCATGATCAAAATTTATTTGCCACTTTTCCTCTCAAGCAACTCATAAATCTAGGATATCAACATAATTTTTCTTCCAAAGCTTAAATTCTTCATAAGAATGCCAATCATATGAAATGAACTCATCTACCTTGATCCTATATGGGATATATTTTTAATATTATAACCACTTGGTTGGATTCTTTATCAAAATATTCAAGGAAATTACCTATGAGAGAAAGCTTATCCATACCATCCTTCAACATTTATTTATCAACTCTATCACAAATCAATGTTTCTTGAGTGGGTATCACACTACTCACTTGATCTCTCCATTGTTGCAGGGGCTTAACTTTACTAACATCATTCAAAATATCAAGGAGTAAATTGGAACTCCATTCATCAAACTTCTACACTAACTCCCTAATTTTCTTCTCCAATGGGTCAATCAGCCCCTAATACTCCACAATCCCACTTACAATCTTGAGGATTGGGATAATGTTGAGTGGCTTATTGACATCATGCTTTGATCCAATAGCCATATATCTCAATGCTTGAAATATGGGGATCCACTTGTCCATCAATGGGATGGAAACTTCCTTATCCTTATCAAAACTCCTTATTGCATCATACATGGACTAATAATTTGAATGAATACTATTTATCTTCCTCTCAATCCTTTTGTTTAGATATTCCAACTCTACTATTACAATCTTCATATTACTGAAATAAACTGATCTATCAAAATGTTGATACATCTCCTCATAGATCTAGAGTTTCTCCATTAATTCTTCCTTAGTGACTTCTTTTGGGGGAGGCGAAATTGATGTACTTGTATTGAGGTATGCAATGGCCACCTCATTAGGAGTATACACCACTATATCCTTAGAAGTTGAGGGAAGAGGGTTGAATAGGAGAAGGTGGTTGAACTAGAGAGGATGGGGTTGTAGGAGAAGTACTTTGCATTGGCCCTTGAGTTTTCCTTTCTTGCAACTTCTCCTTTAATAATGCAACTTCTAGTTGCAACTTTGCAATTTTTTGCTACCCTTTATTATACTCAACCTCAAGATCATTATACTTATTATTTATTTGATCCCTTTCCTCAGTCAAAGACACAATATTAGCCTTGGAATCAATAGTTGTTTATTAGAATCCATGGAACATACTAATGTTATGTAAACCTATAAGGTCATGTGGGCCCCTATACAATAATCTCTCTCACTTTTTGAAGACTTCAATCCAATTTCTCATGGTGAAAAGTTTCCAAATGTTATAAAAGTGTTAATTTTGTTGAATGAAAAGTTCCAATATTGAATAAATTTCATTTTGTTCATTGTGGGGCTAAACCATCAATGCCAATGCATCCAAGTGGGTCAGTTTATGCTATGAATTCTCCCATTTTTCTCCCCAACTCACCTAAATGTTCCAATCCACACTATATCAATACATTCTCTTAAGTGTCATAAGTGCAAAAAATTGCCAAACTTTTACAGGATATTTCTTGAAATCCATCGAATATATGAATGTTTTTCTAAACCTACAAGGTCATTTAAGGTCCCTCTACAATAACCTCTCACTTTTTCAATACTCCAATTCAATTGTTCGTGGCAACAATATTTTGGTGTTTCCAAAACCATCAAATGCATTCAATGAAAATTTGCAATGTTGCATAACTTTCATTCCATTCATCATGGGCCCGAACTGTCAACTCCAACACATCTAGGTGGGTGGGTTTATCTTTGTGGACACCTAAAAAGTAACGCTTCTACTTTTTTGTCTCGCTTTGGGTCCCTCTTTGTGATTTTGGGTTAATTGTGCCTCCCTTGATTTAATGTTGTAATGTGGATAACACATCTCACATTAGGTCTTGGGCCCTAATGTACTAAAATAATTCAAGTGGTACCTTACTTTAGTGTTGTAAAGTGTTGTAACAAACTTTCACACTTTCCTAGGGTCTTATTAATATATTTCACCTAAATAACCTCTTTTTATCACTTACCAAGCCTTATTTCAAAGTGTTGTAAAGTGTTGTAACAAAATTTCATGCTTTTCTAGACTTGTCATCAATAATTGAACCTTTCTTATGCTTTAATTGGCCCCATTTTACACTTATAGGCCTTACTTAAGTGTATTTTTGAAAATAATCCTGATAAACATCATTTAAAACATTTAATTTTTGAAACCCACTTAAAATTCCTTAAGTGGGACCTATTCACCATTAGGGGTGAATGAGTCTCTTTGCCTCAAAAATCAAAAATACTTTCAAATTTCTAGTGGATTATTATTTCCTAAGACCTAAGGTCACCTTGTGATGGGCATTTCGTGAGATATTGCATAATTGTGTAT